>SEMN01001095.1:0-108016 GCA_005408345.1 Macquaria australasica
TGCACTCAAAATAGCAAGGGCAAATACGGAAGAACGCAACACCGCTATAATGACTATACTCGTAGAGCTAGTTGGTGAACTGCTGTAGCTGGTGAGCTAACTGTTAACTTGATAGTCACAATAGTTCCTGGTGATTCTCTCTATTTCTCTTTACTGTTCTGTACTTCCCCCATGTTTGTTCAATATTGTACACACATTTAGTCACGGAGTTCCACAAGGTTCTGTGCTTGGACCAATTCTATTTACCTTGTATATGCTTCCTTTAGGCAATATTATTAGGAAGCACTCCATAAATTTTCATTGTTATGCAGATGATACACAATTATATTTATCGATCAAACCAGATGAAACCAATCAATTAGCTAAACTTCAAGCATGCCTTAAGGACATTAAAACCTGGATGACCTGCAATTTTCTGATGTTAAACTCAGGTAAAACAAAAGTTATTGTACTTGGCCCCGAACACCTTCGAAACACATTATCTAAAGATATAGTTTCTCTAGATGGCATTGCCCTGGCCTCCAGTGACACCGTAAGGAATCTTGGAGTTATGTTTGATCAGGATATGTCCTTTAACTCCCACATAAAACAAACTTCAAAAACTGCCTTTTTTCATTTACATAACATTGCAAAAATCAGGCACATCCTGTCTCAAAAAGATGCAGAAAAACTAGTCCACATCTACATCTAGGCTGGATTTTTGCAACTCTCTATTAACAGGCTGCCCCAATAAGTCCCTTAAGACTCTCCAACTGATTCAGAATGCTCATATCCCATCAATGCTTGTTACTAATTCAACTTCCCGTAGTTGTGTGCTTTCTCTCCTCTTTCTCTCTCCTTCTGTTGCATTCTGCAGGTATTTCTGCCTCCGGAGCTGTAGAGTCTGGATCTATGGTTGCAGGCCACCTGCTGCCGCCGTGCTCCTGCTCTGCACCCACTGCTGCTATTACTGTTATTGCTCTTATTATTAGTATTACTATTATAATATTGCTCTTAGTATTATTTTTGTTAATATTAACATCAAAACCATTACCACAACTATTGCTTTACATCCCTATGTGGAACTGTATTGTGCTGCTGTATGTTCTCTTTCCTCCTGCTCTCTCTCTCCTGAAATCATAACAGTGAAGTCAAGGTCCAAAGAACTAAGAGATGCTTAACTCTTAGAAGTCGTGGGGTATTTTGGCCGTTTTTGAATACGTTTGATTTTGCCTTTATATATAACATAAAAAAATGTTTACCATGCCAATGTTTGGTATCTTTTTTTTCAGCACAACATGATCTATAGTGACAATTAGTTTTTCATTTTGACATACTGTATCAACATATTGGACCCAAAAAACACACAAAACACAGAAAATCGGATTTGGAAAATGATGTTATTTTTACTATAAACAACACAAACATGCTCAACCAAGCATTTCAATTTTCAATTTTTTTTTCTTTTTAGCTATGCCACTTTTCAAAACAGTTTATCTACACAATTAGACAGACAGCTACATTACAGGCCTTGCATTCCCAGACTGTGAGGGGTTCCCAAATAGTGCAAATATAACATATAAAAGTCAAAGTGAGATAAAATCAAACTATATACAACTATTTACAACAAAAAGCAGGTGTGGCCATAGGCGTTTTTGTCTTCTTCTTTTTTTTATCTGTGCCACTCCTCAAAACAGTTTCTGTCAACAATGACACAGAGGGCTACACCAACGCTGTGTAAATGAGGAGACCAAGGAATTTGTAGAGTTCCTCAACTTCAACGTCAGTCCATTTGTACTTCTTGCCCATTTCCTGGTGTTTTTGCAGAGTATCCTCATTGTATCCATGGAGAAGCACAACTGGAAAAGGTTCATTGGTGAGTGTGTGGAATGTGTGTTCACCTGGGCTCCTGGTGTTCAGTGGGGCATGAACCTACTGGTTTGTGGGGCAGTATCAGGATCATTTTCTGTTTTCCAGGGCTCAGAGCTGTGGTGTGGCTGTGCTCACTGGGCTTGTGGAGATCTTGACCTGGTTTGATTCCCCCTCCCACGCCCCCTCCGTGTAGGCCTCCGTGTGCTTGTTGTTGGGGTTGTAGATGTTCCCGGCTGCTTATCACTGTACATGTACATGTACATGACAATAACACATAAAAAGATTTAAAATTATTCAAGCTCTTTGTCAAATGCACAACAATTACAGTGAAGCAGTCCTTGGCAATGAAATTCTTGTTCTCAGGCTCCTTCAACAAAGCTCATACTAAGTGTACAAAAGAAAATCACAAAGTAAATGAGTAAATTGAGAGAATTCAATTCAGTTTTATTTATATAGCGCCATATCATAACAAAGTTATCTCAGGGCACTTTTTCGAATAGAGCAAGTCTAGACCGACTCTTTAGAGAAGCAAAAGTTATATAGTTATATAAATATAGGAATTAAAATATAATATATATAAGAGAGTAAAATAAAATATAATGTAAAATATAATGCTGAGGTAGACTGGTGTACAGTAAAATGAATAAAGTAATAGGCAGGATGTACAGTAATGTAGTAATGTGCTTAGTGAGAACCAGAGTAGGAATACTGTATATACACATACATGCATACATATATACACATATAAAAAGAGAGTTTACAATATTTACAAAGAGAATAATTAGCAAAACAAAGGCAATAAATGTTCATAAGAAGTTTATCTTACCTCTCGTCGTCAATGACAAAGGACGGGTCGTCAATTTCATCATCGCCAAAATCACTCTCCGATTCCGACGATGAACTGCTGCAAACAGCGTCTTCCAGTTGAAAGAACAACTTGCTGGCTTGCTCCACGTTTAGTGTTCGCTTCATTTTTCTCCGACAAAACTCAAAATCTTCCAAAAACTAGCTCAATATCTCTCTCGCGTCTCTCTCTGTTTACTCTCCTCTCGTCTCTCCTTCCCACGTCTCCTTCTCTGCACACTTGCACCCCCCCATCCCTAAAATATTCACGCCGGCGTGATCAGCGACCTCAGCGGGTTAAGCACTCCTTTCACGTAGTAATTCTTTCCACTGGTAATATAACAAGACTAAGAGTCTACATACTGGCGGTCTGTGAGTCTGTACTGTGCTAAATGCTAACGTCAGCACGCTAACATGCTCACTGATAACATGCAGATGTTAAGTATAATGTTTACCATGTTCACCAACTTCTTTTAGTGTGTTAGTATGCTAACTTTTGCTAATTAGCACTAAACACAAAGTACCACTGAAGCTGAAACTGATGGGAATATCATTGGTTTTACAGGTATTTGGTCATAAACCAAAGTATTGGACAAAATCAAGTTTAGACCTGATAATGGCTTTAAATGACAGGTTATGGGATAACAGTTCTCACAATTCATCCTCTGAGGACCATGAATTTCTGTACCAAATTCAACAGCAATCCATGGTTGTTGAGATACATTAATGGTTGTTGAGATAGTTAAACAAAAATGTCACCTCATGATGGTGCTAGAGGAACAGTCAGGGGATCTGAACATAGGCTTCATCCTCTGGAGACCATACACTTCTGTGGTGGACCAACATTGCCATCTATAGAGCCATGCCACTAGCATGGCTAAAAAAATATAGATAAGTGCAGCTTTAAATACTTTGTTACTATGTTAAGAAAACAGCTATGCAAAAAAAGTTATTATAATGCAAGTGCCATTGGATGTGCATCTTGGAGGTCAGCATATTTGGGTCAAAGTTCAGTTTAGTTTGGTTACTTCGGCTGCAAAAATATGACGGAAAATATGACACTGCTTTGGCTCACCCAGCTGACCATCACTCTCTGCTGAAAATAATGGGGATGCACTTGAGTGTTTAATGTGCAAGCAGGGTTACACACTTTCTGATAAGATACTCCCCAGACATTTCCTTAGACAAAAAGGAGTTCTCCAAACCGCTTCATTCATCTTAGTGTTGGAACAACATGATGGTGGCACTTCAGTGTTTGAGTCTCAAAGGACAAGCAGACATAGGGAAGTTTGAACATTTTACAGCACCTTGATCAAAGGAAATAGAACACTTCTGATTTAATTCCTTATAGCCTTGCACTTTCTGATTTAGACTGATTTGTACAGAAAACTTTAAGACGGAGAGACATGTAATGACAGAACGAGAGAGGAAGACAGAGTGAGAGAGATGAATAGGGACCAAAGCTCCTTCCTTTTAAAGAGCTATGAATTTCTTCAGAAGGAACATTCTTTTCTCATTTTGCTAATGCAGTTACATAACACATCAGTATATCAGCAGTGTAGAGCCTTGGCACAATTAGCCCTCCTGTGGAATCAGTCACCATTCCACTAATGCCTCACACATTCATCTGACTTTCATACAACTATTTTTAATTAGAAATAACTGACAAATCAACTCAAAGCCCTCCTCAGATGCTTTTGTGGTTTTCCTTTTGCACATTATGGACTACAAGGTGAAGCTGGGAGAACATTTTTGTGGACTTGAAGCTCTGCCTGTGCCTGTTTTGCAGAGATAGTGGTGAAGTCCAGAAACCCATCTCACTGCTATCTGTGCCCAAGCCACACATATACTCTCTCTCTCTCTCTCACACACACACACTCACACACACACTCACTCACACACTCACTCACTCACACACACACACACACAAACGTAGACAAACAGACAAATGCACACAATGATGGGTCGTTGGAGGCAGCATTTACACATGGAGGGCAGGCTGTCCTGGACACACAGTGAGATTGGGTGGGTCACAGTGAATGAAAACAAATGGGGACAAAGGAAAATTGAAAACTGAGAGAAATGGTGGGCGGAAACAGGAAAGCAGAGTGATATGTGATACGAGGAGCCATGCTCTAAAGGAAGCCAAAGGATTGAGGTTAAGCAGTAGCCTCACGAATAAGGAAACCCAGAGTGGTGGTGGTGGTGGGGGGTGGGGGGACTGAAAAGAGTCAAATAATGATGAAGCCAGTCTTCTGGATTGATTGAAGAAGCTATGTTTGACATGGTTGACAGCACTCATCATTATAAGCAAATTACTTAGTATACACAAAATATCAACGCTCAGTATTGCAAAGCAAAGCTGAGACTACTATTGACTACAGTCTATTGATTTGTATATTAAAGCACCTGAAAGTTTGTTTTTTCTCTTAAGTTCTCCTCTGTAAACTGTCTTTTTAACAGTCAAAACCCCAGCTAATCTTCTTCATCAGGGCTCTGATTGTAGCTTAATCAGATTTGATTGACAGTGGCATCTTCTTTATAAATGAAAGGTTTATTGAGCTTCTAACTACACACACACAACTAATAACTACTAGACATACAAATTAATGGAAAAATGCAACCAGGAATAAATGCAAAGAACACAGCGATGAACAATAACTATTGTATAAGGGCCATTTTATACTGGATGACGCACTGAAGGACATCTTGGCAAGCGTTATTAACTTGTGTAAACAAAGGAAACCACTAAATGGATAAGAAATGTATATTGACCAGTGAAATCACCTTAATGCACAGTTCAGCAGCTGAGAGGTTATTGGGAAGCATGAGTGAAATACTTTACGATTCCATATCATGATTATATTGAAGAGAGATGCTACTCCTACTGAGCTAACGCTAAATTACTTTTAGTAATCTATAGCATCAATCCTAATATCACAGGAAAAGTAAAGTTTCACCTGGTGGTTTAGATGGCCGTGGGGGGAGTTGCGCTGGAAGGGAGGAGGGAGACGCATGTTGATTCTCTTGTGGGCCAGATCTCTGGCGCTCTCGGGCATCCTCGGGTATTCTCATGTGGTGACTCGGCTTGAGTCGGCCGTCTCTCTCTTTCAGCAGGCAGCAAGATGATAACATCTACACACCCCCCCACTCGGGTGTGCTGGAGACGCAGTGGCAGCGTTTGCCATAGTTTGTCACAGTTCTAACTATTCTAACTTTTGTCATGTTAGAAACACAGGCGTGTGGAAGGTTTCTTTCTCTCAGAGTTGTTTGGATGCCGGCCTTCACATTTTGTGCGACTCGGAGATTCATCAGTTCTCAGAACAGCCCAGGACGGGGAAAAAGCTAAGAGTGTTGACAAGAAGTTTTGTAGTCTTAGAAAGGGGTGGAGGTATCCAATGGCATGGTGTGAAACTTTGTCCTTCCCCCACTGAATTCATCCTAATTTACACCTTTATGAATAAACTTTTATAAATGGTAACCAGTGTAACCCAGGTTTAAATGGCATATGAAATGAGTAAAACACAGCAAACTCAGTACATATCAGGGTCCATACATGTCACATACACACACTCTCCCTGTGTGTGGGTGAGTCTGTAAACAGTTTTGTTAGTTCAGTTCCTGTTATAATGACAAGTGACACATAAACTTACCCCGTGCATATAGATCTCTACATATATTTATATGTCTATTCACATGGCTCTAGCAAATGAAATAGGAAAAATAGAATTACTACAGGTCATCCAATTACTCTTATCCCTGCCAAAGGAATGCCGAAGAGGAGGGGGAGAGGGGAGCAGGCACACACACACACACACACACAGGCATGTTCCTGTCAATTTTATTTCTATTGTACCTACATCAAAATCAGCTTCAGTGAAGGTGGGAAATTCAGGGGGACTGGCGTCACTATTACTGCTTCCCATGTTGTCGCTACAAAAAGAGTTAGTTTGTATGTGATAGGGTTTGATGAATTCTCCTGGTGGACGCAGGTTGTGTCCGGGTTTTGATGCATTTCTTGAATTTGTAAAGTGCGGGTGTTCAAGCTAAAATGGGGTGTTAAGTTTCTCTTTAAATGGTTGATGGAAAGGAACTTATTTGAACCATCCTCTTCTGTCTCTCGACTGGCTGCAAACCATACTGCATCTCTTTTGTGGATGGTGTGAAACAGCTAAGTTGATAGCCTCCTCAAATTTGGACTACTGAGTTCTCTGTTCTCTCAGAGGTCAGCACTGTCAAGATGGCTTGTGATTGGTCGATGGTGCAAGTTTGTGTGTCAAAGTTCAACAAAGTTGAACTCAATGCAAAAGCTAAGGCCCAACCTTTTCACCCACACACAATTGTTGGTTTTACAAGAAACAACTGTAAAACAATGTACTCCTACACCCCCTAGCTTGAGTGCTGTGCTTGCAAAAATGAAAGTAAAAAGACTTTTTAATACAGGCTATAAACTTTTATCAATCTATCTATAGGGATTAAGTCTCAGGGAAAGTTACTGAGAGAGCTAAGTAGAAGTTTGCGCCCTCTAGCAGGTTGACACTGTGGCTGTTAGATTGGGTCTCTGTGTACAGTGAGTCATGCCATCTTTTCTGTTTGACCAGCACGGATGTTAAACTGGACTGACTGGGCCGGTGCCCACGGACCATGAACCAGCAGGCCTCCAGCTGTTAAATTGGCAAATTTTGCTGTGAATCCTGGACTGACACATAGCCGACAGTACTTATGAGTAACTTTGACTGTGTACATTGCAGTCATATGCAAGTATTTTGGCTGCAAAATGGCAGGAATTTCATCTGGAGGCATTGGGTATGGGATATGAATGATGTGCTTCTTTTCCTCATGGTATGACTAGTTAGCCTAATAGTCATATCACCATTGTCAATATGGACAGTAGAAATTTATTTAGCAAGGAAATCACATCAATAACATAACATAACATATTGTGGATTATGATTTAACAGGTACAGCAGCTCCTAACAAAATATAAATTGATTTATACTTGAATTCTATCCAACAATGCCATTGAAATAAATTGGAAAGATCATTTAAGGACGAAAAAGAAAGAAATTATAAAATATCATTAAACACTTTTAAGCCTTAAAAAGCAGGGGCCTGTGAAATACCCAGCATGACTTGACAGTTTTAACAGTTTGTCCATGTTTAACTCCATAGGCTAAAGTAAGAAGCTGATTAAGGAAATAGGTTTTCAAGACCTTTAAAGGAGCCTATGCTCAATCAAGTTGTTGATTGCTAAAACATTTTCTGCAAGAAAACTCCACAGTAGCTGATTCCTCTACATAATGTCACACCATTTACCTTTTGGCCACAGGAATGAGCGAAATACAACAGCAAACAAAAAAGATCCAGGAATGGAAGGTACAGCTGATATATTTGAATCCACTATGTGCATCAATCAGATAAGGGGTGCAGAAATTCCATCGAGCTATGAAGTGTTTATGTGAATTTAAAATACTCTGAGGCAATGAGGCCATGCCGAGGATCTCTGTCCTCCGGGGCTAAGCTTTGGCTCGCTTCAAGAGCTATCATGTTGTGCCCAATGAAGGAGAAATAATGGCTTTACTTCCACTTCCTGTCCTTGCAGTGTCACGCAGTGCTGTCTGTCTCTGCTTCCCAGTCCTGCAGCCCTTCCAAGTCCCCTGCCGGAGGGCGGTCAGGGGAGCTAAAAGCCTCTTCACATGAGGAGATAATACCCCCTCTAATTGGCTATCACATTGGGAACGAGGCTCGCCGCTCCCCCCATTCCCTCCTGTTGACTGTTCCTCAGCCAGCTCCCGCAGATTATTATAGATGACAGATGCCGCCATCTTATGGGAGACGGCAGGATTATCTTGTTGTGGCAGGCGGAGCATGGAGAGGCTGTCGGAAAAAGGTTTGAAACAGAGTATCGCAAACAAAGAAACAGGCCTGCGCTAGCAATCATGCAAGCTTATATATGCTGTACAAATACACACAGAATGGTGATAAAGCACTCACTCACCATAACAAAGCAATAAAAGCTAACACTGATTTAAACACCAGAATGATAAATAGAGACTCAAGTGGTCATTAGTGGATCCAAGCCTATGGGACAAATCATTTGACACTGAGAATATAACTCTAATTCATCATCTGGGAAAGTTTTATAGGCATGTCTCCAAAATTTCACCGACAGATGTGTCACTTTAGGTGTGTGACTGACATATAGTGGTTTGAGAAACAGCAGGTTTAGTCATGATACTGATTTAATTAACTGATTTAATTGTTTATGGGGGCTATCAATTGTCAATTTTGCGCATCATTGTCAAGAAACTGCAAGGGTTGACATCATGTAATGCGTAGATGATGTAGGCAGTGAAACTATGCAGTGTGTAAAATCTGATGGAATCTGGGCCAATTTTGAGAACAAGACTAAAATAAAGCTCCAATACTGCCTCACAGAGGATACAAAGTTTATTACAACCCACAATACAGGAGGCCAACAAAATCATTAGAAGACTACTCCACTGATTTAGCGCCGCACTCCTAAAACATTGTTGGACTCACTATGGACAGTTTAAAAAAAGCATCAAAATTCATGCAGTAGAACCAGAGGTATCGTCTATTTTTATTCCACACATTATACATACTTGTCAGTTGTATGCTAGTAGTGGCTAATGTAGCCTTGAGTCACTAGCCTGTTGGTGCCAGGTTTTGACAATGAAGACAATGTTATAGGAGTGTGATGCTAAATCTGTGTAGTACTTTCTAAATAAATAATTATAAATTAATTTAAAAAGTGTAATTGTGATTGCAGTGTATTATACACAAGTTTTCAGTTTTCTTTAATGGACACTATAGTAAACTGTGACAAGGACTTAGGGGACAGGGAATTGAAAACTGGGGTAAAATAAAAAAAGAAAATAATTAAAAATGTTAGAAATAAAAAAATCCATTTTTAATTACTACCATTGCAACTGTTATTACATCTATTGTTAATAGCAATTCAAATACATCTAGTGTAAGCTGGGTTGCAAGGCTGAAAAATAAGATGATAAAATTAAATAATAATAATAATAAAATAATAATATAATAATAATAATAATAATAATAATAATAATAATAATAATAATAATAATAAAATTAGAACCATACAAAAGGGAATTGGGTTTAAACAAAAATCTAATGAGATGGAAAAACAACAAAGGGAGCACGGGATCAAGGTGGGGAAATCAGAAAAGCTAGTCTATAAACATACATTTTAAGAATTTATTAATAAAAGCGAAAGTGTGACATCCCTCTACAGAAACACCTCATCTGCTGCCATTATAAGCTGTGTTCCTCTAATATACTACATGTTCCCATCCATCAGGTCTCGTCACCTCACACACACACACACACACACACACACAGGAGCAGACACAAACACTTCATCCTCTGCCTGACTGATCCATTTCAGTCCTGACTAGCTGCTGTTAGTGCCCACAAAAGGTCAAAGACTGACCTTTACCTCTACTCTCAGGTACCACAAATCTCCACTGAACAGCTCGCTGCATGACTCTGTGTGTGTGTGTGTGTGTGTGTGTGATTGTGTCCCTGTCTGTGTTCCCAGGTTTATGTGTGTGATCCCGCACTTCAGCAGAACGAAGCTGGCATGCTCATTATCATAGGCCTACTCTAAAACAGATAAGGTAGGGATCTATCGGACTGAAATGATGGGACCTGAGTGGGCTTCTAATGGTCGCGGCGTTTGCCAGGCTGCCCCTGTAAGTGGATTTCTACTGCGATTTGCTGTTTGTTTATTGGAGTGCCTGTTGTTCTGGATGCACTCCATAGAGGATACAAATTGCATTATTCACGGCAGGCAGGCTGGTAATGGCAAGGATGAATGATGGCCCCTATTTCTCTGCTGACAGAGAAGGTCGAGAGAGGAGCTCTATACAATTACACACAAGTTTGTGTTCGATCAGTGGATAGCTACGGGTGAAGTACTCACCACACGCTGGAGGCCTGAAGGAGTGGAGTTTAGGGAAAGAAGGGATCTGAGTTTAACTCTCATAGGGATTTCACGGTATGAAGTGTAGCGTTACTAAATGAATTTGCCTTTGCCAAATTATTTTCTGAACTCAGATCTTGGGGGATATGCATTATTTTTTTAAACCTGACAATTGATTTTCTTGCTAAGTCAATTTAGAATCTGCCAACAACAAGCCAATGTTACAAATCGATTTCTTTTTTCTGGACTTTTTCTTGGTCTTCATTCTTCTTCATTAAGTAGACCGTTCCAACAATTTGGATTTGGATTAGACCTATATGCTGGATTACCAATACAATAGGCCAATAACAGCCTGTTATAAATAGCAAATAACGTCCAGTCAGAGTCATCCACTTTTGATATGATGGATAATTCCTGATCATACCTACTTAAAAACAAAAAGATAAAAACGTTAAATAAGTAAAACACACGCCAATTAAGAAACATGTCCAACAACAACACATATGCAGCATAAAGAAGCTGCACAAAACCACTGACTTACAACACAAAAGAAGTTTCCAGGGGACACTACAAACTGATGGGTAGGCCCAGACATGCGCTTTGGTGTTATTGGTGTTATGTAATTTACATGATTCTGATATTATTGAAGATATTAGCTACACCTAGCAGTAGTTTTCTACTAATGACAAGCATGTTTATCAGTCTCAAGTGTAACCTGAAAAGACAATGTTCGACTTGCTACATTTCTGTATCTTTATATTCCTTATGTCTCCACACCAACCAGCACACCTGCTTCTGATTCCCCCATCAGCTACCAAGTGTACATATAGTCAAGTCAATTTTATATAGCCCAAAGTCACAAATTTAGGCTTTACAATCTGTACGGGATACACCCTAGATTTGGATAAGAAAAAACACCCCAAAAAAGAACCTTTAATGGGGAAAACATACATGTATACCTGCCATTTAGCAAGTGTTCCCTGCCAGATCATCAATGTAGCTTTATGCTTTTGGGCACAAGATATTTGTTCCCATTCCTCTTAAGTGTACCTATACCTGACTGTTTTTGTTTTTTGTCTACCTTTTTCCTTGGACCTGTTTAACTTTGTTAATGTTCAGACAAATGGTCTGCAACAGGCAGGCAGTCAGCAAAGTACCCCTCACTTTTATCTTACCTGCCCTGCCTATGGTATTTGCTCTTGAGTCCGAGTAACACCTTTCTAGATCTGTGACTTTTTGTAGTATAGTATGAATTATGTTTAATGACAGTCTAACAACACCCATGAGCCAAGAGCCATGCTAGCAGCTGTGTGGAGCTGTACTTTGGTACAGTACAGCAATGCTTTGTGCAAATTGTAAGATCAGCATTCTAACATGCTCACAATGGTAATGCTTACATGCTGATGACCCAGGTATGTTTACTATGTTTACCATCGTAATTTAGCAAGTTAGCATGCTAACGTTTATTAAGTAGCACAAAACACAAAGTAAGGCTAAGGCAGATGGGAATGTCAATACTTTTGCAGGTATTTGGTCATAAACCAAATATTGGACAAATTTAAACTTTGACCTGATGATGGCATTAGATGAAAAATTAAGGGATCACCAAAGTGATTACAATTCATCCTGAGGGGCACCAATTATGACATCAACCGTGTTACTCCTGATGTCTGTCATCTCTTGCAAATGGCTCACATTCTCCTGCATATGGACCTAAAACCTCTCCCCACTGTCTTCAGAAAGTTCAGTCTGAATTAATTCAGTTGTGTCCATCTTGTCATCAATTGAAGAAATAGCCAGTGGTATTACAGGTCAAGAAGTCTCCCTACATTACTATATCATGTCTATTTAGAGGACATGCTCAGCATGCTTACTTGTCACATTCATCTAAACATTGTGTTAAGTGCAGCTACTTACCAGGTGCATTATGCTGTCAGTGACTATTTATTTCTAATCAGGATGAACCAGGCCATGCATATTGCTATTTGAAGCATATAAACTTGCACATTAGTTGCATTTACCTGAGGGGGTCATACTCTAAACAGCTACTTAACTCGGTCAGTATCTGTTTGTTTTCAACATCATGAATGAGGGGAAACATATGACAAAGTTTTCTCTACCAACCAGACCACCACCAACCAGAGATAACATAAAAACACTAATTAATTCTTAAAAATGAATCTGTTTATATTCACAAGAATGTCACCACTTATATGAACTTACTCTGTGTTACATTGAAGAGGCTCTTAAATTGAAAGATCAGCTGTGCTTAAAAAAAACACACAGTCCTGCAGTTTTATTTCCCCCTGTCTATTAGTGTCTATCAAAGCAATTTTCAAACTTTCTTGGCCCAAGGAATCTCGTTATGTGAAACATCAGTCAGGCATTTTGTGGGAGCCATATGTCAATAAAACTTTGTGGTTGTCCTAACATTCTACAAGACACCTGGCCTTGTGTCATGGGACATAAATGACAGACTATAAAAACCACTGGTCGATTTAAAATGTTTGGCCAGCAGTGGCGCCATGACTGTGGCAGAAATGAAGTTCTTCAGGGTGTTAGCTCCTTAGTTTGAAAGCTGGAGTTCCTTACTCATTCTCTCTGGCATTGATGCATAACAGATAGTGCCTTTCTTCTTCACATTCCCTTCACAGGATTGTAGTTAGCATTGTCCCTGTCAGACAGTACAATGGGTAGGTTCTTGTATGGAACTTCATTAATGTCAAAATTACTGAGAGAGCACTAAATAAATTTGAATGAGGAATTAATCTGCAAGTCAACAGTGAAGTCACAGGGTCTGTTGAGAGGCACATGTGGGCTCAAAAGATGTTTTAAGATTCAAGATGAATTGTGTTACAATGTTTGAGAGAGCAGTGGGATTTCTTTTTCCTGCTGTCTCTTAAAGTTGCATGCTCTCAGCTTTGCATCCCCTTGCATGCAAACTCCAACTGAGACAAGAGAAAAATCTGTTTGATCTGACCAGGAAAATGTCCTTCTTCTGACTAACAACAGCCACAGCCAATAGCCATTACAGTGTTTCTCATTTGTCCACAGAAATATCTGTGAAATAGGGGTTTCACAAATTATAAAGTTTATGTCCAATGCCAACATTCAGTGCCAATGCAGGAAGTAGTCTACCCTTTATGAAGTGATGTATAAAGTAAGGCACATTCAGACCCACTTTACCTCTGACAAACTGGCCTCCTTTTCCTTGTTTTGGCATCTGAGAACCCTTCAAATTCATGTTACTCTAATTTACTTCCTGGATTTCATATCTTGATCGCAACATATTCACACCAACACAGCCCCTTGCATTGTTTTAACATAAGGTTGTTCCCGATCCCAAACGCAGGCTATAGTGTGGTGGGCAAGGTGGTGGATGGGCATGAAGCATGTAGGCTTTTAATGTATAAGACCAGAGTTTGAATCCTGATACAGACCTGCGATTAGCATTTGCCTTTTCCTTAATCATAACCACGATCTTTCCCAATCTTAACCGAATATGTTAATTACCTAATGCTAATCTAACCTTTAGATATAGTGGAAAGGGGGGATTTTAAACATGTTGCCATTGAATGTAATCCACGGTTTTGCAGAATCATCCAATAACATAGTCTTGCCAGGTGATAGGGTTGCCTTAAACTACTAACTACTTATCTGCACTCTAGAGTTCAGTATGTCTAAACAAAGCAGTTCATCACATCTAAAGGAAAAAGTATTTATATCTTGTAGGTAGCCTGCTATTATAGCCATGTTCTGACTGCATCCCACTGCCTCCCTGACCTCTGTCAAAACAACTCTGTGTCTTTGCATGTCTTTGTAATCTCCACGCCATTAATTGTACAAATAGGAATAATATGCACACTTTTGGACGGTCTTTTCTCAAATGCATTCATGGTGTTGCACTTAGTTGTACACACGAAAGTGACGGACGTAGTTGGCCAATAGCTACTCAAACTCAGTGTGATGGTTGGATTGTCGGTTTCGTAAAAATTACACAAATTGTCGGATGCAGTCAGATGCTCTTGGAAAGCATACTGAGGCCTTTAGTAGCCAACTAATCACTGATATGCTGATTTAATCCAGCATCACCAGATTTACACAATACTTCTGCAAAATCAGTTGAGGTGTGGTGCCACAATCCCCTGTGCCTAATGCTCCCTTATTGATCATTATTTGCCAGTACACATCCTGTCACTCAAATGGGATCATCAGTGGGAGCCACACTGTCACTGTTTCTAAGGTGTGTGTGTGTGTGTCTGTGTGTGTGTGTGTATTTTGTGTGCAAATGCAGTTGGGAATAGGCTACTTTCTTCAGCCCTCAGAAATATCTGCAGGTGTTCCTTTTTTAGCCTGCATACACCCCAATAACTTCCACCAACATGGTAGGACAGCCTGTAAGTAGTATGAGAAGCAAAACCCAGGGCAAAAAGTCTACAAAGCACTCGCCACACCACTTGACCCAGTCTTGAAGGCAACTCAGATGAGCAACATTCATTTCATCAACATTTTTATCAGCTCAGACCTCTCATCTGGATTGTGGTGGCTGGACAGTCGGAGGACAATGTTCAGAGAGATGTTAGTAAGAAAATCGACCTGAAACAATTAAAGTGAGGGGGACTACATTACCGATAATCTACATTGACTGTCAATAAGCAGACTGTTACTTCATCTGCTGCTGTGCATTATCTTAATACATATTTTTTATTCATGATGTTATTTACTTCATCTGCTGCTGTGTAATACTTTCATGTACATGTGCAATATTTTTATCTTATCTATTGTTCATACTTACAAATGCACTCAGTCACACTATTATTATTACTGTCTTTACTGTGAACAGGACTATTTTTCTATTTATTTTTATTGTATTTTATTATATTTTATTATTGTATTTCTATATATGACATTTTTTCTGGCTGTTGTAACGCTGAAAATTTCCCAGCTGTGGGACAATTAAAGGCTTATCTTATCTTATCTTACTTACAAATGCACTCAGTCACTCTATTATTATTCCTGTCTATACTGTGTACAGGACTATTTTTCTATTTATTTTTATTGTATTTTATTATATTTTATTATTGTATTTCTATATATGACACTTTTGCTGGCTGCTGTAACGCTGAAAATTTCCCCGCTGTGGGACAATTAAAGGCTTATCTTATCTTATCTTATCTTTACATGCCCATCCCCAGTGGAAATTATGCCCTTGCTAGTAACAATAAGGGGTCATGAAACCCTAATTGTGGAATTTAACCCTATAACAGCCATATAATGTATAGGTGTTTTCTATGTTAGCCAGAAATTGATCGCATGCACATTCTCATGTGCTCAGAATCTTTCAGAAAAGCACAGAGAAGTACAATTTCCTAAGTGCTCACTCAACAGTTTTAGCAGCAGTGAACTTCCATACTGCATGCCTGTGAACAGCGCTCATTCAGCACTCCATGTTTGCTTACAGCTGCTATCGTTTTGGTTTTGACTGCTTTCACATTTTAACTGTCGTGTTCCTGCAAGATGTATACATTTTTGATACTGTAGAGGACGTTGAAATCAGGCTTCACTTTATGTGGGAAACCCCCTGTCATTTAGTTTGAGTACCATATGAAATCAAGACTCATTGCCAAGATAAATCCTTAAATTTGATCCACTTTCATGAGTGAACCTGATTTGACAAGTCATCACATGTCGAGCACATGTTCACTGCCAACATAGCACTGTGTTAACCTGCAAATCCCCGAAACCAACACCACTACCCATGCCCCTGTATCCCCAGCGTCCTCTCAAACCAGAAATCACGACAGAATGCGAAAGTTCTTAGCTGTGTCAGCCCCACTGTTGGAGGTTGGATGTAGCAGGCAGGGGAACATTATCCTTTTACAGAAATATATTGATTTATGGAGTTCATAATCTGCAGTGGCACAGAGGGGGGGAGATGTGGCTCATTCCAGCTTTCTGAGACTTACACTTTAATGAAGTAATTTATCTCTGATCTCAGCCTCTTCTACCACACCATCCATCCATCCACACACACTCTTCGCATACACATATGAGCAGCACCCTCTTGTCCTCTGAGTACATAGCAGGATGAATCAGAACAACTGCAATATTAAGAGCATAGATGACCCCATGCTTTTTGATATCTGCCATTAAACTTTACCTTATCCAAGTAATTTTATATGTGTAATAAGATGATGCAGTACACTCTGTCACCAATGTGCTCCCGCATTTTGTCACAGCAGACTAAGCTCCCAACATGAAGATTTACAGATAAGATATACTTTTAACTTACCAATACATAGCAGTAGATAGCACAAATTTATTATTACACAAGTTATCTATTATCATTAGCCACTACAGGCAATAAATCTACCTCACACAAAGGGAGATTTCACTAAGAAGTCAAACGTTCTTGTTCGAACAGGGCTGGGCAAGCATACAGCGCGGATAGGACACAGCAATTTATTTATCTAGGTTACCTCATCTTTTTACCATTTTCTTCATTACACACTTGTGCTCTATCTGGTGCCCCAGGTACTCCCAGTCCAAGAAGCTTTTGTGCGATAAAGAAAAGAATGAATCTGGTAAATCTCACTCACATATCTTGTAAACCTCTGGCACCCACTGTATCCTGCAAATCATGAATAATGCATGCTATTCGGAGCTCCCCATCTTGTTCGCATATGACCTATAGCCAAAATGATTATGCAGATTTAGGAAAATAAATAAATAATCAAATGTTATAAATGGTCACCTGGGGCATGGAAGACTACTGTTCGTTTATCAGTCTGTGGGGGACACAATGAAGGCAGTGTTTCCTCCTGTTATTTCGATTCTTTTTTTTTCTTTAGTAGAAGTGATTGGCCTGAATTAACACGCTAATGTGGTGGCTGTTGTTTGCACAGCCATTTAAAATGTAATTATTTTCAGCCTGGCGGACTGGTGATGGCAGCTGAGGCCTGCAGCTCATGGATTAGCTTGCCTCAATAAAGCTTCAGACACAGTCCTGCAGTTCCAGTCTGTATCTGAGAGCAGAAAACACACACACTGTATATGCACGGCTTAGCATCTTAGAGTGCAATCGCACCTACAGTTGGTTTTGTTTATTCAGAACCATACATAATTGCATTCTTGTTAGGTTCAAATTGCCCAAATATAAGCACACCAGGCTTATAAACAAAAGTCACATGACTAAAAAATGGGGCAATTATTGTACAATTCTCTGATTTTTATACCTTAAAGCTTTATTAATCAATTGTTTTTATATTATATCTATACTGCTAGCATGTGGGCTATAGACAATAGGTCGTATTGACCAATATAATGCAGAGAATTATTTCAGCCCTCCGATTTGTTGTGGTGAGAAGAATTTTTCTCCTGTTTTGAGTTAGTAGATTAGGTAAGCAATTTGTAGTTTGGTACACGTTTTCTGTTTGAATAGTTAATTATTGGTTTGGTTGGGTTTTACTTAGTTCCATTTTTGTTTGTTACTTTGATGTAGCCCACCATGAGCAATTTGGTGCTTTTGGTGGTTGTTCTAAGAGCTGGGAAGAGGGGGAGTGTCATTTTCATGTTGTGCCAGGGTTTCGTTAAACCGTAGGTGTAACATTCCTACAAAGTTCTTCCTCCTAATAAAGTACACCACCATTCTCTTGAAAGAGGACAGAGAGCCAGCCATCAGCTGCCTCAGTGCCCTCCAAATGGCTTTGTGCTAAACTGAAGGTGTAAGTACTCCAAACAGCTGCTTGTTAACACACCCATACAGCTTTGCAGAATATAAAATAACAAAAAGCCCTTTGTCAAATAGCTAGCTGGCAGCTTGGCCAGGTAACAAAGCTGTTGGACTGAGCTGTTGATTTGTGCAACATAACCAACCAGGTAATCAGTGTTCCAAACTCTGTAAACATTTTCTTTCAGATCATTTGCTTTGTGGGGGATTTGAAGCAGAGCTGGACCATGTTCTGTTTCCTGGGATATAATGAGGATTGGAACAGACATGGTTTGTGTGTGCAAGTATTAGAAAACACTTCATTTTACAGGTCCGCAAATTTCATGGTGTGTGTGTGTGTATATATATATATATATATATATATATATATATATATATATATATATATATAGTGGTACACACTGAAATGTGGGGTTTGTGAATGTTAACTTGACTCCGGAAGTTTTAGCTGAGCGGTGTATACATTTTAAGAATGTTACCACAAAACATTTGTATAATGTTTTTAAAGCACATTATCCTACTCTAAAATAATAACATTCTGGGAACATTAAAAAAAACTTGCCACTGAAAACATTTGAAGAATGTTAGGGCATAATGTCCTTACAATGTTATCAAAAACATTTTAAGAATGTTTTTAGAGATCGTTATCCTACCTTTGAGAAGAACATTTTAGGAACAAAAAAAAAAAAACTCCCACTGAAAACATTACTAGAACATTGCATGGAAATAATCTCAGAACTTTTCTAGGTGGAATACTCATCACTAGTATTGGACATTACTGGCGAGGCCTCAGTGATCGGCATTTCATGTGGGGTTGAGAGTGGAACAGCAGAAGAAGCTCCAGTACCGGTTTCAGTAGCATCTCTTGCACCAGCAGCACCAGCCCTTCCACCAACAGCAGTACCACCCCTCCCTCATACAGCTGGACAACCTCTCCCCCCACCTGCAGAAGCATGTCTGCTTGAGCCAGCATCTATGTGTTTTGTGAGGCTTTTGAATTGCAGTTCATCTAAAGTAGGATGCAATAAGGTAGGCCCGGACAGTGACAACCTCATTCGGTAGGTGGTCCTTGTTGCCAAAGAGAATGTCTATGTAGCGTTGCTCACTGACACTTGCTGGGTTTAGGCATGGGGTCATAAGCCATTTTCTCAGGAGATACCCTGAGTCTCCCAGCATCCTCCTGGGGTATCTTCCTGCCTCAAAGTCTCTCCAAAGGCTAGACTGCTTGAGGATGAAGCTATCATGCTTTGCCCCTGGCCATGTGATCACAGGTACAACAAGATCAGCATCATTCACAATCTGAGCATTGATTTAGTGGTATCCCTTCCTGTTCACAAAGTCATTCTCATTGTTTTTTGGTCCCTTGATTCTGATGTGGGTGCCATCTACACAGCCAAGTATGTTGGGGAAACCGGTTATCTGGTAGAGCTCCTGACGGGTCATTGCTTAGGCTGAGTTGGAAACTTAACATAGTTGTTAAAGCGCTGACATAATAATAGTGCGACTGTTCTTATTGCTCTACACACAGTAGATTTATGCACTTGAATTGAATCACCAACCAAGTTTTGAAGTAGGGAGGGACAGAGGGCCCCGTTTCTGTCCATGTCATGTTGCGTGTCAAGTCTGCTGCCAGCAGGTCAGTAATCCTCTGAATCTCTGCTCATGGAAAAGGAAAGCGCAAGTATAAATCAAAGTCATCATAAATGTCCATGGGGTGTAATCTCTCACGAAGAACACGTCGCAGACGCAAAACAGCCAGTATAATTTGCTCCTCTTCCTCATCCTCCAAGTTATCCCACCTTTCAAAATGATGTGCCAACCGTTATTTTACAGAGGACTTTACACCTACTAAGGGCTAGGTGTAAGATTTAATTTGTAACTTGTGCCTGCGTTGGAACTATTTCAGCTGGTGCAACCCTTAAAATGTTAGTAGCGCAGACACTCCGAAAGACACACAGACTAAGCTATGTTTGAATTTACACATAGCTGTTGCAACCCAGTGCAGGTGAGTAGAGGTTTACTAGATCACAAAATACAAATGTCTTGTGTTACTAAAAACGAGAAGATCAGCCTTTTTTCAATTTGCTCCATGATGCCTTTACTATCAACAAGCATCACTGAAAGAGGAAACATATAGGAGATACAATCCCCCAAGACCATCCAATCATAATTCTTTTGGGCTCACGTAGCCCCTGTATCTCTGACATTTAGTTTTGTTTTAGAGGAAGACAACATCAACTCTGGCACAGACACTCTTCACAGCTACGAAGCTTCTGTATTTATGTACCACAACACCTTGACATGAAGGACAAATTCAATAATATGTTGAAGGCACCAGGGAAGTTGTGGCACTGTGTAAGAAATATGTGGACTTAATTTGGGATAACACAAACAATAATACAAGTGTGAGATAGAGGACTCCATGATCCCCACCATCCATCCATCCATCATCTATACGTCTTATCCTTAGAGGGTTGCAGGGGGCTGGAGCCGATGACATTGGGTGAGAGGCGGGGTACACATTGGACTGATTGTCAGTCACTTACAGAGCCATTTAGTAATTATTAGGGCCCGAGCACTGACCAGTGCGTAGGACCCTATTGTATTTCTAAGGATTCTTATTATTATTATTTATATAAATGAATTGCCTTTTTGAGGGCCTTAACGTGCCCGAAAACTCATGAAATTTTGCACATGCGTCAGAAGTGGTGAAAATTTACATATTTTATAGGTCTCCCACATGGGGGGGGGCAAAATGGCTCAGTAGCGCCCCCTATAAGTGGAAAATAAATTGGCCCCCGCACCATGTTTCACCTACATGCACCAAAATTGGTATACATGTATATCATGCACTCACACACTAAAAACTCCATAGGACCCCCCCCCCTTAACCAAACAGGAAGTGAGTTATTGATAATAGAATCTCCAATTTTTAATGATTGGATGCCTTTTGGACCCTCCATACTTTTGCGAACTAGTCCTACAGATTTTATCAGATCGCCTTCAAACTTGGACCATGGCTTCTCAAGAAGATGGCCATCAAACGATACTCGTGGATTTTGTTTTTTTTACACGGTCTGCCCGTGAGGTGGCGTGGAAGTTAGGTGTTTCGCAGCCAAACAGGAAGTGCCTTATAACTTCACTGTACATTGTCCTAGAGGCACCAAATTTACCACGTGTCATGACCATACAGACGTGTTCAGGGCGGGGGGGTCATGACACGTGGTAAATTTGGTGCCTCTAGGACAATGTACAGTCCAGTTATACAGCACTTCCTGTTTGGCGGCGTTCACGCCACCTCACGGGCACACCGTGTAACGAAGAAAAAATCCACGAGTATCGTTTGACGGCCATCTTGTTAGGAAGGCGTGGTCCAAGTTTGAAGGCGATCTGTATGATTAATTTACGCCACAGTCATAGCGCCACCTACTGATGGCAGGAAATGACACATTTTACATTCTAACATGCAGCAGCTTCTCTCTGCTCTCCTCTGCCTGTCTGTCTGTTGTAGCTGACATCTTGTCTACACACACAGACAATCACGCTGTGCTACGTTTTCCTTCGCCGCCAGACAGGAAGTGGTTTATAACTCCACTGTACATTGTCCTACAGGCCCCAAACTTCCCATGTTTCATGACCCCCCCCGCCCTGAAGGCGTCTATGTGTAAATGTCCGGCCACGGTCGTAGCGCCACCTAGTGACGGCATGAAATGACGCGTTTTGTGGTCTGACGCGTCGTGAAGCGGCGGACGCTGCCCTCCCCGACGCGCGCAGGTGTGCGAGGGCCCGTTCATCGCTGCTTGCAGCTTTAATTTATTTTATGTTCTTATTTATTTAACAGGGACAGTGCACATTGATAAACATTAGTGTAAATGCATCAGAGTTAGCCAAGAGGGTATTTTTCATCTGTAGTCCCTGGACAGATGTTAGAAATTATTTTATATACTATATCACAAGTCTCACAGGGATGTAAATTATAGACTATAAAACTTCTACGTTTTAATGCCTAACATTGCACCTTTAACAGCAAATATTTCGTAGAATGAAGTGAATTTGTTTGGCAAAAACAAAATTGACTCTGTACAGAACAGGAAAATGCATTACAAGGTTAAAACATGATGAAACATGATGAAAAAGCACTTTCTTTTCCATTGCCAAGTCAGTCACAAAAGGTAACCTCAGGTTATAATATCACTCCTGCATGGTGAAAGCCTGGATTCCATTCTGAATTCTGAGCCGTGCTCCCTTATAAAGACCCCCTGACCCTGCTTTGGTGGAGAGCCTGTACTGGCTGATAGTGAAGGACCTCTGGACTCTTTAAGTAACCAACTCAGCAGGACACCTCTTACTCTTTGGCAAATGGCCCAACACGGGGTTTGCTATTAATGTTTGACGATATGAGAGAGCATGTTTTTAGCTCTCATTTGCAATCACTGTAGATGCCACACGTGCTGTTAGGGAAATTAAACTGCCATCTGTGTGTGTGTGTGTGTGTGTGTGTGTGTGTGTGTGTGTGTGTGTGTGTGTGTGTGTGTGTGTGTGTGTGTGTGAAAGAGAGAGAAAGCAGAGAGGCTTCTTAGTCCATCATGGATGAAGGAATATCAAATTCTATCTCTCTGAGATAAGAGGCTGCTGGATCTCCAATATCTAGATTGAGCTCAAGAAAGGAAATGTATACTTCTAAGCAGCAGAAACTAATATCCTGTCCAAAGGTGCACCAGAGCAAGAGATGAGATTTAAAATCACTTTCTTCCCTCTCCCCAACAGATATCAGTATTCCCTTTATTACCATCTTCTGAAAGTGTATTTATTCCTGTCCTGAGTCCCTACTAACTCTTCTTCATTTGCTTTCAGATGATTATGTGTGTGACTCCACATGATATTCATTATCAGCAAAATGAAGCTACCTTTATGAATGGAGGCGCAGATTGTAAATGAAGGATGCAAAAATCATTCCTGTAAGAATCTCTTTGTCATATTCTCTCACTAAGCGGCCGTCACACCACAAAGTGACATTCACTCCTCCATGGGAAATAGGAGCGGTACAAAGCTTGGTGACGTAGTGACTTCTCGCAGGGCTAATGGTTAACTGCTGTAGCTGGAGGGCTAACTGTTAAACTCCCCCTTTACAGTTAGCCCATCAATTACAGCAGTTCCCCTGGCATTTTGTTCACCACTGCACACCATTTCATTCAATAAAAAGTTATTGAAGAGGGAAAGTAAAGCTCTGCAAGTTTGCTAACAGTCAGTTAGTAAGCTCATTGCTCATTATCTTAGCTCAGTTACTAATGGGACAATAAGTTCACATAGTCCAAAAGACTCCTGTCTAATAACTGTCTGCAAGCTCTTGCTCTTTTGTGGAGCAGTTAATAATGTGACAGAGGAGATTAAATAAAAGTAAATAAAAGTGAACGGTGCAACACAGCGAATAAGCTACAATAGCTTCCTACACAAGGTCAGAACTGTCAAGACAGTTGGCTATTGGTCAACAGTGCGAATTCGCAGGTCAAAGTTCACCAAAGTTGACAAAACACAGTGATTCCATTGCAATGAATTCAAATCATGAAATTTTGCAGTTTTAAATCCTGGTCCGATCAACCCTTGTCTACCTTTTCTCTAAACTCCTCACATCAAAGAGTTCTATAAAGTACCAACAAATGGTTCCATCCACCATCCTTTGGTGATGTGCAAAAACATTTCAGTACCCAGCAAAAACAACAGGTTTTTAACCTCTCATAAGAACTAAGGCAGCATGATTGCATTCAGAGTTAATGGAAAGGTGCAAACAAGCTGAGTTTTGCTGTGGATCAAGTTGAAAATGTGTCAGCTTATGCAGAAGATATTACACTGTATGAATGCATGAAAACAAGGCGAAAATAAAGAGCTTCTTATAGAAAAAATGCTTTAGTTTAAAAATCCATCATTCTTTTCAGGGTGGGTTTGGTTTTATCTCAGCCTGAATTCTTTGAAATAAATTCTGTCAAACTGAAATAAACATTTTGAATGGATTATTATGTGAATGTAGAATATGTACAGTGTTGACTGTACATATTCTCCTTTGACTTCGTCAATCCCCACAAGGAAGTGCCAAGTTCAGCAGAGCAGGGAGTGGGGAGTGGTGATAATCACTATCCCCGTAGTGGATGGTAGACTCAGAGCCTACAGCTGGATTCTGGGGAGGAGGTGGGGCTTTTGAGATGCTATATGAAATGCAGCAGCAGTGGATGCTGCAGCACTAGCAGCAAGTGAGTCAAGGTGTTCAGGTGAGCGTGTGGCAGCAGGTATGCAGCAGCAAAGTGAACAGCTCAGTGAAAGGCTTAGGTACACTACCATGATTTAAAACCCTTGTGTTGTCTTAAGAGTCAAAAATGACAAGCCACTATATTTAACAGCAGGGAAAACCCCCTTAATGAACTTTTTTCAACTTAAAATGTTACGACTTTGGACCATAACATTACAACAAGTGAAATACTGCCTTTGTTTATATTTCCATGAAAGCTGTACACCACCAACGTACAAAGATCGTCTTAGGGTCATTTTTGACCCAGCAGTTATAAATTCATTTACACACCACACATAAAGAAATTAAGAATATGTGCTACTGATTGAACTAACTGATTGAACTTTCTTGTGCATGTGCAGCATCTCCCCTTCACGCCCTCACACATGACTCAAGTTCACAGACAAAATAAAAAACATTTCAGACAAAATAAACTAAATTTGTAAAAAAAAAAAAAAAAAAATCTTGAAAGCTCTGCTTACTAATGGGGAATGCAGTCAGAGGCTTCAGAAGGACTGTAAAACAAATACTATGTGCTGCACATGTGAGAAATACCTCTGTAAAGTCCATGCACACATACTGTCCTACATGTGCTAATTAGAGTTGATTGATTTATGTTCTTCACGTTTTTGTTTTGTATCTATTATCTTATTTAGTTCTTATTTATTGTTGTTGTTTATACACGTTGTGGATGGGGGCAATGGTGCAAAAAATGGCAGAAGACTAGTATTTTGTAGTTGAATGCCTCATTGTACAGTTTATAAGAATATATCACTATGTTTTCCTTCAGTAAAGTGCATTGAAAACTACTTTCTGCACATTTCTGCTACTTTCTTAGGCTATACAAGTGCTATCTCTTGCTAAAGAAAAACAAATATGTTTACACCTATGCAGTACCTTTAGCAATAATAATGACAAACCTCTACTTTATCCATCCATCCCATCCATTTTCTATACCACTTTATCCTCAGAGGGTCGCGGGGGGCTGGAGCCAAGGCGACAGTGCTAACCACTGCACCACCGTGCCGCCCCTCTACCTCTACTTTAGTAAAGAAAAAAATTATGACAGGTGTGTTGTAATAAAAACAAATGGTGTCCACTGATTAAATGCAGTCTTTCTGCATTGTGTAGAGGGAAAACCCAGATATTCACGTTTGTGATGAATGACAGGTTTTTCTTCATAAAAAATAGATTTGGGGTTTAAAATTCAATTTAGCTGTTTTATGTTAGGGGTAGGCGGGTCATTTTTGACCCTTAGGACAAGGGGAGTATAGAGAACGTTAAGACTACACAAGAGTTGCATTGGATAATCTTGCAGTGAGAAGAGTATGCCATGTGAGGGTAGTGGTAGACTGCCTGAACTAGCTCACCTGATTTTTGGCCATCATTCCTATCAGTAACAATAAACACTAAAAATAAGTTGGACAGGGCATGAAGCACCAGCAGTCAGACAATCAGACAGGTTGTAAACAAATTAGCCAAACTTATATGAAAGAGAAAACAAAGATGAATGGCAAATAATTACCCAAACTGTCCATTGCAAACA
The DNA here is from genome assembly GCA_005408345.1 of Macquaria australasica. Taxonomy (NCBI): domain Eukaryota; kingdom Metazoa; phylum Chordata; class Actinopteri; order Centrarchiformes; family Percichthyidae; genus Macquaria; species Macquaria australasica. The sequence continues at coordinate 26,222 of SEMN01001095.1, forward strand.
TCCATCACATTTTACAGATCGACTTCCTGCTTTCAACATTTCAGGTGTGCTTACTTTAGATTTAACCTCCAAATAAAGTGATTAAGATATTCTAGCTAAACTGTTGGTTTGTTTACAACCTGTCTCATCATCTGACTTCTTATGTTTCTTGCAATGTTGGTAGCGATTTTGCTATATTCCCAGATCTTAGCAATTACTTTGGTAAGTACAATGTTATGATAACTGACACTGCTCAAAAAACCCACTCAAAGACATTTGTTCATTGTCCACACTAATTCTGAGGAAGCTGGGCTTTCTGTTACTGGATAGAATAATGCATGCAGCAGTGATATTGCAACAGTAGTGAGGGTTCATCCCCTTGGAAGAACAAGCTATTCACATTTCTTCATAGATGCATTCATAGATGCATTGTTTCAATGCGAAGTTCTGGTGAGTGGGGAAGTTGAAGTTGAGCCCAGTAAATTAACAAATGTCACTTCCGACAGCCATACATACAGATGCTCCCAATAAACTTGAAAAAGGGGTCTTCACTAGTAAGGAAGCAGGACACACTGGTCACAGGTCATGAGTCATTTCAACAATAACTGATAGAAATGATGGACAAAACCTGGAAAACGAGACTTGTGTTATAATAAATCTTTTTTTTTTTTTTTAAAGTGGCACATAATGTAAACAAAGAGGCAATCCCTAAAAATCACTTCAAAATGTTTGAAAAATAGCAGTTTTTTCTTTGAATCAGCTTGTAGTTTGACCTTTTGGACCTTTCCAATTTTGAGGCAGAAGAAACAAGACTCCTAATACCCTTTGATTACATGCAGGAACCTACAGTGGAGCTGCTTAGTGACCAACAGTACATGACTGCAGTTGTAGTGGGCAGCTCCCAGTGGCCAACAACAGTAGCTGTAATCTCCTGGCAAACCCCCGCCCCCACCCCCACCCCCACCCCCAGTAGCTGTGAAACCCAGCAACAGAGGTTAATAGTATTTTCCCTGCAGTCCACACTGAGAGCTTGAGTGGTGTTAGTAATTACACATGGTGCTTATACACACTGACACAGACCTAGAAACACACATATATGTTTACACACACAAAGATGCACATTACCAAAATAAACACACACTCACACAGTCTCACACACACACACACATACAAGCCAGTGGAAAAGGTAGCCAAAGACATACAGTACAAATGCAGAGGCTTTTCCCTTGGTGAATCCCCAGACACAATCACAGACTGTCTCTCACACACAAACACACTCACACTAACTGACACACTGCTGGATGCCATGACCACTCCGAGTGTGTATTGATTTGCTGTCGCTCATGGTGGAGATGCAATGTGTAAATTGGCTGCTTGTCACTGTTATGAGGCATTAGCCTGCTGGTCAGGAGGGATGCTGCCCTGCCAGATTATAACACAGCAGCCAAACACACAGCCGGAGCTGTTGTCACACACAGCCGGAGCAGCCTACCATATGCTGTCAAGTGAGGAAGTTTTATTTTATCATGACATCTACTGGTCATTGTGACTGAGCTTGATAGGTTTTTTTACACCTTCAGCATAGTACAGAAAGAATGCTTGGAAATCATAGGCCCTTTTAGTGCCAACGTATATGTCACAGCGTTAGCTGGAGGCAAAAACAAACAAAAACCTGGAGGCAAAAACGAATCACTTCAGCTACATAACTTAGCAAAAATGTCATCTGGCTGTGTTGTTAGGAGCCAGAATCGAAGGAGTAATGGATCCAAATTGAAATTTTATCGCATACCAGCTGCCGCTGTAAGTTATAAAAATCTAAGACAACTAACGTTATGGTTAAGACGAAAGAACTGGACTGAAACGATCATCAAAAATGTTTGTGTTTGTAGCGCACACTTCATATCAGGTTAAATAAAGTGTTGTCTGTTGTCTCTCATAACGCTAACTCTTTTAGTGCGTTAGCTAACTTCGTTAGCTAGTTGTATGGCCAGAGCCAAAACATAGAGGAAACTGTTGAAGCGTCGTCTCCCTTTCTACAATTGCCATAGTCGCAATGGCAATTGTCAGGTGTGTGTGTGTGTGTGTGTGTGTGTGTGTGTGTGTGTCTGGCCATTCCACCATAGGTAATCCTGTCAGATCGTCCATCCATTGAGTGAGCATGTATCGTCCAATCTGGTCTCATTGGTTAATGTTAACTTTTCAAGTAACACTCACGGTCTCAGAGAGTGAGTGACCGTACAGAGAATCTTGTATTTTCTTCAGCCATTGTTAAAAAACAAGCCAACAAAATTTGCTAGCTAGCGTTAGCTAATGTGTTCAGGGAATTCTGCCTCCACCTAAGCTCTGCCCACAGAAAAACGTCATAATACTACCTAATACTACTACATACTAACAGAAAAGGGGTCTATGGGTATACCAGGTTATCAAATTAATATTTACATTCTGATGTAGTTGATGTAGTCCATAGCATCCTGGGTAGCTCTCTGTAGGATCACGTGCTGCTCCTCATTCTGTAGAACTATTCACTAAAACTATTCACTTTTGTGCATTTGGTCTGAAAACTTGTTTGTGATGTGTCATCTTCCTTGTATGCAAGAATATACATATACTTATATTATCTTACACATATATTTATTACTATTCCTATTCTATTTAAACTCTTTTTAATGCACAAATTGAAGGACCTGGCAGGATTACATTTCACTGTGATTATACCTTATGATTACATGTGACAAATAAACTTGATTGATGACATCATTGACAGCGAGGCAGACTGGTATAGCATCATGCTAATGATGTAAATTCCAAGTTCTTCATTAAACGCTGTTGGCTGATCAGTTTGGGTGAAAACTGCAAGAATTCTTTATTAGATAAAACGAAACCAGTATTCAGCTGTAACCATATTTATTCGCTCTTTCTCAGTTTAAGCTTCTGCAGACTGGATTTGACAGCTCAGAATTTTCCAACAGTTGAGTCATCTCCTAATCTCCCCTTTATTGTATGTCGTCTGCTCTGGCCTTTTTTCTCTCTCTACTGCTCATTTGAGAGGCTGATCGGTGGGAGGGCTAATGGTCTGTGTAAATGACTGAGTGAATGTGGGAACATACAACAAAGGCTACGTTCAGAATGCAGGCAAAAGTGGCCCGAATCTGATTGTTTTTTTGTTTTGTTTTGTTTTTTTGCTCTTATGTGACTCAGATCTGCAGTGTGAAAATGGAATGGAATCTGATCTTTTCAATTATGATTTGGGCCACTTTGGCCTTGTTCACACTGCCAGCCCAAATCTGTTTTCTTTTTCTTTTTTTTGGGTATATCCAGATTGTATCCAGATTGATTTTAGAAAGTCAAAAGGACAGCAAAAAAACACATGAAATGCAATTTTTGCAAATCAAATCCAAGCCACATTTGGAGGTGGTTTGAAATGCGACTCCAATCGGATTTCTCCTGATGCGTCTCAGTCCGGATGCTCAGGCCTCTCAAATCGGATTTCAAAGTGTCTTTTGCGTCACTCGCAACGCCACGCATAACGACAACGTCAAATCCAGAGTGACGGGCAGAAGTGCAGCTGAGAAAACTTGGCTCTCTTTCTCCTCATCCTCGTTATCATCTTCTCATGAATTCGCTGGCTTCCACTGCACATCAACTTATAAATGAAACTGTAAATGCAGACTTCAGTGGCCTCCATGTTTACTTCCGTACGACAGTGTGCTGCGTGTGATGCCTTTGTTATTGTTCTTTTGTGCATGCAGGTCAGTTCAGGACCATGACCAGTTCACACTAGAATCTGATATTGGCCTCATTTAGAAAATAATATGAGCAATAAATCCGAAATGAGCACTAAAGCTTGCAGTGTGAACAGAGCTGTCTGTCTGGTACCTTTAAAGGTGTTAAAGAACACTGTAATTATTAGAGATTACAGAATGATGCTGATGCTAGAAATTGTGATGTGGTTGCTGTGTGAGAGGTGACTATTTCCTGGCAAGTTCAAAGATAAATCAATTTGATCAGACTAGAATACATACACTATGCACTGTATCAGTCTGGTCAGCTGGAAGTGACAGGACAAACATTTGCCTGTCTTATAAAAAATGACAACTGTAAAATAGACATATTCGCTTCCAGTTTATATTCCAGCAAAATAAACTTGGGTTTTGGAGTGGACAATAGTGGGTGGTGAGGGATCAAAGACGAAGTGAAAGTAATAGAGAGTGAAATGAATGAAAACTGCGTGAGAGTCAGAGGATAGTGACAAGCGATCACTGTGGTGTCCATTAGAGAATACTGTATTTTCCTCTTTCAGACAAAAGCAATCTATAGAGTCCATCACACTGGGAGGCAGAACCTACATCTGACAACGTTAACAATTAATGTGCTGCTATAGTGCAGCTCTCGATCAGCCTCCTGTAAATAGCTGGCATGTGGAGAGCTCCTCAGCAGATGTGATACAAGAATTCATTAGTGTCCTCTGTTCCTCATACTTGTCCCCAGAAAGCTATTATCCGCCAAGCTGAGTTTAAGGAGATTCCAAAAATAAAGAGAAAAAAAAAATCCAGTCACCATCTCACAATGTGTGTCCCTGCTTCAAAACACATTCTGCTTTGTTCTTTCTTTTTCTGCTCAAAAGAGCAACGCTGTGTCACTATTATGTTTTACAATTTCACTAATTGGCTGTGACTCATTTGCTGCAAGTCACGACATTCAACAACAAAAAGTGCCCAAATGTTTTTGAGGGTGTGACATTTAATTCTGTTTTATGTACGTCTCTGCACTCAGACCATGAAATGCACAGCCCTTTTATCTAGAGCTGCAGTCAAAGCCAGCCTAGGTTGTGTTTACCCCTGACCCATCTGGCGTGCTTTAAACAAACTGGCGCATTTGCCTGTTTAGCCCAGTACCTATAGCTGCTGAGAATGATGCCAATCCAAGTAAGCAAATGAAATTAAAATGTTGAACTATTCCTTTAATACGATTGTTGACAATTTGATGCCCAAATGTGGGTATAAGGTGCCTCCTTGTGACTTCAGTCTGCTAGCAAACAATAGAAACATGCCTAAAAGCTGCTGTGTGGTGGGATGCACTACCAACAGGGTAAAGAACCCAGAACTAAGTTTTTCTAAGCTGCCCAACCGAAAAAACTGAGCTTTTTAAGAAGACAAAAGTAGATACAGATGTGAGGCATCAGCAGGAAGAATGGGAAAACTGTGGGATCCTGACACTCAGTATGTCTACATGTGCAGCAAGCATTTTGTTACTGGTCAGTCAAATATTCAAATGTCAGTTTTAGGCTAACTATATTGCTTTAAGTTAATCTAAAGCATTTTGATAGTATGTAACTTGTTTAGTGGAATGTGGCTAAATCAGAAAGCTATGCAGTATTATGTTTGCAGGTGCCTTAGCTAACTACAGTAACTTAGGTTGAGAAGGGACACTGAGACAGACCCACAATATTGAGTTTGTCCTCTGGTAGACATGGGGTGCTAAAATAATCCTCCTAACTCATTGTTAAATAAGTGCGTATTTACTTATAGGACCAATGATTCATGCTGTTATAAATATTGATTTCAAAAGAGAACATCTACTGTAAACTCATGAGGATTTCACCAAGATCTGACATTTGAAAGATACAGGTTTCATTTAAAGCGTCTATCTCTAGAATAGAAATTTCTTACCTTGGCAACCCCTGGTGGAAGAAACAAAAAGGACATATTAACATGAATGGACAACATATGGACTGTACCAGTTTTCTTTAGAAAATTTTACAAAAATGTAAGCCCTAATAATTATGATGCAATTTTAGCAAAAAAAAAAAAAAAAAGAAGCAATGAGAATTTTGGCTGCTATGACCTGAAAGATTACAAATAAATTAAATGTTTTTGAATCAATGTAATAGCTTGATTACACCGCTATTTTAAATCTAAATTTAAAACATGTCAATAAAAACTCAACAGCGGAGGTTGAGTATTTATTTGAACATTTCCAACTACACTGACTTTAGGTTTTCTGCTTTATAGCTAAACATGTCATGTAGGTCCACTATATAGAACACAAACATACTGAAACTTTAGTATAGAAGTTCTTTCTTGACTTTGGGTTCAGTATGTAAGACAAAATAACCTCTATTTAAGGTCCACTGATTTGCTTTTTTTGAGCTTTCAACTGCATGTCATGGCTGGCTGAAAGCTCAGAAAAAGCTAGAACCTTGAGTTGAGACTATTTTGCAAATAAGAGTATCCTGCTCCTTTAAGAAGTCTGTTTTGAGGAATGTCAGCAGCTGAGACCAAAGCTACCAAGGAAGCTTTGATATGCAAGGAAACAAACATGTTTCCAACACCGTTTTCAAAATATGACACTGAAAAATTCCAGTCAAAACCATCTTGGATACAATTTTGAGTTGATTTTAGACATATTTATGTGTAAGGTCCTGAATATGCAAATGCTTCAGTTAGCAGTTATGAACAGCTATCTCAGCTTGCCTTTTGGTGTTATTTATGCAGATTCTTTTTAACACCGGTGCATGGCTGTTGGATCAACACCTTTTCAGCTTTAAAATGTTTGCTGGAAAAGGTTCTTCCACATGTGAAGAAGAAATTAATTAATTAAACAGTCTGAAAATAAATGTTTTCTGTCCAAAGTTAAGGCTGAAGTAAACATGACTGCCTGAATGGTGCACACAAACGCACCAGACAAACACATTCTGGGGAAACTGCAGTAGCTTGCCAGTGCAGCAGGGTGCCATCTGCTCAATTGCAAGACTGTCCATCACCTAGGAACAGCCAATCAAGCAGCTCGACTGTGATGAGGCGACACCCTGGAGCCTGCAATAGCAGATGGAGGAGAACAGCCCTAAAAAGACAGCACTGAAATGCACTCAGCCACTCATCTACAGCAACATACTGTACATTAAGCAGCATGACGACACACCACAGCTCCACTCTGGCCCATCTGGGCTGTCAAAACTGGACTGAGTAGTGTAGGTGTGGATATACAGTAAGAAGGGTTGCATGTGTGCTGTGTGATGCATAAGGTACACATGTCCATGCACACGTCAGTCAAACATGATCCAGTTTGAGTGACTACATGTTGTTGAAATGATACTTTAAAATATCACTGATGGGGAAACCTACAATTAGTTGGTGATATTTGGACCAGATTCCAAAAGCAGCCTGCATGCATCAGGAGACATAGAATTCTTGTCAGATGGTGTGTCAATTATTCAGTCTGTCCATTCTGTTCAGGTAGGCACAACAACATCACCTGCACTCACCACCAACATCGGAGTACCGCAGGGTTATGTGCTGAGCCCGTTTATCTACACACTGTACACCAATGACTGCACAAGCCCCTCACCCACCACCACTTACCTCAAATACTCTGACGACACTGCCATCCTTGCTCTTCTGACAGATAACCATTCTGTTCTGGACTATCACAACACTGTTGCACACTTCACCCAGTGGTGTGAGCGTAACCACCTTCATCTTAATGTCAGGAAAACAAAAGAAATAGTAATAGGTCCCCCGCACTCCAGCACACCATCCTCATCAATAACTAAACAATTGAAATGGTTGACAGTTTCAAATATCTCTGACTCACACTAGACAATAAACTCAGCTTTGACCAGCATATATGAGCTGGTCAAAGCCCCCATCTCCTCCTACTGTTGTACCGAATTCAATTCAATTCAGTTTTATTTATATAGCGCCATATCATAACAAAGTTATCTCAGGGCAAAGTATTGTTCAACCCATCCTGCTCTACTGCTCCACCTGTTTCTTCAACATGCTCTCATACGCATAACCAACGCATAACCAACACTGCTGCTAAGACAATAGGTCTCCCCACACCCAACCTCTCAGAGATCAATTGTAAGGCCATCACACACATTGCAAATACATTAGCACAGGACATTACACACCCACTCAATTTCCATTTTACTGCCTTCTGGGCGCAGGTACAGGTCCCTGAGGTGCAGAAGGGTTCACTCTGACAAAAGCCTGGTACCTGGTACTTCATGTATTTCTGTCTGTCGTTGTGTGATGATGTGTGTAAAGTGTAATGTTGATTTTCCCTGTGATGTACAGTGCTGTGAAAAAGAATTTCCCCCCAGGGGACAATAAAGTCTAATTAACAAATTCCAAACACAAAACGACTACAAAGAGACACAAGTCTCGCTCTCATGAAGGAAAGGCAGGGGGCCTTTTACATGTCTGTGCCCAGGGGCCCATTGTTTTGTAATCTGTCCATGGATGACCCCTTTCAATTTTGGACAGCATGCACTTACCTCAAACAAAATCAGCTGAATAAACAATGCTGTATCTAATTTTCTAGTTGGGATGTTAGATTAGATTTACAGTTTGGGACAAACAATTTTTGGTATTTTGAAAACATTCTTGAGAAACTTGAGAATTTGTAGTTTAGATAAATAATTCATAGATCATAAGGGACCAAGAGTAAAATCATGGTTGAGCAGATAAAACAACATTTTATCTGCTCAACAAAAAGAAGAAACCCATCAGACCACATTCTGCAAACTGCATTTTAATATAATAAATATATTTAAGACATAAGATCCATAATTTGTACACACTGGCAGAACCTTTCCTCTGATGCTGGTCTTAAATAGGGTATTTCAAGATCCACCAGTGTTTATTTAGAAAAGCGGCGCAAATTTAAACGATTGGTAAAAGCAGATGTATCTAGAAGCAGTAATTGCTTCATTTAAGTGAGTTTTCCAAGCAAATCCTGCACATCATCCAAAAACATGGAGTGTACTGATCATTTTATAAGTACTGGGGTTAATCAAAACTTGAATGGTGCAGATTTAAAATGAGACTCAGTGAGCATCATAGATGCAGTAGAAGAAAGGATGAATGAGAGAGTTGGTAGTGTAACCGCAAAGCCAACAGTGAGAACAAAAGTGTGATCAGTGAGGAAGAAGCAGAGGCAACTGTAAACAAAAGGACATACTATCAAAACAGTAAATGACCAATAGTTTACATCATTACACAAATAGTGTTTTACTTTTGAGATGACTTTTTTTTGCTTCAGTGAGTTTTGTTCTCTCTCAAATGCTTATTTTTGTTTAATATTCAAGAAGTTTTGTTTGATTTTTTCTGATTCCATACGATATTGCCTCACCAGTTGCAAGATATTTTATGGAGTTTGGACGTAAAAAGGAAGATTTGAAATGCATGGGTGTTGAGAAAACAGGAATGAGTCACAGAGGTGGTCTATTGAAAAGTGGAGGCTTCAGAATAGGTAATACCCTTAGAACCTTACACTCCTATGGCCTGAATGAAGAACACGATCCAGTGGCCTTTCTCTAACTTCTGACTTCTCCCTACTGAGTGCGAGAAAAAGAAGCTAAATGTTGGCTCAAAACACAGGCCTTGCTTCATAATGTGATGTAGTTCTTCTTGACTGTGTTCATTAATGCTTGTGAGGAAGCACAGTGATTTGGAACAGGTTTAATCTGTGTTTCAGCTCTGTTACAGCTGTGCCCTGCATGTGGGTTTGCTGTAAATCCAGTTGTTCTGTCACCTCTCCAGCTGACTCACCGCTGTCTTCCTCATCAAATCCCATAAACAAGGGAAGCCAGGGATTAGTCCCAGCTAAATACACTAAGCTCATTTGATAATCACGGCTTCTCCCCAATCTCCGCTAATTAACAATGGATGTGACGAAATTAATCTACATGAATGGCTGCGAGTATCCATCGGTGTTATCAGCATCACATGAATGGATTTTGTTCCTGCATTTCATGGCCTTTGTGGCATGAAACTGTTTTGATCTAATTCCAGCATACTGATATGCAGGTGGCTGATTGAGACCATGCAAGATCATACTGTAGATTTGAGTGAAATTATTACATGTCCACTCTACATTCCTAAAGCCATGCACCCAGTAGACTTCACATTAGCTGACTGTAATTTCCCTCTTTACAATGTCAAGAGTTTGCTTCAAACACTGTACTGTGTACTGTATGTAATATTGTCTTAATGTTGCTATATACATGATATAGTATTTTTTTTAGATTAAATTGAGAAATTATAAATATTAAAAATAGATTAATAACCAGAGGGGAAATGTCTGTTTTTGGCTAATCCAATTAATGACACCTGAAAAATCAATGCACACTGATTCAAAAGTCCTATATTGCTATAAAACAGTCTTGCTCATTTATTTGGAACATTGCCATAATGGTCTAGTGCAACCAGAGATTCAACTGAAAGAGACTTTGCCACACATGAATATGAGCTGCACATGATTTATTGAGGTATGTTTTGGAACAGACTCAGGCTCCATGGACAGCATGAAATAAATAATAAAGTGTGGGCCTAAAACCAAAACAATGAGCTGAATGAAGCTAAAATGCTATGTAGAGCTGATTAGAAGTGCAGAGTTGGTGATAATTCTCTCTGGTTCTTCACTATGAGTGACCTTTTTAACATACAAGTAGCCATGTGATCCATTGTTAATATAAAAATATTGATTATAGCCGCTTTAAGTACACTTCCAATATTTAAGGAAGAGCAACCTCGGTATAAACACTGTAGCAAACTCTCTGACAGTTGACACATTTCTATCTTTTAATGGTGGTCATATTGCCCAACCTAAATATAATTATTAATTCTTATTAATTTTAGTTTGGTCTTTATTGAAATCCCAGTTTGATGGCAGCATGAAGATACAGATCATAAAAAGTAGTAAATATCACAACAGAAGCAAAAACACATAAGCACGAGCACTATAGAAAAGCACTAAAACAAAAGACTAATACATAAAGCTGTGCAAAGGATTTGCCAAATCATTTGATCATGGCCATAACATTAAATCACCTCCAAATGAGCTGAGTAGTCACGGAGAAATTTGTATACATATACTATTTGAAAATGGAGGCCTGTCTGATCATCTTGCAATATTCACAGGCTTACATCTGACCTTGAGTTAGAAAAAATATCCCAGTTGGTAGTATCCTCCGCTGATCTTACTGATTAACTTGTATACACCTTTAATGGATCCAATAATAATTGCCATTATTTAGGTCAGTGAAGTAGAATAAGAAATTCATGCAATATTGTTTGTGTGCAATTAAATAAAGTAGTCTGAAATGTATTGAAATCTTTATGCTCATGCCATTTTATTAACATGTTCATAAGTTATTCATTTATGTAAATAAATTGATTATTTTCTATGGTTAAGATGGAATTACAATCAGGACAAAAAACAGCACAAACAAAAACACCATATAATTTTTTAAGTCACAAATACACACAAATAAATTACATACATTACAAACTTGGCGAAATAGGAGCTAATAATACTGAAGTAAGGAGAGGCAGAGAAAAAGTGTTATCCAGATTTCTGCAGAAGCCCTCAGTGTAACAGAATCCACTTCATTTCAATTGGAGCTGAGAGTGATAAACAATCTGAATAATGTTCCTGAAGTGGTCTAATCTCTTTAGGACAGAGAGAGCTGGAGGATGGAGGGCAAGACGGGTGAAGAGGATTGTTAATTTCATCAAAATGGTGGCTCGAGGAGTGGAGGAGTCTGGAGATTCAGCCCACAGGGAAAAAACTCTCCCTCCTCTTTTATCCTGTTACATATTACACTGTCTCCCACTGCTCAGCCTAATGCTTAAACTCAATTATTCCTCCCACAGTTAGACAAACAGCCACGTTGGCTAGGGAGAGTGTTCACACTGTCCCTGGGTGTATTTGTACCAGCAGTGCATTGCTATTTGGGGCCAATATTAGCCTTTTATTAAATTTGGTCCAGTCAGTGTCATCCACCTTAGATATGATTTATATGATGCAGTTTATTTGGTTATGTATCTAATAAAAAAGGCATTGACTATCTTCTGAACTGAAGTTCTTCTGAACTGATTTGATTGATTGATTTGGACAGAATGGCATCTTAAGTTACTCGAAAGAAGTATCTCAGGGTCTCAGTAAGAATAAGATGGGGATCGACAGGTGGATTGGTGCAGTGTTGACAAGGATGCCAGTGTTGTTCCGAACTTTCATGGTAAAGATGGAGCTGAGCCTGAAGGCGAAGCTCTTGTTTTACTATTCAATCTACATTCCAACCCTCAACCATGGTCATGAGCTTTGGGTAGTGAATGAAAGAATGTTTATTGAGGATACAAGCCAAAATGTGATTCCTACATAGGGTGGCTGGGGTCATCCTCAGGGATAGGGTGAGGAGATCAAGCATTCAAAAGTGGTTCAGAGTTGAACTGCTGTTTCTTTGCATCGAAAGTTGTCGGTTGAGGTGGTTCGGGCATCAAATTGGGATGCCTCCTGGAGCCTCCCTCTGGAGCTTTTCCGGACATGTCACCCCGGGGTATACCCAGAACACCAACGTTTTTAAAAATCTCGATTTCTACAACATCTGCACATTGCAAGTACAGTATAGTTAATGTTAGGAAAAGATCATTTTTAATCATGTCAAATACACTATGGTTAAGGTATGGTTAAGGTTAGGCAACCAAAATACTTTTTTAAGGTTGGAAAGATCTTTGTACTGCATGAATTGCTGGATGGTACTAGTAGTAGTGATATTTGTGTTATCCGGGGTGTAGTGATCACAATGGGATGATCACAGATACCTTGCAAAACTGATTATTCACTTTGTGGAATTCCAGTGGGGGGAAGGTTTGAATAAACATTGTTCAGAGACCCCTCTGAATCTGCAAACTGACTTCTAACTACCAACAGTAAAGGTGTCATTGGGGGACACTTGCTAGACAAAGTACTGGGGGTTCTCCACCCCTTAGAAATATGCCTTAGGAGTAAGACAATGAAGTAACGACTAGATGTGAAGGCAATAAAATGACTCTTTTGGTCATTTTAGCTGGAAATCAAGTCAGAGACTGGATAAACCCCCTCTTCTCTTCCTTTCTTCATTTTTCTCACACACACACACACACACACAAACATTCACAACCTGATTTACGAATTACGATTGTGTGACCCTGGTGATGTTTGAGAGTATGCGAAATCTGCGCATAATTTAAATTAAATTCACTAGAGTCAGGAAACATGAACAGCAGTTCTAGAATTTTTAACAAAGGAATAGAGTTTTCGGCGCGAAACGTCTTCTCCCCGCCTGTTTTGGCTAGTCTGACCGACCGCTGACGATCTTAGTTTTCTAGACATCTTTCTTTAAGCTTCTTTTGTTCCTCACCTAAAGTCTGCGCACAATTTAACTTTTTTCTAAGCAAGTCTCTGACTGCCTCAGTATTGAACTGAAGAAGTAGGCTATTTATTTTGCCTATTATATTTTTGTACCACGAAGCCTTGCGGTTTAATAGTATTTTCCTATTTGAAGTTAAATCCGACCAACGTAGCTACTCAAGCCTAGCTGAAGAAGTTAGTGTAGCCAGATAAATTTTATTCAACATTCAGCCACAAAGATTCAACTGGAGTTGCTTTGCCTGCCAACTTTGACTTTCCTGGAGAACTGTGTCAGCAACGCCTGGGCACAGAAGACTGAATTTTAAACTAGCTTAAATACCACTATAGTGGCTTCAGTATATTGGTGCCCATTGGTTCTGTGTTTTCTGTGACCTGATGACCTTTTCTATTATGCCACCACCAAGTCAAAATTTCTTCTTGACCAACACTTTGTTCCATGTACAGTATCTAAAAATCTACTGGCCATATTGTCATGAAATGTGCTGTGATGAATCCTCATGTATTGGTAAACCTCTGACCTTTAGTGTCACAGGATTTCCTCTAGTTTCCTCTAGTGTCATCTGGCCAAAAATTCCACTTGTAGAGAAGAAATAGCAAAACCCAACTGAAATATTTGCACATTCATGCTGCCTGGAGGATAATCCCTTTCTATTTTGGACATTACATGAGATTTCCTCTAGCACCACCCATGGACAAAATGTTTGCACATAAGAAATATCATAATTTATCAAGCAGATTCCCGGAACTGCCATTAAAGTTTGTTCAATGCATTCATGGTCCCAACAGGATGAATCCTTTTGATTTGAGTCTTTTTCCCCTCTAGTGTCACTTTTGCAAACATAAAATTTTTTGGCCAAATGAATTTAACTGATCTTAACTGACTTAAAATGAACTGACAGACTAAACCATTTTGAAAATCCTATTATATTTTTTAATATTTATTTCTGTACTGTAATATTATAGTGAAAATATGTTGTATTTCTTCATCTGATAGGAACGTATTTGCGTTAACAGTGTACAAACCTTTGGCATTGTTTCAGGCTTAAAAACTCAATGCTGGTCCAGCACTTCAGGGGATTAATGTAATTAAAATGTTGTTGTTGACCTACTCCATCTTAATGTTTTGCCTTTATTAATACAGGATGATCATTTAATACATTTTGATGATGATCAAGGAATTTTGCTGATGAGTTTTTATTACTATAAGTCGACTTACAACAACTTGTACAGCTATATTTCATCTATGCTTGTCAGCATTTTTCTATCACTATTTTTCATGGATGTAGCTACGTTGGTAGCTGCCTATGTAGGAAGATGACGTCCCATTCTTAATCCCACCTTCTGATTGGCTGACTGTTTCTCCAGTTAGCTGAAATAGACATTTGGCACAACACCAGATTTGAAACGTAAATTGGAGACATGGGCAGCGATTCGGAGTTCTGGAACCAGGCTAATTATCATAAAGATGAATTTATTGAAAGTATAGGAGCAAGTACATGAGCAATAAATGTGAATATCATTGACCACAAGCCTTGCATTTAATTTAAATTGTGTGGTTGCACTGTGCAGCCAGGACTAGATTAGCCAAGAAAGCTCCACTCAAAAGTTCTCATGAAGTTCCCAGTGGACCTACATTTGTGTTGATTTTCCATAACACTTGGACATGCTGTGTTGGAGATTACTTACTTATGGTTAATTACTGTTTGACATTTTACCTTCACTGGATAGCTCCACACCAGAGAGTAACAGGAAACATGGGGAGGGGGGACAAAGGTCTCTAAGCCAGACACAAACCCATGTTCCAGACCACTGGGCCACCAGGATGCCCCAGATGTGACCTGCTTTTAAGAACAAGGAGTTAATATTCAGTCATTACCCTCTGAGATTATGTTGACACTTCCTGCATCTGCTACTCAACAACAGCCTTTCAGTGCTTTGCTGTTTTTTGTGAAGTTGCAGGATGTGTTAAGTTTGCATTAATAGTACAGTATATTAACACTGACAGACTTTATCACAGCTCTGTGTTACAAAAACACCAAAAACTGGATACAGCAAGTTCTGGCACGTTTGTCGCCTGTATGACCATGCATGTTGAGCTAGTTGACACAACCTGGCTGAGAACAGGGATACATTACAGACTGGCCCTATTAGGGAGCCGAATCAAAGTATTCCAGGCTCAGAGCTGTTACACACCAAGTATGCAATACCATGGCAGTGAAAAAAGTATAGTAGTTCATTTGCCATTAATGGACACAGAATGTATGACCATGGTTTGACAGTGTGGAATGGCATAGTACAACTGTCCTCATTAGAAAAATGTGTTGTTTGTTCAAATGCCTAAAACTCAGTCCAATATCTGTTGGAATTAAGTTCATATTAGACGATTCTGTTGCCATGACTTACGTCCAATTCTAACATTCAGTGCCAATACAGGAAGTTCCGTTCCCTCCATGTAGAGAGGTGAAAAGTGATGGATTTTGACAAATAAATGCAGAGTGATTTGTATCTGTAAATCTGTATCTGTGCCACTCGTATATCATCATTTGTACATCAATTTAGTATTTTTCAACAGAAATATATTTGTGAATCTCCACCTATTTGTGTGGATTCTTTTGAGTCCTCTAATTTACAATTACATATAATAAACACTAACATTTGTACAAATACATTGTCATGATTTTACTCAAACATCCCCATTTGCATGTCTTAATAACCTTCACAATCCTTAAATTCATTTGTGAATCATCATCTTAGCATTTTTATTTGTGAATCTTAAGCTATGTGTGTGGATCCTGTTGAGACTGTTGTACGTCACACAAAATTCACAAATGCAGGGAAGACCAAGCGCTTTCCAGTAGATGGTGGTAATGCAACATTTATGGATGACAACCACTGTTAAACTAAACATAAGAAGACCAAAACAACTGGTCACTGGTTGCCTGCATGAATGTATAAAGAGAACTGGATACAGCATCGGAGGCGGGGGCCCGTTCATTCCTATGAAAGTTGCTCAGTGGCGCATGAAGCCAAAAACGTTTGACTTCCTGGGTATAAAATTACCCGGATCTTCCACATAGCTTCCGTATTGTGCAGCCCATAGAGCAAGTGCACTAGTGTTTCCTTTCCTCCCAACCTACTCTGAAAACCACACCCACCAGAAGGGAAAACAATTGGTGCCACAACATGCAACCGTGCTGATCGCTAACAAAATGCCTGTAGCTAGCTATAAACATTAGAATTCAGCATGTCAAAGGATTGTTTACTACCATATGTCTACCAGAGGACAAACTCAATATTGTCATCTATCTCAGTGTCCCTTCTCAACCTAAGTTACTGTAGTTAGATAATGCACATAATACTGCATAGCTTTCTGATTTAGCTACATTCCGCTACACAAGTTACATACTATCAAAATGCTTTAGATTAACTTACAGCAATATAGTTAGCCTAAAACTGACATTTGAATATTTGACTGACCAGTAACAAAATGCTTGCTGCACACGTAGACATACTGAGTGTCAGGATCCCACAGTTTCCCCATTCTTCCTGCTTATGCCTCACATCTGTATCTACTTTTGTCTTCTTAAAGGTTCAGTTTTTCGGTTCGGCAGCTTAGAAAAACTTAGTTCCGGGTTCTTTACCCCTGTTTTTAGGCATGTTTCCGTTGTTTGCTAGCAGACTGAAATGACAAGGAGGCACCTTCATTCAATACAAAGTCAATGGAGAGCGATGAAATGTTTTCTACTCTGGTGTGGGAGTCACTCTATAACTCTGGATTCTGCTATTAATGCATTTTACAACTTTTAGGACATAATGATTTAAATAAGGACTATTTAAAGGCCAGTTCAGACCAAAGATTGATGAGACGAGTTGAAACTTGCAACTACTTGCAACGTGCCGGTCTGCAACGTTCTGAAACCTGCCAGTTTACACCAAAGCGATGAGACAAGACGGCATATTGTTTCCATAGCAACGACTCTTTGTACTTCAGTTGTAACTGCCGGCTTTTCAGATGTCTTTTGCAGCTGAATATAATTTGTAGCGTCTTAAAATATGAAAGATGATAGTGACTGGATTTTTAGTATTGATGAAATGGCGAAAACATAAAAAACGAGAGGGTCGAGAATTTGGAGCCGTCCAGGGGTGCATCAATGGAATACCCAGGGGGCTGCAAATTTATGCCGTGAACTTGAGACAGGAGATCTCCCCTCTTTTGTCAAGTTGGTAAGTGTGACAGCTAAAATATCCTACTAGACCTACAGTATGTTGAAAAGTCATGTGGATGTGCGCTGAGCTGACCTTTCCAGTTTAGCTAACATTAGCAACTCTCCAGCTGCTGGAACCGTAACGTTTTGATGACTTGGACGTCAGTCTCACTCTAATGTGTCTTAAAAAAATAATGATTCCATATAGCCTAACTTCAATCTATGACTTCAACCCAGCATAGTCTATGCATGTCATCTCGTACACTTTATGATCATTTGACTCATGCATACGATATTTAAAACGGACAGTCAGACATCTAATATCATTCACACTGCATCAATAATGGTGGTAATCACAGAAGCTTGTGCTAGGTTTACTGGAATTCAGTGGCAGTGATAACATTTTATGTCATAGTACTTCATTATTAAAATGTATTGTGTGACTGAAAACAATTGGCTACACAGTTTAAGTTTGACAGTAATTTATTTTGCAGTACGTGGCCTCAAATAAAATATAAAACAAACATTACACAGTTAATTGTTGCCATTTAATTTTTGCATTTTATTGCTTTATTGCTCCATTATTGCAGTATGACATTGTGATAAAACAAAATACTATACTTAGGAATGAAGTGTTCTCTTTCTATCATTGAGTGTTTGTCTCAGTTACTAAGTTCAGTTCACAACAAAAGTATAGCTAATAGGTAACTTATGTGCATGAAAGAGGGAAAAATCTAATGGGAATGTAATAAATAAAAATATCTGATGTGAAAATAGTCAACTAAGTTGTTTGCATGTGACAACATGTTTAGTGTTGAGATAAATCAACACATAAATGTATGTCATTCAAGGTTTTGAGTCAGTATAATAGGTAATTGTACCATAAAATGGGTCAAATAATAACCCTTTTGTACAAATCTTTTTGCTACATTGCTACATTCGGAAATAAATCCTGAGCATTAGGGACCCATATTTAACTTTTTTTGTTTCATTTTTACACAAAATAGCACTTTTAGGCACATGCATGTAGTTGCTTTAGGCTTCTGTATTTTATTGATAATTGATTTAACACCTAGCCAAATCTGTTATTATAAACTAGTCACTACAGGTACTAGATCATCCAGTGTTGTCATAAGATGAGCCTGCCTCATAATAAAATATAATTTATGCCTCATTACCCACTTTAAAGTATTAAAAAAATCAGAAAAGCAAAAGACTGATTTTAAACTAAATTATAATAAATTTAAATAATGCTCCCTTTATTTTGGTGAATAATTTAGAGCATAGTAAAGGGGTTTGTCTTATTTAAACATGAAATTGACTGTGAAGATGCTTGAATACCAAAACTATAAACAAAAAAGATTTTGTAAAAATCAACTGTATAGAATTTACTTATTTAAGGTCACTCCATTCCATTTTCTATACCGCTTATCCTCTTAGAGGGTCACGGGGGGCTGGAGCCAATCCCAGCTGACATTGGGCGAGAGGCGGGGTACACCCAGGACTGGTCGCCAGTCAATCACAGGGCTGACACATAGAGACAGACAAACATTCACACTCACAGTCACACCTACAGACAATTTAGAATCACCAATTAACCTAACCTGCATGTCTTTGGATGGTGGGAGGAAGCCAGAGTGCCCGGAGAGAACCCTGTCA
The DNA here is from genome assembly GCA_005408345.1 of Macquaria australasica. NCBI lineage: Eukaryota > Metazoa > Chordata > Actinopteri > Centrarchiformes > Percichthyidae > Macquaria > Macquaria australasica. Next base: position 45,265 of record SEMN01001095.1, read on the forward strand.
CTGTTAAGCTTTAATTTTATTCAACAGGGGTGCAGAGGTTTTTTGAACTGTGACAAGATGGATGAATAAAGTGACTACTTAAGGTCACGGCATGTGTCTGAGGAAGACATACAGCGAATGGAACAGGATAAGGTAGTTAATATAGGAAATGCTAAATTTTGACAAATCACAAATTAAAAAACCCAAAGTTTGGAAGAGGTTTGTAAATAAAATCTGGTGCTGTATATGCAGATTGTTCATTGTTATAATTTAATGAATCTGACCTAAGACTTCATGAAATATTCCTTCATTTTAGATTGATTCCAGTGTCATACACCTCATGACAGATGACCAGCTAAAAGAGTATCTGCCATCCTATGGTGATCGTCTGGCTGTTTTTGGATACTGCAGACGGAAGGAAAAGGAACCCAACAGTCGAAAGACAAGGATCTTTGAGCGACTTAGAGGAAAGCGCTCAAGAAACAAAGGTGATTGTGCATCTGAGAGACAACATCAAACCCTTCCAAAGAATGCGCAGAAGAATGAGCGAAAAATTGAGTTAGGATGGATGCATTTCAGAAAAGGGGAATTTGTGCAGGTACGCACCAAAAAGGGTGGGGGTACCAGAAAAGAGAGTGTCCCAAAGGACAGTAAAAAACAGAACATGAATGAAAAGGCTGTGCAGTTGTTTTTTCCTGGTTGAAAAAATGCACAGGGGAGACAAAGTAACTCATCTTACGTTTCTATTTAACAACAAAGAAGAGAGACATTGCCAGTCACATAAATCTGGAGGAGGAGAATAGTGATGCAACTGCACAAGAAGCTGAAAAGACACAAGACAGACCTGATATTGATCACCAATCTCCAGACACTTCTGCAACAGATACTGTGGAGATAAATGCTTCAGATGTCATTTATGTTGGAAGCAGCACAGTATTTGCAAATGCAAGCAGTGAGAGTGTTTCCCTTCTTTACACCACAGTCGACCCAACTGATGCATCTAGTTTGCCAGAACATGAATCATTACTTCATGTGGATGCTTTAGAGGATAGTGGTGTTATAACTGTCCACACAGAAAGCATCTCTGGAATGGAGTACTCCAGTCTTGATGATACCTTGCCTCTCTCTATGGAACTGTCTTTTGAACCACCCTTACCTCCTTCCATGGATATGTTGCAGGAACAAGCCAGTCCAAGAGAAAAAGTGAAGACAATTATTCTTCATCGTGGACAGATGCTTAGAGAACTTATTCAGGTGTTTTCTGAGGAAAGTAAAATGGAGAATAACATTTACTTTAAAGTTATTGGAATGGATGGAAAGCTTGAAAAGGCTGTGGATGATGGAGGTGTTTTGAGAGATGTACTGTCAGAATTTTGGAATGACTTCTATGAGTAGTGCACTATGGGAAATGGCTTCAAAGTGCCATACCTACGTCATGATTTTGGTAAACAAGAATGGGAAGGTGTGGGCCGAATGATCACATTTGGCTGGCAAAAAGAGAAGTACCTTCCTGTAAAACTTGCACCTGTACTTCTGGAGCAAGCTGTTCTTGGCTTTGTGGAGAGTGATCTTATGGACAGCTTTTTCAAGTATGTGTCAGAGTCTGAGCGAGTGGATCTTTGAATCTTGTTGCTTAGATTTTGAAAGTATTGACCAAAAAGAACTGTTGGAAATCATGGATATTCACAACTGCCGGAGGTTTCCAACAGCAGATAACACTGAGCAAATCTTGTGGGAGCTTGCTCACCAAAAACTGATTCAAGAGCCTGCCTTTGTGATTGAACAGTGGAGCAACACGCTCGCGCCTGTTAAATCAGAGCTGAAAGGAATTGCAGCAGTCTATGAAGCGCTACAGCCAACATCACGGAAGATCAATTACTTACCCCAGTACCCAGACTGCCCAGGAGAAACAAGTTGTCAAGTACGTAAGTGCATACCTTAGAGAGTCAGACACCCAGCACCTCTCCTATTTCCTCAGATTTTGCACTGGATCAGACTTGTTCACGGGAAAGAGCATCACTGTCAGCTTCACACAAGTTCAGGGATTTCAGAGAAGACCTGTTGCTCATACATGTGGCTGTTACTTAGAGTTACCAGTCAGTTATGACAACTACCCAGATTTTCGACATGAAATGAACAAAGTCTTAGAAAGCAACATGTGGGTAATGGACATTGTCTAAGTTACAAAGATTTCAGCCAACAGGAATGAACTGCCATCAGAGGTTCATATTTAGGCTTTGTAGGTTTTCCAGATTTTTGACTTATGAAGGAAATACTACAGCTGCCTTGTTAAACCTTACTGGGTGTCGCAGCGTTAACATGCTGTCCAAATTTTTCTGCTGCTTTTTGCCACTTTTGTTTTGTTGAACATTGTTTTCAGTTTAAGAACATGCTATTTAAGTGGTATGCTTCAATGCAGAGAACTTACTGTGAATACCTCAGTTAAGGAGGTAGTTTAAGATTGATGGTTTGTATTGCTAGACTTCACCAAAAACCAGATAAAATACTGTTATGGTTATTAAATGAATCACATGTGGTAATGTTTAGGATAATTTGGAATACGAGAGGAAAATGCAGAAACCTAACTGTCTGTGTTACATTTGATACATTTACAACTTGTTTGTTGAAACTTGAAAGTGTTAGCTATTCATCTGACCTCCATAACACACACACAGAGCAACAGATCCCACTGTAAGTAGCACCAATTTAAATCAGGTTCACTCTATAACATGCATGGACACTAATGACCTGCACAGAAGGGTACCAATAGAAATTGTGTTTCGCGGTTGCAAATATACTCGGACTGTTTAGTTATATTTCTTTATATTTGTAATAATGGGTATTTCATTACTTGTTATGTTCAAATAACAGCTGTTGTTCCAAATGAATATCAGCATTTCAGTCCCACGATACATTTTTTTATTAACGAAACAAGTACATGTAACATAATAGTCCAATCTTTCTTTTATTTTCACATTGCAAGCACTATTTTACTAACTCAAATCAGGTGCTGTTATTGTTCTTTATCAAAAGATTCTGGATTCTTAAGTCTATAGATGAGTTACTATTAAAGGCTCCCTGCTGTAGCAAGTTAGATTAAATTGTAATTAAAATGAAAACATGCAGTTTTGTATGCTATGATTGTTTCAACATTTGAATAAATAATTCAGTTATTATATGTGTGGATTTTGTTCTTCTTCTTACAGTCATCTTGCATGTGTCTAAAATAGCTACAATTATATGTGCATTCATCACAACATATTATTTTGACATTTGCAATCAGTATGTAAGATTCAATTTGTCTTGGAATGAAACAGGAAACAAAAGAAAATATTTCTAAAATATATAATGTGACAGGCCCAGGAAAGTTAATGAACTAGATCTAGTTCATTGTTTATCAGCTGTCTGAGTTTGATATACAGATTAACTGTTTCAAATACATCATTTGTTAATTTCAGGTTATACTCTGACATTAGATCCACGCAAATATAGATCACATCTTCATCACATGGGAAGTCCTTGAACACACACTCTTCAAGGCAGACTTGAACCTTCTCCAGGTCCACATGGTGCAAACAATCTCTGCCTCCGTACAGTTGAGGGACTGCATGCAATATGGAGGGACGTCCATGAGGTGATCGTGAGTTGTGGACCTGACGGACTCTGTGGTTGTTCCAAGTAAATACAACCTCATTAAGTTCATCCTAGGAGGCAAATAATATTCAGTCAGATAGTGTATAAAAATATTGGGCATCGGTGATTACTGCCTTAGTCAAGTAGTCCTGACCCAAGGTTTGGTTCATCTGTGAGATTTGTCTTCTGGTTGTAATATGGTGGGTTGGCACAATAATATATTAAAACCTGCAAAATGTAATTTGCAGGCTCCTTTATCTCATAATGTGTCAATTACCTGTATTGTTTGAAGAAAGCAAAACTGGATCAAAGACTTGTCCAAGAAGTTGTCTGAGAAGTAGCCATCTTCTCTCAGTTTGTCAAATAGGTCTATCCAAAACTGGACACACTGACTTCGCAAGATCAACCACCATCGTTCAATCCGCTGATTTCCAGTGCTTGTACCAAAGGTTACACAGTCTGTTTCAGTTTGATTCTCAGAAAAATGCAAAAACCGCTGCATTTCAGCCAAATGGCCATTTTCAGTCCCTAAATCAAGTCTGAGTCTGGCAGGGCACCCACCAGCACTGATCACAGCATCCATAAAGTAGCCAGCGATGATCTGTGGGTCATTGTTTGTTTTGTAAGCTTAAAGCCATATCATCTTTCTGGAAAACCCATCTAACAAAACTGATTGCAATTCCAAATGGCTTAAGCTTGTCATAGCCATCAATGTGCCAGACATAGTTTGGACCACAGCTGTGGTAAACATGCCTTCGCAGTCTGTTTCTTGACCTCAGATCAACACCTTCACCATCCAATAGCTGTAGCAATATTCGAACTGTTTCTCTGTCAGTCACAATTCCATGTAACCAACATTTTTGATGCATCCATCTGTAACCATGACACTGACCAGATGTTTCCAGTTGCTGTTCAATGAAGGTTGCCACCTCTGTCACATTGGTTTTATTCTTTCTACGCCAGAACTGCTTCTTTCTTAAAATCCTCTCAAGGGTGCGTTTGCTTAGTACAATCCCATGTGAATCAGCAAGCACGTGAAGTATTTCATTTGTTGTAAAGCCACGTTTAAAGTAGTCCTCAATGTACTCACAATCCATTTCCGTGACAAATTAACCAGGAGAACTCATGCCAAAGAGCTGCTACTCTGATTGTTGTTTGAAAGTATCTCATAATTATGACTTTTTTATCTCATAATTATGACTTTTTATCTCATAATTTCGACTTTTTTATCTCATGACTTTTTATCTCATAATTATGACTTTTTTTCATCTTTTTTTTTTTTTTTACTGGCGGAAATGGGCTTCCATACTTTCACAATGTAAGTCTATGGGAAAAAGTCTTTTGGGGCCAGTGTGCATCACGTGATGGACCCGGAAGTTGTATTACACGGTTTAGCCACTATGTCAAATTGGCTTCAAAGCCTGGCGCTCTTCCTGGGGGCTTGGTTGCCTGCTTGTGAAGCAGCATGGCATTTTTTTGATAACTTTTTATAAACTTATACTTTTTATCATGAAGATGTTTTTTTATTCACAGTTTATTTATTTTGTCACTCAGAGCCATAACTTAACGAACATGACACGTATCTGAGCAGCATCTAAACTCCACCTTCGGAATGGGCCATGCGTCTGCTGCTAGCTGCTAGCCAAAGCCGACTGATTGGATCAGAAATGACACTGAACTCAAGATGTAAGTAAGTAATGTTAAGCTAACCTTCTCCTTACTTTAGTCATGTCTATGCTACTTGTAAACTCGGGGCAAATCCATCTACCCTGACTTCATGAAGAAGCAGTCTGACATCACACAACGACAGCACCCATGGAGTGCACATTGTAAAAGGGAACGTAAAGTATATTTGCCCGTATTTAATTAAAATAATACACAATATCATATAGCATTAGGTTATGTTTAATATGTTAAAATTAATGTTTTATTTCACTTACGTTAAGCCTTAAATTTATATCTGTCTAAAGTTAATACTTGTCCTTAATTTATTTCATTTTACTTGTTTTCATTGTCATGTAATACATTTTTTGTCTTGTACATGTCAATCAATAGGGGCAGGGGGTAGGATGTATTTGTAGACTACAGTATTTGTATTAGGCTAGTGAATGGAATATTTAGATACGTTTCCAAGTATAAAAGTGACGTAAAATAAAATATATAATGGTGTCTGTTACCTCATGTGTCGTTTTTCCTCCTCCGTTTCATTTATATGCAAGGAGGCTGCAATGCTGAGAGTTCAATTGTGTGTCAGTTTACATTTATTCAAATGATGGGTTACAGATACAAATCAGCTGCATTTATTTGTGCATTGTGTTTTGTTACGTAACTTGACATTCCGCCACCTTTGAATTATAGGGTTCCATCTGCGTTCTGAGCGATTAGCCATTAGTTGATAGAGATAGAACCTTTTTGTTTTCTAAATAAAAAGTCCATAAATGCATACAACTTTAAAAAAAAAACACCTCACATAATGTTAATAGGTTATCACAGAATAAGAATATATGAATAACTCAATTTTGACAAAAATGTCAGATAGAACCTTTTAATTCCAAGGTGATGATTTGTTTGTGAATACTAATGAGACTGTTTTAATCCCATACAAGCCTGTGAAGCAGAAGACACTCAGTTTAATCTATTCATCCGATGTTTCATGTGTGGTGATCTTCCATTTCATTCTAGTCTTCCATTTTCCACATTTTTATTTAATCAACATTTTCATATTCCTTTGTCTCCCACTAGTAATCAACTGATCTTCCTCCTTTAGTAGGCCTAGATTATATTTTTCAGGATGTTGCTGTTTTTTGTCATCTAACGGTGGTGTGAATAATTAAGCAGTCATGAAATTTTTAGCTGCCTCCTCCTCCGTGATAACAAGAAAAGCCACTCTGTGCTCAGGATGCAAAGTCACAATTTATTCATGAGGAGATGCCACATGACCGAGGAACACAGTGAGGTTTGGAGCTGGACAGAAGGACACAGCCCTGACATCACCCATTCATCAGTACTGAGCAGTGTGCACAGTATGTTTTCATTAGCAAGGTCAAAGCTGTGTAGCATGCTGACTCCCAGTAGCAGGTCGCTGAGTGACTGGGAGTCCAGCAGGGATTATTGAGGTTCCCCACAGGAATACAAGCAGCTGTTTCAAGTGAATGAAAAGCTATTGACTGAAATCAGTTTACTCTTTCCAGCAATGTAACCTTCCATCATGCTTGTTGTGAAGGCTGGATGTATTCTGTGGGGGTGGACAGACAGACAGCGGCATACCATGATTCTTACATTTCTGTCCACTGTGAAGCCTCGGATTAAAAAAATAAATAAAAAAACAGCAGAGAGAGAGCGGACTCATCACAGCTTTCATTATTCTTGTCTTCCCTGCCCCATAGCACAAAATGACCACATTATATCTAACAGGCTTGACAATAGGGGCATGATCAATACCAGGGACTCAACAATGGCTTGATGAGATTACTGGCTGTTCAAAACTCACTTTGCAGCCGATAATCTGTCGTATAATCTGAGTATGGTAAATGTACAGCTGGCATAACTAGAGGTGATTATACCATTAGGCAAAGGTATTGCCTTAGGTCATAGCAGCCACAGGGGACTAAATAAAAATAATAAATAAGAATATCTAATAATATGCAGTGTGTCCATCTTTGATTTTTGATTTGACAAACAAAACAACAAGCCCAGCAAATACCATTTGTGAAATATATGTTTCAGTATGATGCAAAAAATGTTTGTGCCTGTTATTTTTCTATGGGATGTGAGCAATTCCCTTCTTGGCATTGTAGTTGACAGCGTTCGATGCATGTCTTCACCTGTGTCTATAAGCCTTTTTCACAGCAGACATTTTGACTTGTCATAGTAGGAAAAGCATAGCTGTTATTCATAACATTAACGATGGCTACGTTCTGTTCAAGTGTCCCACTAAGCCATGACAGTAAGCCAGCATGAACAATACTAGGACCCTGAAACTGAAGCAGCTACATGGAATTCAGCCATCATTCATTTTATTATTAACACCTGACACCATGCTTTTACAGAATACAAGAAAACATTTTCAAACTCTTTCTTCATTTTTTCCACTTAATTTGTCCACTTTCCCTCTGAAGTAAATCAATGATTACACTTAATTTCAAGCCTATTTTTAACTTGCACTTACGAAAGATGTAAAACAAAACAAAAGCTTTGTAATTGCCACAGTATCAGTACTTTGTGTAGCCACAGCTTAAACATAAACGGCTTAAAAACAGCACAATGTGGGGAATCAGGGGGCGTATTTTTTTAGTTTGCCCACGGCCTCCAAATGACTCTGCCCCTGAACATCACACATTTCAGCTGTGTTTGCAGTTTTATCATTCCATTATTTAGAACAATAATCCAGGACTTCTTCACTTGGTCTTCCTGTTGGATCTCTGCTCTCATAACTCACTGGCTTTGCTAAGCAGTGTCAGAGGCTATGGCCAGGTACACACTGGGATAACACTCTCACATGCAACATGTAACATGTAGCTTGCACTGTAACATGCAGTATGATTTATGTGGTAGCATCTTATCCTGAGCCCTGTTGATGGTGTTGTAATTCTTAATAGGTACAATAAAATATATATTACCTATTGTTGCTTTAAAGCAACAAAAACATGATTGATTGTCACTTATGACTGACTTCTCTGTCTGTCTTATATACACTTTCAGAAGACACTAAAATGCCACATGACCTGTGAAAAATTAACTTTTCAAACTTGAAACATTTCTGAACTTTTTAAAGTCTGCATGTACAGGACATGATGCATTCCTACACCATGGTACAAAAATACAAGTTAGATTTTTTAAATCGATAGAGAACAGCACAATTGATGTATTGTTCAGTCCCGCCAAAAGCTGTGGCAAATGTGGTACATTTTGAGAACGAGTGACGCTAATGAGCTTTTAACTATGCTGTTTTTGTATGTGTATTTTGTATGTTTTGTGTGTTGTTTGTGATATGTATTCTGTGTAATATATATGATGATGTGTATGGTGGCTGGTTTTGATGTTTGAATTTTTATCTTTTTTCCTATGGCTCCGTATGTGAAATTAAGTAGATTGATTGAACTCTTCTCATGCATCATTTATAGAGATAATTAATGACAGTGCATCTTTACTCAGTTGACCTTGTCTGGAAATAAATGATCAGGATAAATGCTGTAAAAATGTTGTACCACTCAAGGTGAATGGATAAAAGTGGTGACAAGAAGAGGAATTGAACTATTCAACATGTATATATTTCTTACAGCGTTTGACCTGCTCATGGTGGGGCATGTCATGTCATATCTTGAGAACTACTCACTTTTAATTCCTTTAATAAATGTGGGCCAATGTATTACTGCACTGTAAAAGCAATGTAACTGTCTTTCTGGTCTATTATCTATTGTTATTATTTTATCTTTGTTGTATTTTAATTGATTTTCTTTTCTTCTCATTGTGTTTTTAAATGTTGTTCTAATGCACTTATTCACCTTATTCATATCACTTTGATTTGTCTCTGTATTTGAAAGGTGTTATACAAATAAACTAGCCTTGCCTTGCCTTTCTGTACAGATAGATATACATTTTGTGTAAATATTCACAATCCCCAGAGGATGAATCCTAAAGTTTTCAGAAACTACCCATTACAACAACAGGCATTAACTGTTTATTCAAACACTTAAAGCTGCTGTAATTAATAGTTTTATATTAACAAAGGATTAAATGACTATGTGTAATGTGTGGGAGAGGTATCATCAACTCTGCAGTCCCCCTCAGCTCTACTGAACTTTTTAGCATCTTGGTTCAGCCTCACTGCTCATCAACATCAAAGTTAGAGACTAGCTGGTGAACATAGTGGAGCATTTAGCAGCTAAAGAAACAGAGACCAAAACAGAGCTAAAAGAGAGTGAATATTGGACTTAACATTCATCAGGTGGTCAGAAACACGACACCAAATGAATGCTAATGTTGCTCCATCCCTGATGGATGTGTAAATTAGCCACATTTTTACATTTGCCATATCAACTTGATAAGGTGATAATGTGTCAATGTTGTGTGACCTATGTTTTTGTTTGTGTTACAAGTGACCTCTTGTGGTCCAGCAAATAATGACAGTTCTTGCTCACATTTTGTTAGTGCCACAGAAAACCCTTAAGAGAAGGTTGGGGTGGATATGCTGTTTGCATCCCATCTCGTACCAAAAATAAACTTTAGTTTCTTCCAGCCATGACCATGATCTTTTCCGAATCTCAATCAAGAAGTTTTAGTTGTCTAAACCTAACCAAAAATTAATTGTAGTGCTTGCACATCAGAAAATGCTCATATGAAATACTTTTGTAATGAATACTTGTATTTTGGAAGCCCCAACAATTGAAGTTGTCCTTCCAATGGTGCGCTGAACCAGAAAATAGTTTAAAATAGCTTATATAGTTGTTTTAACTTTTAGGATGCAGGACTGGGTTGGTTTTAGATTTGTTTTAGGTTTTAGATTTTAGTGACCCATGAAATTAGCACCATCCTCAGGTCAACATTTCCACTTGATACAAGAAATGTCCAAATGTAATTGGCAGATTGCTGGGAAAATTTGCTGAAGGTGTTTATTGATGAACCTCTTCAATTTTGGACACCCTGTGACCTTTAGACTTTATTGCATGGTATTTTATCCTAAATGTTCTATACTCCAGCAAGTTTCAATAATTTGAATGATGTCTGATGGCCTGCTGTATATATTTAAACATTTCTGCTTTAATTTCCAGCCCCGTCAACTATTTCAGACAACTGGGATGTGGCTGAAGATCCTGTAGTGTTCTCACTCATATTAATCTTGTCTTAAATGTATTCCACTGTGATAAGAGTTGAAAGCCTCAGAGATGCTCGGCACCAGAGAAGATCCACAGATAGAGATGAGCCAGTGGCGGCCCGACGGCCAGCCCTGATAAAGCCACAAGAGAATCAGCTGAGTTTCCTGTGACACCAGCTCTCACCGCAAAACCTCCAGAGGACAGCCGCAGAGCATCATTAAGTCCTGCCCATTTCTAATAGCACAATCACACATCAGCAACAGTCTCCACACGTGTGGCATGTCAGAGAACCCAACAACGTACCTTTAGTCTCAAAAAGGAGGCATTTTCTTCAGGTTTGTCACACACACAGGAGTGTTATAACTGTTGAGCAGCACACTGTGCATAATGCCTCATATGTCACTAATGACTAGAAGTGGGTGAATGTCTTTTCTGCATAGGGGACATAAAAGCCTTGAAACCAAAATAAAGCCATAACATTTTGAAAAAATGATGACTAGATTTGGACCACCCTTGGAGGTTAATAACAAGTTTGACAAGTTTATCTCGTGCCATATTCTATAGGTTGTTTTAGAGTACAGGATTGTTTGGAATATGTTTTGTTTATTTCTGTATGTAATTACACAATGAATCATTATGCAGGGACCAGACTACATGACATCAGCTCACCTCATGCCGTCTCAACAAAAAGACTAGTGTGTCACAATTCTTTTGCTGGGTTTGACAGCTTCTACAATGTGTTCAGTGATGTTGACCACCTCCTCCCTGATCACCTCTGCATGTCTCGCAAGTTGTTAGAAATGACAAGCTATAAATGGTAAGGGTCCAAGGTGTAGTCTGTAATGTCTCACCCAGTCACAGAAATAATTTGTCTTTCAAGATGATCACTGTGTCAGATCGTAATCGTAAAGTCAAATATCAGTGTGTTCCCAATATTATTGCAAATTCTTCAGGGAACACACAGAAACAGAGAGATTTATTTTGGAATTGTTCTTATAGGTTTACTTTGTGGAGTAAACTCTTTTTGTTAATCATATCTACTGACTCATTAATTAGTCTAATTAAACTCATTAGTCTGTAAAAAATATTTTCTTTGGTTTAACTCTATGTTCTCTTTAGAGTCCTGGAGACCCTAGGCCATTTTAACAGCTCATAAAACATACTTAACATTGTGTTACCAGCTTGATACTTGATGACTTTTGCAAAACATTTTTGAGAACTGCTAAAAAACATAATTTTGAATTGATGACATATTTCAGAAGCAGTCTGTGTTTTATTTACTACTAATTTGCTAGAGCAAATACATTTGAAGGAAATTTAATGTTGCCCAGATTACATTTTCTATTAACATAATTATGAAACAGTGTTCATCAACATATCTGGCAACCTTAACCAAGTGCCCTCACAGCACAGTGGTTCTGGTATAATATAGAAAAAGTCCACAGTGATGTACAGCATGAGGCACAACCTCTTTACTTTATTAATATTTACGTAACTGAAACCACCATCTGCCATCCACCTTAATCGCCTCCCTATGATGTTTGTTTGGTAAATAAATGTAGCAAATGTAGCCTTGAAAAAAACTTTGCCATGGAACATAATCAGTAATTATGTTCTCCTGCAAAATGCATTTTGGTAAAACAAATCAATAGTATAAAAGGAAAATTTCTGTTTAGTTCTGTTTAGGATCCATTTTATTGTGAATTGGAGGTAACTTCAATATTTTTTCTATTTCCTGGTTTTAGTAAGGTCAAAAGGAAATAAATATCTTAAGGAATGGTTGAATTTTATTATTACGATACATAAAGCACTGGGGTCTGGAATGCAATGCCAACAAAACAATAAGATTATGTGACCAAGACAGAAATTCTTGCATATTTATTTAATCAATTAAACAATTTTAATGGCTACATTTGACATTAATAAATTAAAATGAGCAAATAATAAGCAGCCTGTTTAATGTCAACAATTTCCACTTAAGCTGAATGGAATTACAACTGTGTTTCTGACTGCTTATTTCTTACTTGCATATACTTATACTTATTATTTAAAAATGCTAATAACATCATATATGGTGTGTAAAATAACACAGATGTGTGCTGACCCAGACTGACCTCACCACTTCACTGAAAATCCTTCTTTTTTAGAGTGCAGTGGTTGTTGCACAAGCATGGGATTTCCAACAGTATGCCTCTCCGACAGGAAGAACATGTGACACATACATGTAGACACACACATCCGAGCAAACACACACCCCTTCATGGGTTAGCCTGGCTTGTGGAAAAGAGGAAAAGACCACTGGCTCCCTCTAGTGGTTGTTAGGAGAGATGAAGACCCAGGAGGCACATTTGGTTTTGTCCAGAAGAGGATTGCAACCTTCAGCAGCTTTTTCTTGCTCTAAAGACCCACATGTTTAATTTGTTCATGAGCTGTTAAGCTCATGCTGGTATTAACCACATGGCTGAGTGACATTTTCTTACAATGGAAAGACACTACTTGTATTTGCTTGTATGTTTATGACACAAATTCTATATCGCCGTCTCTCTCTTTCAGTCCTGACCACACAAAAAAAAACAAGCACAACATTAATTTGAGACTGATCAGAGGGAGTCTTCAATGTGTGCCCATGGCTGTACCGCAGCGGTGGATAGGGAAGGTTTTCTGAGAGGATGCTAGAAGGAGGGAAGAAGTGTTGGGAAAGTAGAGAATGTGTACTTGATGGTTTTCAACACAATCTATCACCAAAATATGCACAAAGCCAAATGAAGTTTCACAGAATATTTGGGGATTCTGCTAAAGTTAAACACAGAAGGATATGTGAGATGCAAACCAGCATCTCCACAGATGCTATGACAGCAGCTATGTGACCTCATGGTGATGAAATTGATTGACGTACATTTTATTCTAAATTGATGAGGAAGATGTTTAGATATACTTCAAAGAATGATGATTGGATTATTTTGTGTTTTTAGAGCGTTAGTGAAAAACCTCCTTCTACAGCAAGCTGACATTCCAAACAGGGCTCTGGATATGGTGTCTCTTGGTAAATGCATCATTCTAACTAGAGATGCAGTGACAAATCAAGTTTATATGTGCATGTATGAAGCTATTGAAGTGAAGTTATTGAGTGTCAGAGTGTGTTTGTGTAACATATAATCACATAATTCCATTAATACCACTGTCGGCTGCCTGTTGGAGACCACAGTCCAGTGACCATTGCTCAGTCACAATGGAAGAGAAAAACTAGAGGGATAAATCAAGACATGAGAGGTAGCAGTTTGTAAAAAGGAAAAACAAATCCATAGGATTTCAATAAAAGACAAACATACCATAGTTAATACATCAAAATTTGTATCCAAATTTGAATGGAATTACTTTGCCACCCATGTTCACCAATGAAAGGTTTTAACAGTGTCAGTAGGATTGTAATGACAAAAGCCAAAGTTTAAAATCTTCAGTAGCCTAGTTTGCTTAAAATACATGGAAGTATCTTTTGTTAAGGGATGCTACATCAAATTTACACATCAAGTGCAGTTCATCATGGTTAGTAGTATTTAGCCTATGAAAACAGCTGTACAATGTTGAAGTCATTATGTTTGTACTAAAAGTTTTGAAAAAAAAAACATCTTTATAATGTTATTCATGGAAACATTTCTTCTCAAGATTTAATGCAAATTCACTCATGAATGAATGTACACAGTGTAAGTATGTAAGAGTGTAAGTAATCACTGTTGAGTAACAAACACAAGCCTGTGTGATTATCTGCTGATGACTGACAGATGTGGTTGTTGCTGTTCTCTGACAGAGGAAAGTTACAAGGTGTGTTTCCAGCCACCTGTTTCTATGCAGATTTTCAGTTTCAGGAAATTTGAAAACAACTCTAAATATCTCAAAAAAGTTTCTACGCTTGACTGAGGTGGGAAAGTCGGTGTATCAATAAAATGATGTGACAAAGTGCAAAGGAAACAGACTTAGCGAATAACACATGATGTACATGAATCATGTGACTTAAACATCCAATGAAGAGATGAAAAATTGCAGCAGACAAAAACATCAGATCTGTGTAGAGCAATGAGGAGACTGTAACTTTCTTCAAATTAATACAAAAAACAAACATAAATGTCATATTTCCATCATGTTTTCTACATGGTTTTCATCTTCTGCAATGGTGTAATAGCACCCGACTGGATTATAAGTGCCACCGACTGTTTATCTCTATGCACTAAACTCCTAAAACAGTAGTGGATGGAAACAAATAAATTTGCATTTTCATGTGCCAATTTTTTTGGAAATTCGGTTAAAATGTAGACTACATTGGATGGAAACTTGGATACATTTACGCATGGTTGTCCCTTAAAAAATAGACATAAAGCAAATATTACTTCCTAATAGTTTCTCTTCCTTGGCTGAAGCTGCCAGACTGAGGAAGCATCACATCTTCAACACTACTTGTGTTATTCTTTATTTTGTTTACCTGACACGTGGATAGGAAGGCACAGAAAAGGAAAAAGAAAAAGAGAGAGGAAAAGAAAAGGAAAAAGAACAAAAGTTATACATACAGTATATGTACTGTATATATTACTTAAGCAGAAGTAAAATGTAGATATAAATACATGTATAAGTCAAGTCCTACATTCTCAAAAAAAAGCACAAAATCCACTACTCTGTTTTCTCTGAGGGATGAAGCAGGTTGGGGAAGAAGCATGAAAGGGAAAAAGAACAAAAGCATAAACAACAATGCATGAATAATCAGAAAGCCTGTGATGTTGTGGTTTACTTAAATATAAATCACTGGAGGAGCAGGAGAATGTGACAGGAAGGTGGCTGGTTCAAATCCCACGACTGGCTGAGGAAAACATGCATGGGCAAAGTGAATTAGCAAAGGTGCAGCCACACTGAGTTGAGCGTTCGCTAAACCCCTCCTCTGAATGTCAATTGTCCAATTAAAGCTTGGCAACTGTAACTAGGCATGGCAGGCCTGTCAAGCTTTAAATTTCTATATATGCTAAAGCGATGTGCAAGAGCCTGTAGTAAGAGCAGTGCTCAGTTTGGAAACCATAAACACAACAGCAAAAGCGTAAGAAATTGATTAAAAGACGTGTTTATTTTGCTCAAACATAAGCTACAATCAATAGTATGTCCAGCTAACTAGCTACCGACAGTAGTAACTCTAGCAAAGGAGCATATCATTAACTAATTACATTAGTTTGTGGGCTTACATGTAATGTTTAAAAAAAGCTCACTGTGTAGTATTTCACCACTGTGTGGAAGCCGGTCGTGGATGCTATCAGAGTTTATAGGGTAACGTTAGCAGCTCCTCTGTATTGGATTGAAATACAGCCAGCGTTACCGGAGACAGCGTTACGTTTGCCAAACACACTGGTTTGTCCTCATCCTAAAAGCCTGTTCTCTGGCAACATTAAAATTGAAATCATACTGTCTAATGTAGCTTTAGTCTTTTAAGATATCATATCCATAGTGCATATTTAAGACCCCTTTACAGGACTCTTGTTTTAAAACCGGTCAGCTGATGTTAATTTAAAGCTTAATTAACTACAGCTGATACAATCTGCTAATAACAGTTGTCATTTCAGCCAGCTAGATATTTACACCAGCTAGAAACAAGCCTGCTTTTCTACCTCTGTCTGAAATCTCTTTCAAAAATCATTAACAATTTCCATGGTAAATCTGCCACTGTTATCATTGTAACTCATGGGCATAACCACGCATTCTTTGGGGGGGGTCATGTCCCCCCAATACTGAGAAACTACCAATCTGCCTTAGTATATAAGGTAAACACTAATGTCTTAGGTAACTGTTACTCCTGTACATTGCACACTTACTATATAGCTAGCTAAACAGCAGGATTACAGTAAACTAAATAAAACTAGTAATACAAGCAGAATATTCAGTGTATCAAATTAAAATGATCATCAAGGTCATCAGTCATTGTTCTTCAGGTAAAATAATGATATGTGGTCACACTGCAGGCAGCACAGAGAGACAAGGAGGGAGAGACATGCTGGAAGCAGACACAGGGACAGATGATCAGGTGAGAAAGTGGAACGTGGACTATAAAGTAATTTAGTAGAGCACATAGACAGTAAGTGTAAGAATGCAGCTAAATAGGTAGCTTAGTAAGGCACTACAGGTAAATGCATCTTGTGTGTGAATGATTGTGGTTGCATGGAGAGCAATACTCCCAATCGTAATTAGATAGACACGGGTGGACAAGTTTGGAAGAAGTTCCTTGTTTTAGCTTGTAAAACAGTGAACAGTAAGGAACTGACCAAAACAAAATGACGTGGGGGGGGGGAGCCACTATCTCAGAGAAATCAGACTATTCCTTTAAATGTGAATTCAAATGATCAATGTAGTCCTCAAATCTATGTTCTAAATGTGTGAATTTTCATATATAAATATCATTGAATTGTGGGAAATGCACTTTAAAAAACTTTGGACCCCCCCAACGTCTATGGTTACACCCTTGTATGTGCTGGAATGGAAAGCTTGACAGGCATAGCAACAGTAACTAGTAGGGCAAGGCTTAGCGAAAGGTCAATTGAAGCCTGTGTGACTGACAAGTATGCGTTTCTTGTTCCGGTGCAACTCCAAGCTGTGTGTGTGATGATGATAGTCAGCATTGGTGCCTGAAACATATTTATATAAAACCTACCAATTGTGCAAAGGCTGTTGCATAATTAGATCATAATTAGATCAGTCATCATGAAAACAATCACCTCATCCCCACAAAACAACAGATAATAAAACTATCACCAACCAAGTCAAGTCAATACAAAACAAATCAAAAGCAAACAGCAAAACGACAACAAAGACACGTAAGACAACTACAAAGGGACACAACACGACTACAAGGAGATATAAAATGGCTGCAAAGATACAAAAACAACCAGACAAAAAACAACTACAAAGAGCTGCTAAACAATAACAAAGAGACACAAAACAACTACAGTGAGACACATGACTACAAAATGACTACAAACGACACATTGGTTGTTTGTAGTTGTTTTGTGTCTCTCTCAATATGGGGGTCTTGTTCTTATGTACATGTCTGTGCCCAGGGACCTACTGTTTCATAATCCATCCATGTGGTCATCCCACAATATGATTTTCCCGTGGTTACTCGGGAGCTTGGGCAGTCTGCACCTATGATGGTCGGAACTGTTGCCTCCCTGTGCTGTTTGTTCCAATCTCTGCTGCTTTATTTTACACTATAACGAATGTGTGTGTGTGTGTGTGTGTGTGTTTGTGTCTGAACGCTCACTTTAATGTGTACAAAGATGAAGGGTATGGCAAATCAGAGAATGCATCTGCCCAGTGTCTGAATAACAAATAACACCATTAGTGAGACTGAGGTGTTCTCTGCCAGATCCTCCAAGATGAATGGCTGTCACTGCCTCACACACACAAACACACACACACACACACACACACACACACACACACACACTGTCATATGTAAGTAAGGCTCTGGTATTGTGCTGTCATATCTGTGAATGGTGCGTAAAAGTCACCAATCAGACCTTCAAACTCTGTGTTCTGTCCCTCTGTGTTCTGTCCCACATGGATGATCCATGTGGTCATCCATGTGGGATGACCACATAGTTCTTAGACCTTACCACATGCTTCTGGGATGTCCCTTCTGGAATTGTTGTTACACTTTCTTCCTGTAGTCCCTTTTTTCCTTCTTTACTGCTCTTCTTACATTGTAGGCTGCTGCTTTATAATTGTTCATGTTTCCAGACTGCAGCCCTAAATTATAGGCTGCAGTGCGTGTGTTGGATGGATGGTTCTGGTAATCCCTGGTTTCTGGTTGTGGAATGATTTAACTGTAGTTTTGGATACAGTTGCTTCTTTTGCTTTAGAAATTAAATCCACCACATTCTCAGTAAATCCATTGATGTCATGTGGTGTCCTGGAATGTGCTCCAGACTGCATCATGTAGTGCAGACTTCAGGACAGCATCTGACTGGCCTGACCATTTCCTGACCTCTCGTGTCATTGGGGGCATGCGTCATAATTTGTTTACATATAAAGAAATAACCTGCTGGATATTATGTCACCAATCTTTAAGTGCTAGACATGTCCGAAGTATATATAGGATAGAAGCACGATTCTGCTTACATCTCCAGCAAGAGCTGATGCCATGTCTGTGTTATTTTCAGTTGAATGAACCTATTGCCCATTTCGTTGTACATTGTATTGATGTTACTCAAACGTCTGAGGAATCCCATAGCCATGTCTCTTGACCATTGTTTTTTGACGTTGACCTTGATCAGGGTCACCAAATTATTGCAGTATGTGATAGATCTTTGGAGCAGTGCCTCTACATGATAAGGATCTAGTGAGCGATTGTTCAATTGGGCTGTCTGTGGGACTGGTAAGAGGACTTCCTAATCATTTAGACAAGGTACTCTGCATTTGGACATACCATGCAAAATTGATTACAGTTTAGTTTAGTTATATCTACAATTTGGTTGAAGCTCAGTCCAAAATATAGGTAATCTCAGCCTTTCACCATAGTATCCAGTTAACTTTATCTACAGTTAAAATTCAATTGAACAATAATTGAATTTTAACTTGAGATAAAATATATATAATAAATAGAGGCGCTTGAGGGTATTTGAAAAAGTCCCTTATGGCCAGCTCAATGAAGTTTATTCCATACTAATTTAGGATTGGTAATAATAGGGTTAGCCAGTCAGTCAGTCTCTAGCTAGAACCGTTGGTAGCCCAGTAGTACCATGAAATTAGGAAGAGAGAACCCCCCTTTCTTGGTATAACCTTGTAGTTTATTTATCTCTAAATCATGTTGTGAGTTGCCCCAAAGAAAATCTAGAATGAGAGTATCGAAATCTCTGAAGTGGGAACCAGGCGCAGTCATCATTTTAGTAGTGTATTTTACCCCATACCATAAGATGAATTTTGGCCTATCTACCAAAGTCAGTTTTCATTTTCTGAAGTAGTGGCTTA
This sequence comes from Macquaria australasica, assembly GCA_005408345.1. Taxonomy (NCBI): domain Eukaryota; kingdom Metazoa; phylum Chordata; class Actinopteri; order Centrarchiformes; family Percichthyidae; genus Macquaria; species Macquaria australasica. Next base: position 64,686 of record SEMN01001095.1, read on the forward strand.
ATATTTTCTTGAACCATATCTTTGTAATCAGGTGTTATCCGAATTCCCAGGTATTTGATACTTTTCGGGGACCAACAAAATTTCCACTGATTAAGGAGAGTAGATAGGCAATAACCAGACATGGGCATAGCCTCAGATTTATCCCAGTTTATACGATATCCAGATAATAGTGTAAATTCCTCAATACAGTTTAATAAAGTGGGTATAGATTTTTCTGGTTGTGTTAATAGTAGTAACATATCGTCCATGTACAGTAAAAGTTTATGATGAATACTGCCCACTGTAATTCCATGAATATGTGTACTATTCCTCGGTTTCTGTGCTAAGGGCTCTAAAGCAAGCACAAATAATCTTGGGCTTAAAGGGCAGCCTTGTCTTGTAGATCTGTGTAACTGGAAAAAATCAGATATGAAGCCATTTGTTAAAATGCAAGCATAAGAGTGTCATATAAAGTTCTAATCCATGTAATAAAGTTTTTTCCAAAGCCGAACTTTCCAAGTGTTTTGAAGAGGTAACTCCACACAATCAAAGGCCTAGGCAGCATCTAATATCAAAGCAATTGCTGGATGAACAGAGTCATATAACAGATATTGTAAGTTGACCAGTCGTCTAATATTGTCAGACCTATAACGATTTGGGATAAAACCGGACTGGTCCATGTGGATTATGCTTCAATGACCTTGACAAATGGTTTGCGAGAACCTTTGCTAGAATCTTTTAGTCACAATTAAGAAGAGAAATATCCCGATAACCACTGGGGTCTAAAGTATCTTTCCCTTTTTTGTGGATGAAAGATATAACAGTAGTGTGCATGGAATGCGGTAGGGCACCCGCATCAAATGGATCAATATATACCTCAAGCAATAAAGGACAAATAATATCTTCAAAAGTTCTGTAAAAATCGGCATGAAGGCCATCTAACCCGGGGGGATTTATTAAGAGGTCTTTGGTTGTCTAAATCACCCTTACCTTAAAATGATTTAAAACTATCATTTATATACTTAGAGAAAGTAGACATTGTCCCATCTTACTGCTATATGCAGACATGTGATTGGCAAAGGACAATAAAGCAGGAAACTGTACAGAGTGACTAAATAATGTTATTTGTGTGACTATCTGCTTTGCGCAAGGCAGACAACTAGAGCCGACGCGGGAAGCGCGAGCGCAGAAAGACACAGCTAACATTACTGTCCTCACTGCCACCTTTACAAAACAGCTAATTGAGTATCCAATTAACCGATGTAAACCCAGGGTTATTGGGGAAATCACGTTACTACAAACCATGTAAACTCTTTAATCAAGCTATTATCTAAATGTGGTTATTCACAGTAATCAGAGTAATCACAGTAATCATAAGGATTAACATTACTTGAAAAGCAACCATTCATACAGCCAAGTGCTGCATGTGTCTAGACCAGCACTAACTTCGACAGCTGGCTACGTTAACTAGCTTATTAACTTAGCAGATAAGCAAACACTAGCTGGTAATTTTAGCTACTTAGCTTTCACTCACACAGCCAAATATGAACACACACTCACTCACTCACTAGCTTGCTTGAACGCCTTCTGTGCTCCAGTCCAGGGTTTTCTGCCAGAACAGCTGTCGACACAGTGATAAGCAACGCGCACATATCGCGGACCAAACAGAGTAATTTAAGAGCCTATACTCATAGAATGGGGGTTACAGTACGTAACCAACGGTACGTACACTCGCCTGTTCATCTCTGTTGCTGTCTCAGTGTTTTGGCCTGAGAATTGTTTGGGCAGCCTGAGAGCGTGAGACTGAGAGACTGAACGTGAAAGTGTGTCTCAGCGTGAGAGTTGGCAACACTGATCCTGACATACCTGACATGGAACAGCCTTTAGTTTGAGAGTGCAAGTGAAAGTATTTTGAGTTTGTGCTCTAATTCAGTGGTTTTCTCATTAGCTGATTTCTTCTTAAAAGTAGCATAAGAGATAATCCATCCTCTCCAATAATCTTTGAGAGTATCCCACCATATGGCAAGGGCACTATCCTGCTTTCTATTAGTTTTCTCAAAAAGCAATGCTTTGTTTCTAATCATCTTGAGGAATGTAATATATTTTAATAAGGATACATTTAAACACCATCTATGGCTTTTAGGAGTCTGGGAACATTTAGTTAGGCAGAGGAAAACTGGAGCTTGATCTTTGATAACTATGTTACCTATATTGGAGCTAACAGAGTAATCCACTAATGACTGAATACTTTTAAAAAAATCTAGTGTAAGTGTAAACATTATGAGGGGGAGAAAATAATGAGTAGTCTCTTCTGTCTGAATCCATCAGTCTCCAGATGTCTTTTAAACTCAAATCAGAGGCTAACTGTCTAATGGCAGCAGCTGATCTTCTCTCTGTACTACACCTAGGTACGGATCTGTCTACGGTAAATCTTGGTCCAGGATTTGATTAAAATTACCACCCAATATTATTTGAATATTCCTTAGTTCCAAGAGGAGTTGAGACAAGTTATGAAAGAACTCCGGGCTATCCAAATTGGGTTCATATATATTACAGAGAACAACTGGTACATCCAAAAGTTGCCCACGCATCACATAGGGACCATCCAAATCAGTTACTACTTGTTTCTACTACTTCTTTTACCAGTTCCTGGACTTGAAAATACTTTTCCCAACCAGGAGCACTTGAGCTTGAAAGGATTTTTGTTTAAATGTGTCTCTTGAACAAAAGCTATGTCCACTTTAGATGATTTTGGATAAATGTAAAAATTGTCTTTGTTTAAAAGAAAAAGGTTCCAACTGGGTAGTTTCAAATCAGCTATATTGGTCATGACATAACTAAGAGGTCATACATCATATATGCACTATACGCATTAAGGGGATGATCCAGTGTGACAGTGAACAAGTCTTACAAACATAAACATATCTATAATACCTCCTAATAACCACATTAGGTAAGGAGTAATAGGTCTAAATGTGGTCTTTGTCAACCCTTACTGGAAGGCAGCTATTATAACTGTGGGGCCTGTCTAGGGAGTACCTGATAATCTGTCCATGCCGAAAGTGAAATAAACAGTGCTTAGAGAACCAGCCATGTAAAATATGGCCAAGGCTCAACCCTTCGGAGCTCGACTGAGCTTTGATACACAAAAAGGACAATAATCAAACAATTAAAAAGGGACACAAATAGAATAAGAATTAAATAAGAACTCTGTTTCCATCTCAGACAGTTTGCACCTCTTGCTGACAGCAGCAGTTGCCAAAGCAGCTTCAGCCCTCACTTAACGAGAGCATTCTGTCCAACCTATTGCAGCACCTGTGTGACCTATGCTAACGGTTATACTATGCATCTCTCATTGTGCAAAACCTTGTGTTATTTTCCACTGGGTAGAACCCCCAGGTTGCAACCGACGTCAAAGACTTTTGACCTATGTGCCTCATGTATGATTAAAAATAGTTATGGCTTGCTAAATAATGGCTTGTTAAGCAACTTATGTATCTTATCACGTGCTTGATGTAGATGGGTTGAGCCTCATGCAATGTATTGTATGTGCCTTATGTTTGACCAAATATGGAAGATAGCTTGAGTTTTTTCCGTGCTCCACCTGTATAAAAAGGAGGCACAGAAGGGCTCTTCTTTTTTTTGTTTTTGACTTTTCATCAGGGGTGGAGGGAGAGAGTTGTTGTTGCATACCAGTAGGCTAGTTGATAGTGTCACAGTCTGTCTCCCTGTCCCTCTTCTCCAGCCACATTTGTTTTCCCAGTGTGTTTCCTCACTAGTCCACCAGATGCAGTAAAAGCACGTTGATTTTTTTATTAATTTTTAATATAACTGAATTGAAGTCAAGCGAGCAAACAAGCTCAAGCAAGAAGAAGAAGACGTGGTCAAAGGTTGCAATCGTCATTTCCAGTAAGCACATAACAGCAGTATTTGATTTGAGACAACACTACCCTGTCAAAATTAACATACTACACAAGTCAGTACATAGTGTACACAGTATACTGCATGTAAGTGTACTAATGGAAGTACGCAATTTGAGACACAGCTCTGGACTTCCCCGCCCACCTTCTCACCTGCATCTCATTCTCTCATCAGCTTCTCTACATGTACCGGTCCACTTCCTTTGTTCAGTGTTGGTTCATCCTGATTTCATTGTGTCCTGGTTTTTTTTTTTGTGTGTGTGTGTGTGTCCTAGTTGCCATGTGCCTTGTGCCTTGTGTTTTTGCCTGCGAGCTTCTACCAAACCTGGACCTCGACCTGCCTGCCTGTTGCCTGTCTACCGGTTACCTGTCTGCCTGCCTGTAAGCTCTATTTAATAAATCGCCAAAATCATCCTGCTGCCTCATGTGTCTGCATTTGGGTCCTATCCCTGTTTCCTGAGTCATGACAGAGAGCATTATTAGAAGCCTTTTTCTTTTTGAATAGAGGACTTTAACATCTATATATTAAGATTTGTTAAGCCTTAAATTTAAACAGATTGTACACTCTGCAATCAAATTATAGTTCCTGGTGTAGGTTTCTTCTCTGAACGCTGACTGCAACAGCTTCACCACTAAAGGTCAGAAACTCCTTGGGATAGGCTGAACATTTTTAGTTTAATTAATTGATGCTAAATTGAATTGATTTGTCTTGAACTGAATTTGAGCTGTTACTAAAGTGATGTTATAGGGCTAAAAGAGGCTCCATACTGCCTAATTAAATCGGACGAGGCTCTTGAACCCAGTCTCGACCCTCCCTCAGGCTATCTAAGGTACCACCTGATCCACCTAAAAACTGCAGCACATACACTCGTTTGCTTACACAGCCACATCGCTGTACCGTCACAGGACACTGTGGTCTGAAAGAAAATATAACAACCAAGCTGGTTATTGCAGTTAATCTAAGGTTTCTTAAGCAGGCTCTAACTCAATGTTTCACTGCATATGTAGAATAAAGAAACCCGTCTGATACCTAGGTCACAGGGCATCAGTTAGCCGTCTCAAAGTAAAGTATTTCCGAGAGAGGGTATCGGCTAGGAACCACAACAGCAGAATAGCAAAGCAACAAACAGAACTAAACTATTAACAGATTAAATAAGCATGTATTTAAATTAATTAAAACAGAAAAGAAGCCCCCCAGCAGTTTTTCATTTGCCTCACTTTTTATGCACTGAAGTCAGTTCTCCTTTGCGATCTTCCTCCTGATAAACTGTGATGTTTCCTCAGGTGAGTTGAATCGATGACGTGCTCCATTGTGTTTAATTCCCAGAGTGGCGGGGAAACCTAGCTACTCGAAGAATCTCCTCTTTTATCTGGTGTCGAAGCATGTTGACCATGATGGGCTGTGGCTGATCTCATCACTCTGGTCTCACCTTGGCAGGCTGGTAGGCATTCTATGCGCTCACTGTATCTCCAAAAGTGATGGGAATTGACGCTCCAGCATGACTGGGATCTCCCTGTAGTAAATTAATCATGTAATTTCCTTCTTTCAACTCTGGTATACCCAGGATTTTAATATTGCGTCGTCCTCTATTATCTAAATCATCTATGTGATCTCGTAGTTTTTGCATTTCTCCTTGGCTAGCCTCAATTTGTTGTCTGGGTGTGTCAGCGGTGCTCTCCAGTGCTCAAGTGATCCCATGTGCCTCTTTTTAATCTTAATTTACAAAAGCCCTTACACTGAATTGATTTAATGAGATGTTTTGATCTGATACTATCATTGATATGCAAGAACATCTACTTATTAGTCTTTGAATTAGTATTACTACCTTGATAAAATTAAATTTCTTGGAGGAACACAGAATAGTGGTTATTTTTTGCACATTTTAGGCAATCAAAATATATTTGAGAGTTGACTGCTGGCAAAAGATTTATTTTCAAAAGCCCATTCTTCTAATGTCAAGGGAACATAAAAGCATGATGTGACAGAGAAGGCAAAATTCTACTGTTTTAATAAGAAAGCCAGAGCAGTTTCTCCAATATTTGCAGATATTGTATGTGAATATTTAATGCGGCAGGGAGACAGGCAGGATGTTCTGAACATGTGTGCCTTATGACAACAATATGAATTTGTTCCAAAGCAGAGTGTAACTTCTTTGACTTATTAGACATTTTTTTGCTTCACTACTTTGTGACTTACCACATTTATAAATTGTTTTTTTCCCCTAAAGCAAGATCTTACAGGACAGAGGCAGCATGTTTTTTGGCCCTGTGAATCGTCTGGATTTCCATCTCATTTGAGATTAGCTGAGAAGAGCTGTTTTGGATTAGCTGAGCTCCTCTCTCTCCCTCTGACACTCTCAGATAAGAGAGCCCGCAGTCGCTGAAACACACTAGTTGAGGAAAATGCCCTTTTTCTACATGGTTAAGACTGCTCTGCTTCTCTCTTGTTGCCCAATGCTAACTCTTTGTGGAAAGGATTATTGCGACAGACTGTGGAGAGCCGTTATCATGCTGTCAAGTGAGTGAATGGTGACTGTTTTGAGTATCACACAAGGGTTAGACCAATATACAAGACCGATATTGGTCTGTTATTAATCTGACATTTTCAATGTATTATTGTCCAACTTGTTTATACTGGACCCTCCAGTATAAACAAGTTGGACAATAATACTTGCTAATCAGTATGCTTTAATCATTAGTATTTTGTATTGTATTTGTCTTGACCAGCAAAATCATTCTAGTATGGCATCAGAAGAATTCACTCAGCAGTCTGTGAAGTCTGCAGTGATTTTAGATTTTGATATAAATAGGGTGGACAAAATAATAGAAGCACCTGTCAGTATAACATTATACAGCTCAACAGCACCACAAATTACATCCTCCAAAATGATCATGAAGTTAAATCAACACCTCTCTAAAACAATTTCAACACAAACTGAACATTGTAACCTTCATGAAGGTAGAATTTATTGCAGGACTGTTGTATTAGACTGCATTAGTTTTAGCTAGGTGTACCTAATAAACTGGCAACTGAGTGTACTCTTAACTATTCATTGGCCACAATTGCCAAACTTGGTGTGTATATGTAGCAGGGTTAATGATTCCACTTGCCTTCCCTCATTATTTTCCAGTATTTATCATTATTTTACCATTTTTCACCATTTTCTCTCTCTTTATATTCCATCAGTTGTAATTAATTTTCATCATTTGCCTTTATTTAATATTGATTTGTTATTAATTTCCTGTTTTATTTTTAATATTGGTCAGAATTTGTAATCCACGGGGACGGTTGTATGGTTAGAGCGCCCCCTAGTGGGACCCCTGTGTGCTTGTGGGGTGCAGCCCGCCTCGTGTCCCCGGGGTAAGTCGCACTGTTACGAGCTCCGCGAAAATATTGTATTTTTCTTTCTCTGTTGGTTAAAACTACTAGTTGGTTGTGGTAAACACTTGTGTGATGCTTAAAATACATTGTTAGACGTTTTGTGAGGAGTTTTGTTCTGTTTAACGAGTGTTTGTCCGTGACTTTGCAAGCTAACCTTGTGTGGAAGCTACTCGCTAATATGGCTAACCAACAGACATGAACATCATTTTTTAAATTTATTTGAGTAATTCCTGGATAAGTGAAGCTGTGGGGAACCTAACCGTGATCTGTGTTAACAGGAATAAACGGCTGGGTTGGAGCCCAAAAGTGAGAGATTGGTGCCTGTCTTTAATTACAACACAACGCAAGAGAGAGTATTCAGCCGCCACATATATTAAGTCTGCTGAGGATATTTGCTGCCTTTCGTGTAGCGAGATAGTCAGGTCAAAACTTCTCCTTGACAATAACATTTTGGTCCATGAAAAAAGGTCATTTAAAAACCTTATAATGAAATTACTGTATGTCAGCTGAACTGTGGATAGGGTTAGGCAAATGAGACCACTTAAGGATTTTAATTATTGTGGTCATGGTTAAGTAGAAAAAACTAATGCCAACTACTTTTAGGAGAACACAAACCCAGGATGCCAGTGTTTAAGACTTTTACTAATCCACCTTATTTTTTCTGTGCTCTATGAACCTCACATTGCTTTCTATATTGGCACTCAGCGTGCCATTGAGTGTAAATCACTAATGCAAAATCTCTCCCTATAAAACATAATTCATAGAAGTCTGGCATGAAACGATGCCTCTCGCTAGATTTCCAATTTCCTTCTTAAATCAAACTGCAAGAAGATCAGTACTCAGTGGCACGGCGTCTTCCTCAACAGCTTGTAAATGTCAGGAGCAAATCAGCTGTCAATCACCTCTAGTGACACTTTAACAGCAATCAACTTTTGCCAGAGGCAATTATTAATGCATGAGGACAAAGCCACCTGAGAGGACTGCAAACAAGCAAGAAAACAGTGCCTGTGTCTGCATATGTGATCCTCCCAAACTGTAGGTGAAATGGACACTCTATATTGCTTGTAAGTGTAAATGTGTCTGTAGCGTACTGACTGCTACCCCCCTGGGCCCGCCAACAGAGACACACACACCGATTGCGTGTATAACCCGCAGGTTTCTTTATTTCCGATTGTCCGCCTCCTAGGCTCTCTCTCTCTCTCGCACTCGCACACTCCAACGGCCGTGGTCTCCGGTCCTGAGTGTCGTCACCGTGCATCCGGTCCATCCGACCCCCATCCTCAGGGCTGCTGCTGCTAATAAAAGCACCATCAACACCTGATGCGCTGCACCTGCGCCTCCCCGGGCAACCCGCCCTGAGCTCCTGAGCCACTCCCCCACTTCTCCCCCTCTGCAGCCACGCTCCAACCACGCCCCACCACCACAGTGTCCAATTGTGCGTGTTAGACCTGTGACAGAATGAACTTGCCCAGTGTGTGCTGGGATAGCTCTAGCCCCCATAAACATAAGGAAAAATGGACAGAACTCCTTAATGATTAAAACAATGATTGTCAAGGACAAGACATTTGTGTGGAAAAAATGTTTTGACTTTATAACATCCCGTTAGTCTTTGTATGTGTTTCCTGTTTTATTTTGGAGACTAATCTATCCTGTCATTTCAGTTCGTGCCCTTGTGTCTCTCCTCCTGATTGTCCACACCTGCATTGTTATTTACTCCCATTGTCACTGCTCCCTTGCCAGATTGTCTTTGTTCTCCCTAGTGTGTTCATCGCTTTCCAGCATTTCTAGTTAGTTTCCTTGGTTGGACTTTGCCTTGTTCTCTGGATTTCAGATTTGTTTGCTTATTGGACTGATCAGCCATGTATAACTGCCTGACTTCTAAGTAAAGATTTTGCCTTTTGGAATCTGACCTTGTGTACTGTGTCTTTCTCTGCGCCTGAGTCTCTGATCTGCCTAGAAACGTTACAGACTTTCTATTTCTTTTCAAAAAGAAGTCAATACAATAGAAGATCATGTGGAGTAACCAACTACTTCCATAGCCATTACTGGTACTGGTGAGGACACCACTGAAATGGCACAAAGGACTACCCCAGTGTTTGCAAGTACTAACTTTTTCATTTAGGAATTATGTATAATTACTGAGGATTTTTAGCCATACCAGCAGCGTAACAATAGACTGTCTGTTGGTCAGTCAGTCCACCACTTTGGTCCAGACTGAAATATCTCACCAACTATTTGATGGATTGCCTTTTAGATTTTGTACAGATATTCATGGTCCCTGGAGGATGAATCCTACTGGCTTTGCTGATGTCTTTTTTATCTAGCGCCACCAGCAGGTCACATTTGTCACTTATCCAGTGAAATATCTCAATATCTACCACATGGATTAGTACAAAGATTTCTACAAACATTCATGGTTCACAAATTATGTATCATAATGACGAGTGATCCCCTGATTTTCCCTCTAGTGCCACCATGAGGTTGAAGTTTGAGATCGTGAGTTAAATGTTTTGACAATTAACTTGATTGGATTGCCATGACATTTGGTACAGACATCAATGTTCCTCTGAGGAACTGTTATAACTTTGTTGATCCCGACTTTTCATGTAGCACCATCATCAGGTCAAACTTTTAATTTGTCCAATACTTTCACATTCCCAACAACCTCCGATGTACTTTGTTTAGCAAATTTAAGCATACATTAAACTAAGATGGTGAACATTGTTAACATTAGCATGTTAACACTGTATTGGCACTGTGCGCATGTTAGCATGCTGATTCAATTCAATTCAGTTTTATTTATATAGCGCCATATCATAACAAAGTTATCTTAGGGCACTTTTTCGAGTAGAGCAGGTCTAGACCGACTCTTTATATTTACAGAGACCCAACAGTTCCCACCATGAGCAAGCACTATGCGACAGTGGCAAGGAAAAACTCCCTTTTCACAGGTAGAAACCTCGAGCAGAACCAGGCTCTAGGTGGGCGGTCATCTGCCTCGACCGGTTGGGTGAAGGGGAGGGGGAGCGGGAGAGAGAGAGCAGGAGGAAAGAGAACATACAGCAGTACAGTACAGTTCCACATAGAGATGTAAAGCAATAGCTGTGGTAATGGCATTGATGTTGACACCAACAGAAACAACACTAAGAGCAACATTATAATAGCAAAACTAATAATAAGAGCAACAACAGTAATAGCAGCAGAGCAGGAGCACGGGGGCAGCAGGTGGCTGCAACCATAGATCCAGACTCTACAGCTCCGGAGGCAGAAATACCTGCAGAAAGCAACAGAAGGGGAGAGAGAGAGAGAGAGAGAGAGAGAGAGAGGAGAGAAAGCACACAACTTTGAATTCAACAAAAGTTGAATTAATAACAAGCATTGATGGGATATGAGGGCGTACAGATGGAGAGGAAGAGGAGGAGAGAGGAGCTCAGTGCATCATAGGAAGTCCCCCGGCAGTCTAGGCCTATAGCAGCATAACTAAGGGGGGGCTCAGGGGTCACCTGAGTCAGCCCGACTATAAGCTTTATCAAAGAGGAAAGTCATAAGCCTACTCTTAAATGTGAGGAGGTTGTCCGCCTCCCGTACACAAACTGGGATCTGGTTCCACAGGAGAGGAGCTTGATAGCTGAAGGCTCTGGCTCCCATTCTACTTTTAGAGACTCTAGGAACCACAAGGAACCCTGCATTCTGGGAGCGCAGTGCTCTAGTGGGGTAATAGGGTTCTATGAGCTCTTTAAGATATGATGGTGCCTGACCATTTAGGGCTTTGAAGGTGAGGAGAAGGATTTTAAATTTTATTCTGGATTTTACAGGGAGCCAGTGTAGAGAAGCTAATATTGGAGAAATATGTTCTCTTTTTCTGGTTCTTGTCAGTAAACGTGCCTCAGCATTCTGAATCAGCTGGAGAGTCTTAAGGGATTTATTGGGGCAGCCTGATAATAGAGAGTTGCAATAGTCCAGCCTAGACGTAACAAATGCATGGACTAGTTTTTCTGCATCTTTTTGAGATAGGATGTGCCTGATTTTTGCAATGTTACGTAAATGAAAAAAGGCAGTTCTTGAAGTTTGTTTTATTTGGGAGTTAAAGGGCATATCCTGATCAAAGATAACTCCAAGATTCCTTACGGTTTCGCTGGAGGCCAGGGCAATGCCATCTAGAGAAACTATATCTTTAGATAATGTGTTTCGAAGGTGTTCGGGGCCAAGTACAATAACTTCGGTTTTGTCTGAGTTTAACATCAGAAAATTGCAGGTCATCCAGGCCTTTATGTCCTTAAGGCATGCCTGAAGTTTAGCTAATTGATTGGTTTCATCTGGCTTGATCGATAAGTATAATTGGTATAGTATAAAGTATAAAGTATAATTGTCATCTACATAACAATGAAAATGTATGGAGTGCTTCCTAATAATGTTGCCTAAAGGAAGCATATATAAGGTAAATAGAATTGGTACAAGCACAGAACCTTGTGGAACTCCGTGACTAACTTTGGCGTGCATAGAGGATTCATCATTAACGTGTACAAACTGATATCGATCTGATAAATAGGATTTAAACCAGCTTAGTGCGGTGCCTTTAATGCCAATTAAATGTTCTAGTCTCTGTAATAGAATGTGATGGTCAATGGTATCGAATGCAGCACTAAGATCTAGTAAGACAAGTACAGAGACAAGTCCTTTGTCGGATGCAATTAGAAGGTCATTTGTAACTTTCACCAGTGCTGTCTCTGTGCTATGATGCACTCTAAATCCTGACTGAAAATCCTCAAACAGCTTGTTGTTGTGTAGAAAGTCACACAACTGATTGGCGACTGCTTTCTCAAGGACCTTAGAGAGAAAAGGAGGGTTAGATATAGGTCTATAATTTGACAAAATCCCTGGATCAAGAGTGGGCTTTTTAAGAAGAGGCTTAATTACAGCTACTTTAAAAGGACTGTGGCACATAGCCTTTTAATAAGGACAGATTGATCATATCTAGTAAATAAGTGCTAACTAAGGGTAAAATTTCTTTAAGCAGCCTAGTTGGGACTGGGTCTAAGAGACACGTTGATGGCTTAGATGAGGAAATCATGGAAGTTAGTTGATTACGGTTGATGGGAGAAAAGCAGTCTAAATGTACAGGTTTTACAGTTGTTTCTAAGGTTCCTGTGTTTGAAGATAAGTCAGTACCAACTGAGGGCAGGAGGTGCTGAATTTTGTCTCTAATAGTTAGAATTTTATCATTAAAGAAGCTCATAAAGTCATTACTACTGAGGTCTATAGGAATACATGGCTCAACAGAGCTGTGACTCTCTGTCAGCCTGGCTACAGTGCTGAACAGAAACCTGGGGTTGTTCTTATTTTCCTCTATTAATGATGAGTAGTAAGCTGCTCTGGCATTACGGAGGGCCTTCCTATAAATTTTAAGACTAACATGCCAGGCTAAACGTGATTCTTCCAGATGTTAGCACTTAGCTCAGAGCACCACAGTGTAGCCTCTTAAGACTATTTGCATTGTCTGACACTGAAATTACACTGATATTAGTCCTCCCTGTCACATTAAAGCGACAGAAAGAAAGCGGCTCCAGCTATTTCAACACTAATGGTCATACAGGTGTAACGTGCTGTTGTAGCATTGTACTGATCAGGGATCAGTATAATGGTACAACCATTGAATGATCTGTGGGTGAGAGAGCTGTGCGAGTGAGTTCTTACAAGACAATTAAAAACTTCTTGTCTCAATCGTGTGTTATGTGTTTTAGTTTATGGAAAGTTGGTAGCTAGCTAGTTAAACTGTTATTGTTGGAACTAAACTGCACAAGTTTTTTTCAAACAGGTAGTTATGTAGTACTACATGTGATTTGTAGTTAATGGACTGAAAAATGCAAAGCACTTCAGCCATATTGGTTGCCAGTTAGTCTACATCTCTGCATGGCTACTGTAAATTACATCAGTAGTAGCAGTAGTATATCTGCATTTTAGTGAGAGTATTTGTGTCTCATAATGAAATCTCTTTCAGGCTTTTTGACCTTGTCAAAACACAGAAGCAAAGCTGTTGTAGTGGAGTAAAAATTATTCAATGATGCATAAAACTGAAAGAAAAAGCACTGAAAGCACCTTAAAGGGAAACTCTGGCCCTATTTTTACAAATTTTGGGGTCTAAATGACTAATACTTACCAAAGGTTTTGGAATTGGTCCAGTAGATCACCTCCACTGGCATCCGCGAACAGGCTGCAATGGCTGCAATGTAATCCTTAACGTAAAATAGGGCCCAGGTTTAAAATACCGGAGTTTCCCTTTAAGAGATACAAAGAAAAGCTGAGCAAAGATAGAAAATCACTGATTCCAAGAAAGAATTCCATCATCACTTCTGTTCAATAGCAAACAGATCACCTGTACTGGTTCATGCTTTTACTTCAGTACTTCCTCTAGTCTTATTGGTTGTTCTGTTTTGTTTTGTTTTTTTGTTTTTTTTGTTTTGTTTGTTTTTTGGGTTTTTTTGCATTTATCATTCTTGCCCATGTCACAAGGCTAAATTGCAAACACCGCCTTGCAATTGGTACATAATTGCATCCCTGCTCCACCACTTTTCATCCTCAGCTCCGCTTGATCCTTTACCTGTGTCATTAGATGTGGAGAGCTCAGGGCACAATGGCCTGGCTTTGGAAAAGCACAGAGGAGTGTGTAATTACACTCGGCTTTGATTACCTCTCGTTTGGAGCAGCCTGTTCAATAGCCATTACATGGAGACACTCCTAGGACTACTGTTTAATGGTCCACTGGCCCAGTTTTCATTTACACCCCAACCTGCTGCTGCCGTTAAGCTCACAAAAGGCTGCTAAGGTCCTTTCTCTGACCAGTGCTGATCAATCAACAGGGTTGTACACACTGACCAACACACACATTCAACATACAGCTTTTTTTGAAATAGAACATCAGACTGCAGTGTTACCATTGAACAGCTTATACAGTAGGGCACTGTTTATCATCTGAGAATAGAAAAAAAAAAAAACTAAATAGCAAACAAGTTTTATTGTAAGTGAAGTTCTGTAGAGTTCAATCTCTATAGGTTAAATGACCCCAATAGAAATACTGAGATTTTTGTGTTGGAGATGCCAATACCTACCAGAGATACCACAACAAAATTCGACAATTATGAACTAGTACCTCATAATTTTGACTTAACTAGCTCCTAATTTGGACCTAATATCTTATCATTTTAAATTTGTATCATCATTTTAAATTAATTTTGAATTACTTTCTTGTTATTGTGACTAATAGTGACTAATTTTCACGCTACAATTACTGTGGCGAAACATAAATCCTCTTATCACTTCCTTCCCTTTGATTTAAACAAATTGAACAGTGGTGTTTATTTGCTTGCAACAAAGCTGCAATGTACAGTTCAAACACACTAAAAGCAGGGTGGTTGTTTAAGACAGTTGACTGGAAATTACTTTAAATACTAAATCTCTTTAGAGTCTATGGAACCTATTTCCATAAATTTTCTGATTTGTTTTGGGTGTAAATAGCTGTGGAAGAACCAAAAGATCCCACACAGTGTCAATTTCTTGTACTCACTTTATTTACTACGCTTCGGTCCTCAGACTTTACTAAGATAAAATTCATGAATAAAATTAGCTAGCTGTCTGTTGGTCAGTGTCCACCCAATCTTGGAACCCACCGGCTGACGTCTGGTATCTTTAGCCTCTGAGGGCAACGACCAATGTTCTGGTGTAGCCAGTGAATAACAATGGTAAAGCGCTGCAACCAAAGTGGCAGCTGGCTGGAGGGAGGTCGCCAGGGAACTGGGAGGTTCTAGCTAAGCTGGAGTAGCCTTATCAAGGTAAATGACCAGCTAATAACAAACTGCTGTTGGCTACATTGTATAAGATAAGATAAGATAAGATAAGATAAGATAAGATAAGCCTTTATTGTCCCACAGCGGGGAAATTTTTAGCGTTGCAGCAGCCAGCAAAAGTGTCATATATAGAAATACAATAAAAAATAAATAGAAAAATAGAAAAATAGTCCTATACACAGTATAGACAGAAATAAATAATAGAGTGACTGAGTGCAGTTGTAAGTATGAACAAATAGATAAGATAAAAATATTGCACATATATAATATACATGTATATGAAAAATATTTCACAGCAACATATGAAGTAGATAAAATCATGAATACAATATATGTATGAAGATAATGCACAGCAGTAGATGAAGTATAGTAGTGAATAGTCTGCACACTGACAGTCAAGTGTAGATTACCGGGAGTTGTACTGATTTATAGAGTCTGACAGCAGCAGGCAGGAAGGACCTACGGTACCTCTCCTTCAGACACTGTGGGTGGAGCAGCCGGTCGCTGAAGGAGCTACCCAGTTCTGAAAGAATGACATGTAGGGGGTGGGAAGTGTTCTCCAGTAGTGATGATAGCTTGGCCACCATTCTCCTGCCTCCCACCAACTCCACTGGGTCCAGAGGGCATCCAAGGACAGAGCTGGCCTTCTTTACCAGTCTGTCCAGTCTCTTTCTATCCCTGGAAGAGATGCCACTGGCCCAACAGGTCACCCCATACAAGACAGCTGATGCCACCACAGAGTCATAGAAAGTCCTCAGGAGCGCACCCTGCACTCCAAAAGATCTTAGTCTCCTGAGCAAAAAGAGACTGCTCTGGCCCTTTTTAAACAGAGCGTCCGTATTGTCTGACCAGTCCAGTTTGCTGTTCAAGTGAACACCCAGATACTTGTACGATCTCACAATCTCAATGTCCGTTCCCTGGATGTTCACTGGTGTAGGTGGAGGGAGTTTGCTCCTGCCGAAGTCCACCACCAGCTCTTTGGTTTTACTCGCGTTGATCTGGAGGCGGTTCTGCTGACACCAACCCACAAAGCCCTTGGTCAGTTCTCTGTACTCCCCATCATCCCCGTTGGTGATGAGGCCGACGATGGCAGAGTCGTCAGAGAACTTCTGCAGGTGACAGTTCGAAGTGTTATGGGTGAAGTCCGCTGTGTAGAAGGTGAACAGGAAAGGCGCCAGAACGGTTCCCTGTGGAGCCCCTGTGCTGCAGAGAAGTGTGTCAGAGTCCTGTAACCTCACATACTGTGGTCGGTTTGTGAGGTAGTCCAGGATCCATGTTGCCAGGTGATGGTCCACCCCAGCGTGCTCCAACTTGTCCCCCAGAATCCTGGGCTGGATGGTGTTAAAAGCACTGGAGAAATCAAAAAACATGATCCTCCCAGTGTTTCCAGCCTTTTCTAGGTGAGAGAGGGATGTGTGAAGTAGGTAAATGACAGCGTCATCCACCCCAATGCGGGGTTGGTAGGCAAACTGCAGAGGGTCCATACATGGGCTCACCAGCGGTCGCAGGTGAACAAGGACCAGTTTCTCCAGGGTCTTCATCAGGTGAGAGGTCAATGCCACTGGCCTATAGCCATTGAGGTCCTTGGGGTGTGGGGTCTTCGGCACAGGAACCAGACACGATGTTTTCCACAGTTTTGGCACCCTCCCCAGCTTCAGACTCAGGTTGAACAGGTGCTCAACAATCCCACACAGCTGGTCCGCACAGGACTTCATTGACTTTTATGTCATTTCCAATAAAGAAACATCTAAATATCAGAGTATAAAATGTGTTTTTTCTGTTTAAAAAGTATAAATGTAGAGTGATGGTTATGCAACGCGATAGTCAGATGCTCACTTGCACTTTCCAACAGAAAACAATGCAATTTAAGTGATTTTGTTGCAGACGCTCGCTCACATTCAGCAAGCGAGCATCCAACTATTGCATCACATCGCGTAACATCGGACGCTCTCTGTCTACACAGAATCCTTTAAATATGCACTTCTGTTACGTCATGTAAACAAACCACATACCTATCAGCTGTGCGCTCGAGATCAGACTGGAGACGAAACCACTCAAGTAAAAGATGGGTGAGTTGCCATCATCCTACGTTTGTAATGTTACTTTTTAAAACAGAAAACACACATTTTATATTGTGATATTTAGATGTTTCTTTACTGGAAATGGCATACAATATATCAAACAGCAAGTACGTTGTTATTAGCAATGGTCATTTACTTTGACAAGGTTACTCCAGTTCAGCTAAAACACAACAAAACCGAAACAGACTTGGAGAGGATTAGGCCAAATTATTAATTTATTTCATTATCATTTCAACTTCTATTCCTACAGAAAACAATTCAATCAAACTGATTTTGTCGCTGACGCTCGCTCGCGTTGCATTCAGTTAGGACACGGTGTTAGGTCAAGTGTCCGGAACACTTGTATTTCTATTTTCTGCTAGTTTATGCTTCTACTTCACTACATTTCAGAGGAAAATATTGTACTTTTTACTCTACATTTATTGATTGTTATAGTAGTTACTTTTTAAAATGAAATTTTACATTAAAACATATGATTCATATAAATGTATAAAGTACAAGGCATTATTAAAGATTAAATTAGTGATTCCCAACATTTTTGGCTTGTGACCCTCTTACAGAAAAAGCAGTGTCTAGTTGGGGCTCCATGTCACATTGCAGATGTCTGAGTTGTTAGCAGTCCCACCAAAGAGACATTTTCCCACTAAACTTCTCACATGGTTTCATAAAACCCAAAGAGGTCAAATTATCCAATATTTCATAACAAAAGCAAAGATTAGAAAAAAAAGTCTAAGATATGAAAACAGAAAGCAGATGTTTGTTTTGTCTTCTTTCCTCTCCCATTAATCATCTCATGACCCCTCAGGAGGGGCCTGATCACAAGGTTAGGAACCATTGGACTAAACTACCTAAAGTAATTAAAACTATAGCTCCACCTAGATCAGCTACAACAGTAAATGCATACGTACCAACAACCGAATGTCATAGATAATAATATATCAGTTACAGGGGACATTTTACTTTTGATACTTTAAGTATATTTAGCTGATAATACTTGATGTACTTTAATGTAAGTAGGATTTTGAATGCAGAGCTTTTATTTGTAACTGAGTATTTTTTCACTGTTGAATTGGTACTTTTAGGTGTGGAAGGTGAACATCAGCATGGAGATGAGGGACGCTGAGGCTGCTCAACTCACCAGAGGCCATGCCTCCTCAGTTTCAGTGAGTCACATTGACATGTTTATTATACTGTCAGTTTTGGACAAGTCCTCCAAAAGTAAACGAAAATACATTGTTTGCAAGTGCCAATTAGAACAACACATACAAGTATTTTCTGATCTGACACCCCTATCAGCAAGATGACATCATTTGTCTGTGCCCTCCAAAACTGTTACAAATCACTTTTGAAAAATAGATAAATATTATGATGTCATAATTCTATGGTTTTGGTTTGGATGGGTTAAGGCACAAAAACCACTTGGTCAGGTTCAGGGAAAGATCATGGTTTGGGTTAAAATGATTACTTCATTAAGGTTAGTGGAAGTCGTCATCCTGGTTACAATAATAACCTTGTGGTTGAGGTTAGGGAATGATTGTGATCATGCTTACAAGAAACCAACATTGACTATTGGATGGAAACCGCAGTTTCCTGTGTTAAAGTCTCACGTTTTGTTGACCCATCAGTCCACTCCAACCTCCTCCCTATGTGGACTTTATCGCTTTATAACAACACCACCTAACTTCCTCCTTTGTTCTCATCATAATTACTACAGCTGCTAGAGGGCTTTGTCACTTGAACATAAACATAAGTCGTTTTGGGGCACTTGCTGAAACAACTGATTGCGTTGTTTTTCTTGTTAGGGCAGTCTTGTTAAAGTACAGTGGTCTGAAGTGATTTTAAATACAGTTTAAATACTGTAACCTGCAGACATTCCAAGATTACCAGCCAGGCCCAAACCTACACCAGCAGCCTTACAGAGCAGCAGCAAGAGGCCCCCAGCTCCAAACTCAGCCCACGGGAGGTGATACCAAAAGTCCTGCAGGGCTTCTGGGTGCCTCCTCCAAGCACCCTCCTCAACATGCCCTCCCAGCAGCTCAGTGAAATGGCTGTTGGGGTCACCAAAGCCGCTCTGGACTGGGTCTATTTCGCTGTCCACCATGCTCCATCAGGTTACAGATGTGCCTGCTAATCCTCACACCTAGAACAACTGCACCCAGCCAACAGATGTTTTGGATGATGGGGGTTACTACTCCTCCACCTCCTGTGACCCCCGCTGATAAACATCCTGCCATCCCTGCAGTGCAGAATGAGCTGATCATCACAGGGCAGCCAGTCAGAGTTGGTGAATCCTCCAACACCACAACAGGTAGGAAGTGTTATTTACAATGATTTGTGTCTGTGCCATCTTTGCCCAGTTCTTCAACTATCCGCCCTTGCTTGTTGTAATCAGGCTAAAATGACTACAGTTTATTCTCATCCAGAGAACTTGGTTCTGTGAGCACAGTTTGAGGGCTGATTTGTTCATCTTCGATGAAGTTATCTTGAATAGCAGTGAGTTCTTATTTTGAAATAAGGGTGAAATGAGGACTGTCCTCCCCAAAAATACATCCATAAAGGTCGTCTGTGTAGCAGCTTATTACAACCCATATTTATGTTTGTATGTACACTGCCCTGTAGTGGCCGCAGTAACTATGAGAGGAGCAAAGGCGTGTCCTGTGTGAAACCAAAAGTCAACCTTGACTTATTTTAAGTTGCACTAGTAAGTCATGTCATGTCACGTCATGTAACTTACTAACATAGTTATTTTAACCCAAACCATGATCTTTTCCTAAACCTAATCAAACTGCGACTGTTTTACAACGTTAACCACATGATTATTATTGTTCCCATGACAACGAAGGTCCGGTACACCTATATATGTCGCTTTGGAGTCATTGACAAACAACCTATTCTGTCGTTTATGTTGGAGGACTTGTTGAGTAGAGAATTGAAAACATGATCAGCATTCATTGTATTGGCTGAGTGCTGATCATGTGATTGGACATTGTGCTCCACAATGTTTCCACTTTCCACACTTCCACATGTTGTGTTCACAATTAAGCAGATTTAATTGCATTACCAACAAGACAATCTTATTTAAATAATTAAACGTTATTACATAATCTTATTCCAATTTTAAATTAACTGATTGTTTCAATCCAATACAGTCTGTACTTGCAAGTACAATTAATACATTTTAGTGTTCAAATGACAAATCCCAATCTTAATATCATAGTTAAATGTCATGTTTTTTTTCTGACATGTCATGTCACTTTTTAATGAGTTTATATCTTTCTTTTTTAGGCTTGATTCTTTTAAATACCTTTATTTATCATATTTATTTAACCTAAATGTTCTCATCTAAAATCATCATACCTCTAAGAAAAGGAATCTTTTGTATCTGAAAAAAGTTAATATATGGGACTCTCTCTAAAAGGTCTTGGTGATGATTCTGCTAACTGTAAATAAGCCTGCACTTTTGCTCGTTTGGGACTTGTTGCTATGACAACATGTCCAGAAGCCAGCTTTAACGATCTGAAAACAGAGTCCTGGTCCTTTCACACTGTGGCTAACTTCTTCTGTGATGAATTTAGCCACTGTCTGTCCTCCTTTGGTTTTTTAAAGGTCAAAAAGACAAAGATGAGTGGATTCACCAGCTTCTTCAGGTGGCTGCAGAAAAGAATCTGCTGCTGCTTCCTACCTGAAGACACACAGAGACAGAATGAAATTCCTTCTGTGAAAATGATTCACAGAATCCTTCAGTTTCATTGTCATTTATTTTATATTAATAAAATAGTAACATTAAGACATGATATACAAATTCTGTGTTGCATATATTGTACATATAGTACTGCATATTTTAATTTAAGCGTGTTTTTGTTTTGGGGGGGTATTTATATTTTTTTTTAAATTTCATTTTTACTTTTCAAATTGCCATTTCCCAATATCAATTAGTCATTTCAACATCCAATTTCCTTTTTAAATTCCCTTTTTCTTTTTCACATTTCATTATGGCCTGATTATCCTGAGCACTATAATGGCTTATTTGCCATTTTCTCTTTTAATGGTCCTTTTTCCCTTTTAATTAAATTTTTATTATGCTTAAAATAGCCCTGTGATTGACTGGCGACCTGCGGTGTACTCCGCCTCCTGCCCAATGTCAGCTTTGATCAGCTCCAGCCCCCCATGAAGGATAAGCGGTTTATAGATAATGGATGGATGGGTAAAATAATCATCCATATGGTACAAAACATTTTCAATTTTCATTATTATTATTATTATTATTATTAGGGTTATAACAGCTTCAGGGTTCAGAATCACATGGTTTTAAATGCCTTCTCTGGTATCTGTGATGGTTTGTGCAGCAGTTGTTTTGTATTGCAGTGTGTGTGTTGACTCAGTGGGAGAAGGCAGAGTTTACATTGTTGAGCTGTGTGTCTGTAGTGACACCAGAGCAAAGTCTGCAGCTCTGCTGCTGCACCATCTCTTAGCTTACAGCTGTGGATGCAGGTTTCCTGGAGGCTTTTACTGATGTCAACTACTTATAAAAAATCATACTGCACACTTGCTGAATACCAGTCAGACCTGAATTCAGTCTGTATGAAAAAGGCAGTTTGTTCCTTAACTGCAGAAGAGATTCACAAATTGCTCAACTTAAAGGCATTGCTCAGCTAACAACCAACACTAGAAGTTTAACATGAAAGTTTGCAGAAACATCAGTTTTAGACAACAACCTGAGGTACTGCTTTCAATTTTACAGGTATGACTCAAATTAAACTAACCAGTCAAACCAACTAACCAGTGGCATTTGGACAACACAATGTGAGCCTGATGTCACATGAAACCCATGCTGATTTATATAAATGTATTAGATAAATGTCATCTTATCTTCACTATATATACAAAACATTTTAGTGAGTAAAACACATCGCAAAAAATCTTAACCTAAACTTAATCAAATTAGCATAATTTAACCATAGCTAAAATGCATTAAAAAAGAGCCAGGTTGGGTAAGATGAGTAAAATCCTTCCACAGCACAAGTTGTCTATGATAACAACTCTCACTATTGGGGAGACTCTCAATGGACTGCTATGACCTGCAAGGTGATGGTCACGTGACACACAGATGCAGTCGCAGGGATTGATGCGCTACTTTTCGATTGCCTTCCTGCTAGCTGGGCAACACATATTGCAAAGTGTGACTGTGGAAAGTTTAAGTGGTGAAGCGAACACATATCTGCCTTTGAAAGTTAGAAAACTCTCTTGCAAAGAGACAAATACTATATGGTGTAAGTCCCAGTGGAACGCCGGCGTCCTGCTCACTGTTTAAGTCAGGCTTTTACATGAACCGATTGATTTATCTTGCTGTCAGTCAGCATATCAATAGCCCTGGTACTTAAGAAAATGAACTATGACAATTGGTTGTGAGCCCTCTTTTTTTTCTTTTTTTTTTTGACAAAAACAAAAACAGAACAGACAGACCAAGGGACAACAGACAGGGCCATCATAGGTTAAGGTGAAATGCTTGACATCGTGTAAACAGAAAATTATTATTTTTGACTCCCCCTCACCAAAATATTTTTTCGTTGCCTAAGGGCGACAGTGGTACAGAATCACAGATCACAACACAGGGCTCAGAGAGCAATACTAAATCACAAAATTGTGTTTTTTTAAACATCAAGAATTCATTAAGGAAAAATGGAAACACTTGAAACATATTTACTTATTGGATTTGATACAGGCGTAGGTTTGTATCATGTAGTGTATCGTGTCATTTCATGTATTTCACGTAATGTGATTTTACTCTGTGTGAAACTTCACAAAGCAGTTCTTCTGTGCTGTGAAACAGAGGTGTACATTACACATTTTGCACATCACTTTTGGTGTTCCTGTGCACCCAGGAACCCTGCATCTTCCCTTCTTGTCACACACTATTGGCCAGTGTGAGGTATTGTCCAAGCGGACATCCTGGTTAGGGATAGCAGCCGTGTGTAACCATTCAGGGTGTACTAGAGAGGCAGTGGTGTGACACGTTTTCCATCGGGGGGTCTTGGAAGAACTACCGTCATCTTCAGACAGATTGTCATCTTCGTCTTTGTCTTCATCTTCATCCTCACTGGTATCTTGAGTGTCTATAAAAATATGTAAAAAGTATGTTTTCAATGCCAATGAAAACTCTCTCAAGTATAACTACAGCTTGACATATGACCCCTATTTTGTATGCTGTCTGCTGTTTGAAATTAAAACGACATTTTTTCACTTCTGCTCAAAACCTTTTCTCCATTCCACTCCTCATCACTGTCATTGCTGTCTATCTCACTGTCCTCACTGTCGGATGGGATTTGCCTGACATGCTGATCCTGTGCATCCAGCTCTTTTCTTCCATAGAACATCCACTTTCTGTCACAATATGTTAAAAGAATAAAGAAAAATTAGATAATATTTGATAACATCCAAACACATTGTCAGCAAAGACATCCTTGTAAAGTACCCCTTACCACACAACGTTGCCCTGAGGCAATGGAAAGAAAAACTGAATTTCTTAACATGCTAAATAAAAAATAACTTCATAAAAACTGTTAAAAGGCTTCTCTACACCTTTAATACACACACATATTGCTTGTTTTCAGTTAATGTCATTTTAAATAATCTTACCTTCTTCCCACACCATGTGCTCCTGTGACCATGTGTCAGAAAAGGAGGTCCTGCCTTCAAATGATGCTTGATAGTGACTCCCACACATTATTGGACAGTTCTTTGATACTTCTTTGACCATTATGGTTGGTTTCAATAATTTAAAGAAACATGTACTGGACGTGGGGCTTAAGAAAACTTTCCGTTGCCTGAGAGCAACTCTGTACAGTAGAGGGTTAAGATCCATGACTGTGATTCATGTAAAGCTGGGGTATTTTAAGGAGAGAGGGATCTTCCATTTATTCATAACTTTAAGTCCATTCTGATGTCATAAGGAAATAAAACAAAGTTTTTCACATTTCTTAGTGGCATGTCAACTGTTCCATAATATACATTTCCTGAACTATTTCTATCCATTCAGGGATAGGTGGAGAATCTTTATTCAGCCATTTCCTGGTTATTGCTTTTTTACTACTTGATATCAGTATTTGTAATAAATATCTGTCCTGCTTCTTTTTGCCCATCTGGCACACTTCCAAAATACACAACACTGAAATTAAAATCAAGCTCTGAGCTGATTATTGATCTGATCTCTGTTACCATGTCTACCCAGTAAGAAGAAATATTAGGACACTCCCAAAAAAATATGAAAATGACCAGAAGACATATTACCACACATTCTCTAACACTGACCATGTTCAGGTTTGTTGCTTTGTGACATTTTATTTTTAGAGTTATAAAGAACCTTAAAACAGTTTTCTGTTAGTATTACCTTTATATGCATCGATGAATATCCTAGTCAGACTCATTGCTTTCTGTCCGGTAGTTTTAATATTTTGTCAAAGTAATGTCTCAATTGAAGATATCATTTAGGGAAACAAGGTTTCTTTAGATAAGTTTCTGTGAGTTGTTGAAAGGTATCTAAACCTTTATTGGAGGATATTATACAGTATTTAAATCTACCGTCCAATTCAGCTGGTATGAATTCTGTGTCATATGCCACCCAACGTAATATTCATGCATTGCTTTCAAATTCCAGGTTTTTAAGTTCTTTATGCCAGATGTTTAGAGGGACTGCAATCCAGTTAGTCAATTTGTCTAAATGTTTCTTTTGGAGAGCCTGGGTAATATATTTATCTTTATAGCATCTATTCGATTATATATATTCATCGGTAATAATGACCAGCAATTAAGTTCTGTTTTAATATCAGCTGTTACGGGAATATAGTTGTGTTCATAGGTGGCAGATAAATATTAGGTATTTGTACTCCTAGATATTTAATTATGTTACCTTTCCATTTAAATTTAGACATTCTGCAAATGTTTTCCTCGTGATCGTAGTTATATGGAATATGATATCATTCTAAAAGGTGTACTTGAAAACAGGGGTTTGTATCTGTAACCGTAGTTTTGCAAACTTGTACATTTATGTTTGTATCTGTAACCTTAATTCTGCAAACTTGTACAGTGACGTTTGTATCTGTAAGCTTAGTTTTGCAGACTTGTACATTTTGTTTTCTGTCTGCAAACTCCATTTTGCCAGTCTGCGCATTCAGACACAGACTGCAAACTCATTTTCACAATTGCGGCGGAAAAAGTACTTACGCACATGTGCTCGCACAAGCTTACGGACTTTTGACACATTTACTACGTGGTATGTTTTGTAAAAGAATCAGAGTATCCGCAAGGGAGAGAGTGCGGGACCTCCAGTTTCTGACCAATCAGTGTCTTTGGAATAGCTAAGCACAACGCAATTGGCTAGTAGTAAGTAAGTAAGTAAGTAAAGTTTATTTAGTATAGCACCTTTCACAGAGCAAGATCACAAAGTGCTTCACAAAAATACAAAAGTAAAAAATAAGACAATAGCAACAATAAAAAGAAACAAGCAATAAAACACAGGCAACCAGACCTTAAAAACACCATCAACCAATTCATACAGCACCAGACTATACAAAGGCCAGTTTAAATAAATAAGTCTTCAGCTGTTTTTAAAGGCATCAACGGAGACCGCAGATCGTATGTCTATAGGGAGGGCGTTCCACAATGTTGGAGCAACCACTTCAAAGGCACGATCACCTTTTGTTTTTAGCTGGGCACGAGGAACAACCAGTAAGCCCTTGTCAGAAGACCTCAGTGACCTACTGGTGATGTAGGGATGGAGCAGGTCAGAGATGTACACTGGTGCCTGACCATGCAGGGCTCTATACATAAGAACAAGAACCTTAAAATGAATCCGGAACTTGATGGGAAGCCAGTGTAGGGAAGATAAAATGGGTGTGATATGAATTGTCCTGCTGGACCGGGTCAACAGCCTTGCAGCAGCGTTCTAGACCATTTGAAGACAATCCAGAGACGATTTGCTGAGGCAGGTGAAAATGGAATTGCAGTAGTCTAGCCGGGATGATATAAAGGCATGAATGATCATCTCTAGCTCAGCTTAAGATACAAAGATACAACACTGTCAGTCCCCCCCCAACCCCCACACACACACACACACACACACACACACACCCTTGGTTGGGATGGTGGTAACGCTAGTGTTTCTACTCACTATATACTGTATATAATATACTCTATTTTCTTACTGTTGTGTTGAAAAAGAAATGTTATTGTTACCTGACTAGGACGGCCCATTATTAAAAATATTACTATATTTCTAAACATTACTTACTGGTGGTCACAGAGTGGTTTTTTAAAAAACATTTTATTGAACATTATAAACATACAGACAACCAGCTTGTGGACATGAAATGAACATCTTTGTACAAATTAAGATTCCAATGTATGAAAAAGAATACAATAAATAATCAAATGGAATATGAAAAGGTAAATGAAAAATATTAAAACATAAGAAAAACTTCAATAAAAGTCAATGTAGCTTAATCAGAGGCTACAGAGAATAAATCTTTAAAATCTAACTGTGTTCAGGGGTTGGATCTCTACACGGCTCTATGTTGACTGAGCACGATGGTTGACTGACAGTGTTGCCTAGCCAACTGTGTTGTGCGTAGCTATTCCAAAGACACTGATTTGTCAGAAGCTGGAGGTCCCGCCCTCTCTCCCTTGCGGATACTCTGATTCTATGTCGTACGTGCTCCGCCCTCTAACGGGCTTCGCTATTGGTTCATCTCCTCGAGGCTCCGCCTCGGCACCTGAGTCAAAGTTCATGCACTCACCATCCAATCAGGAGGTAGTCCCCTTCCCTACAAAACCCCAGTAGGCGCATTGCTCGTTTCCCTTTTTCAACTCAGCAACCTGTTGTCTAGTTCTGCGAATCTTGTCACCATCCGGTGACGGCAGTCTCAGTCTCAGCAACACCACCAGCAGGATCTTCGACGAGAACGGTCCAGGGTGGGGTCCGGCAGGGCGGCATCGGCCAGCACAAGCCGGCCCGGTCAAGCCTCGGCTTTCCCGCCTAGGTTCGGTGGTCGTGGCCGGGGTGGGGACGCCGCGGGACCGTCGCGGGAGCCTGTCTCTGGACGGAGACAGCGTCAGCAGCCGGTGTATTTTAAAAATAAAGGGCGTAAATGGTATATGGTCTCTGAGAGAACTTCTTCCAGCTCTTCCCTGCCTGTGGCACTGCCTGGGTCAGAGGTTAGCGCGGCTAGCCGTGAGTTCACAACCATTAGTAAGCAGGCTAATAAGTTGTTTATGGGTCACTGGTTTGCTAGTCGCCGTCTCTTCGGCAGACTACCCGGGCAGGGCGTAGGCCAGAGATCGACGCCACGCATGTGGTAGCGCCAGCGGGTGATGGAGTTTCAACCCACGGTGGTGAAACGGCGTCATCAGCGGTGCGGGGTATTCACACGTCGGGGGTCCCGCGGGTTCATAAGCGGTCTCAAGTAGAGCCGCATAACTCCACTAGCATGGTTAGCGCGGCTAGCGGTGCTAGTTGCCGCCATTTTGGCTTTGACCCATCTGCTTTGACCGATGACGTCAGAGGTGAGCGCCGTGTGCAGTCAGGTAGGAACCAGACGCAAAATGGCGGTCGTAACGTTGCGGCAGCAGAGTACAAGGCTGACTTTCCTCACGTGAGTACTGTCTCTTTGTTAGAAGGAACCAGTAAACATCATGACCCACGGCGAAATGTGATGGCTTCATCCGGTCTTGATGTGGATGGTTCTCCGTCGCTCTTGGCGGTCGGTTCGCCAGTGGAGGGTGCACGAGAGGCAGCTATTTCGTTGTTAGCTTTAGCTGCGTCACGGCCCTTTCTGCCAGGGCCCCCTGTCCGTCCTTCCCCAAGGCGGGAGGGTCGGTGCGGGTGGGCCCGTTCTACTGCTTCCCGCCGAGCCCATTGCGCTCCCACTCACGGACCGTTACTCCATGTGGGTACGGCTGTGCAGCCCTCTCTCTGCATGGATGGACAGAACGCTGCGGAGGGGTTACGCGTTACGTGTCGGTGGCATCTTGCAAACATCGCTTGCCGACCCAGCAGAGACGGCGGTATTAAGGGAGGCAGTAGCCACGCTTCTTCGGAAGGGAGCAGTTACCATGGTTCCCGATTCAGAAGCACGGATGGGGTTTTTCTCCCCGTATTTTCTGGTACCCAAGAAGTCGGGGGGGCTGCGGCCGATTTTGGACCTGCGCGAGTTGAACAGGTTCATTGCGCGCAGGCCTTTTCGCATGTTGACGGTCAGGCAGCTTATGGAATGCATTCGGCCAGGCGACTGGATGACATCCATAGATCTGACCGATGCATACTTCCACGTCCCCATCCTACAGCGTCACAGGAAGTACCTGGGCTTCGCGATGGAGGGTCAGTGTTATCAGTTCGGTCGCCTTCCGTTCGGATACTCCCTCGCCCCGCGTACGTTCTCCAAGTGTGTGGAGACGGCGTTGGCACCGCTCAGGGAAAAGGGGGTGAGAATCCTGAATTACATAGACGATTGGCTGATTCTCGCTGCCTCCAGACAGGAGGCCGAGGCCCACACAGCGCTGGTCATTCAGCACATCACGCGTTTGGGCTTCGCTGTCAACCCCAGCAAGAGTCTCCTGCGGCCGAGTCAGCAGGCAGCGTATCTGGGGCTTATACTTGACTCCCACGCCATGACGGCACGGCTGTCGGAAGCGCGTGTGATAGCAATTTTGCAACTGGCCCGCCGAGTGAGGGGCTCTAGTCCCAGCGGGCAGTGTCATGTCTCTCCTCGGTATGATGTCGGCAGCCCATCCGGTGATGCTTCTGGGCCTGTTGCACATGAGGAACCTGCAGCGCTGGTTTCTTCGGCTTCGGTTGCACCCACGTCGCGACAAGTGGCGCGAGCTTCATGTCCCGGGGCTGGCACGGCGGGATGTCATATTCTGGGACTCGCCCGCTCGTCTTCGCCAGGGGGTTCGACTGGGGTGCATCTCTCATTACGTGCAAGTGTTTACAGACACCTCTCTGGCAGATTGGGGTGGGACCTTCAACCAGGCCAGTGTGGGGGGCATGTGGCAGAACTCCTCCCGGCACATCAACTTGCTGGAGCTAACGGCAGTACAGAAGGTGCTGTACCACTTCGCCCCTCAGCTCAGAGGGAAGAATGTCATGGTACGGTCAGACAATACCACGGCTGTGGCCTACCTGAACAGGCAAGGGCTGGTTCGATCACCAGCACTACACAGACTTGCGGTGTCTATTTTGACCTGGGCGGATCGCCACTTATCGTCCCTGAGGGCTCGCTGCGTTCCGGCTTCCCTCAACACAGGGGCAGACAGGATGTCCTGGGGGGGTCCATTGGGGGAGGAGTGGAGCCTCTCCTCGGAGGTGGCAGCACTGGTCTGGCAGCGGTTCGGACTACCGTTGGCCGAGCTTTTTGCGGCCAGAGAGAACGCTCTGTGTCCGTTATGGTTCTCTCTGAGGCCGACGGACGCTCTCCCACTGGGGGTGGATGCATTGGCTCATCCACATTGGCCTCACGGTCTGCTGTATGCTTTCCCGCCATTGAGGCTGATGATGCAGTTGCTCCACAGGATCCGGATGCAGCACTTGGTCGTGATAGTGGTGGCCCCGGACAGTCCCGGGGCCCGGTGGTTTCCGGCTCTGGTCCAGCTAGTGGAGGTAGGCCCGTGGCCGGTGCCAGATCAACCCACGGCTTTCTGGCAGGCAGGGGGCTCCATCCTCTCGCGCCCGGTTCTGGGTCACCGGCTCTTGGTCTGGAGATTGAGAGGGTGAGATTGGAAGGCTTGGGCCTTCCGGCCGCCGTTGTCTCTACGATTCAACATGCTCCTGCTCCGTCCACTACAAAACTCTACGCATCACGATGGCGGCTGTTCACAGGTTGGTGCGAGGCCAGGGACCTCAGGCCCAGCTCTTTATTCATTACCGCCTCTTTCAGGTCTAGGGTTGTTCGCTTGAGAGCTTTCTTTCCCCCGCCGCACACGTCGGCGGACAAGAAACGGCTTCATACGTTGTGCCTGGTGCGCGCAGTCTGCATCTATGTTGAGCGCACTGCGGGTTTTCGGCAATCTGACCAGTTGTTTGTCTGCTATGGTGGTCGGGCTCAGGGGGCTCCACTGTCTTCTCAGCGACTAGCCCATTGGATTTGCGCGGCTATCCGGGGGGCCTATGAGGCGATGGGGCACTTCCCCCTGGTGGGGCTAAGGGCACATTCTACGAGGAGCATCGCTGCTTCAGTGGCCCTTTTCAGGGGTGTGTCGGTGGCTGACATCTGCTTGGCTGCCTCCTGGTCTTCGACGTCGACTTTTGTGCAGTCCTATTTAAAAGATGTGACTGCTGGCTCTGTGTCACATGCTGTGTTGGGTGCACAGGTGACGGAACCTTCAGCTAATCTAGATGGAGGTTCGGCGTAACAATGCCTGATCAGCGGCTGTCATCGCAGCCTGGCACAAGTCTCCCCGGTGGCTGGCACTCGACCGGGGAACTACTGTGTACAGGGATAGTGGCTCTTGGTGGGTTCGGCCCAGCTGGGAGTACATCTTATCCCTACGGCCTTCGCCTCGGTTTTAACCAATAGCGAAGCCCGTTAGAGGGCGGAGCACGTACGACATAGAAATAAAGGTTACCTGGTGTAACCCCAGTTCTATGAGTATGTGCGAGGCCCTATAACTACCAGCCCAGCTGGCCCTGGTGACGGTTGCTGAGTCTTCAAGGGAAACGAGCAATGCGCCTACTGGGGTTTTGTAGGGAAGGGGACTACCTCCTGATTGGACGGTGAGTGCATGAACTTTGACTCAGGTGCTGATGCGGAGCCTCGAGGGGATGAACCAATAGCGAAGCCCGTTAGAGGGCCTCGCACGTACTCATAGAACTGGGGTTACACCAGGTAACCTTTATTTCTTTTGCGAAACCCTGTGTACAAAACATACCACGTAGTAAATGTGTCAAAAGTCCGTAAGCTTGTGCGAGCACATGTGCGTAAGTACTTTTTCAGCCGCGATTGTGAAAATGAGTTTGCAGCCTGTGTCTGAATGCGCAGACTGGCAAAACGGAGTTTGCAGACAGAAAACAAAATGTACAAGTCTGCAAAATTAAGCTTACAGATATAAACTTCAGTGCACAAGTTTGCAGAATTAAGCTTACAGATACAAACATAAATGTACAAGTTTGCAAAACTACGGTTACAGATACAAACCCCTGTTTTCAAGTACACCTTTTAGAATGATATAATATTCCATATAGTTAAAGGTAAGAGTTTGAGTTTTATGTAAATTTAACTTATAGCCAATGAACCAAATTCATTAAGCAGAGACAATAATTTCAGGTCTTACACTGTATATCTCCGATCAGTACACCTGCTATATACTGTATATATCTTTGTCTTCTCTAATTGCCTGTGCCAGTGGCTCAATAAAGAGAGCAAAAAGTGTAGGACTAAGGGGGCACCCCTGTCGACATTCCCTTTCAAGAAATACTGTTTTGGATATATTCACGTTTATTTTAATTCTGGCTGTAGGAGAACAATATAGAGATTTCAGACATCCAGTTACCTGGTTATCAAAGCCAAAGCGCTGAAGAACTAATATCCCCATCGAACCCAATCAAAAGCCTTCTCGGCATCAATAACTATGGATTCTATGTTGTGTTTCTCATATGGTCAACAAGGTGGAGAGCTCGCCTCACATTGTCCTGGGTTTGCCTGTTTTTTACAAAGCCTGGTCAGTGTCTATCAGATCCTGGATTATATTTTCAAATCGTTTTGCTAGTATTGATGCATATAATCAATAATCCATGTTAAAAACATAAGTGTATAAGAACTACATTCTGTCTCGTCTTTACCCACTTTAGGAATTATCGAAATTACAGCTCATCTCCAGGACAATGGGGTCTCGCCCCCACATTCCTTGAGTATTGGTATTATTATCTCTCTAAAGGTTTTATACCATTCCAATAGGTAGCCATCAGCACCTGGCACTTTATTTTCTTTCAGTCTTGATATAGCCTTGTTTATTTCTTCTTCTGTTATCTCCTGTTATTATTTCATTCTGCTCTGTTCCTACAGATGGTAAATCTAAAGATGTTAAAGAATTTGGTACGACTTCTGACTCAGCTGCCTGGGGTTGAGCATATAACTTTGTGTAGTACATTTCAAAGGATTTTTGTATGTCTTCCAATCTATGATGTGTCTTATTGGTCTGGGGGTCTTTCACTTGATGTATAAATCTCTCAGCCTGTTGTTCGAGTATTCTCCACGGCAGTAGTTTTTTAGATTTACGGCCATTCTCGTAGACATTTTGTTTAGCTCTCATCTCTACTTGATTTTCATATAGGTTATTTAGAGTTTGTTTTGTATTCTGGATCTGATTTAAGACATCTATGTCATTATACTCCATATTGTTTACTC
This sequence comes from Macquaria australasica, assembly GCA_005408345.1. Taxonomy (NCBI): domain Eukaryota; kingdom Metazoa; phylum Chordata; class Actinopteri; order Centrarchiformes; family Percichthyidae; genus Macquaria; species Macquaria australasica. The sequence continues at coordinate 97,284 of SEMN01001095.1, forward strand.
TCCTTGATTTGTTTCTCTTTTTCTTCTGAGCTGACCACATTGAGTTTACCTCTAATGACAGCCTTTGCAGTATCCCACAATGTGCTGGGAGACACCGCTCCATTATTATTATGATAGATATAATCTTTAAATTTTCTTTTTATATACTTTTGACACTGAGGCTAGTGTTAAGTCTCCATAAAGTCTCCTTGGGCTTGTTGTCTAAATGTAATGTTAAATATACCACTGCATGGTCAGAAATGTCCCTTACCCCTATGTCACAGTTTATAATCCTGTATCCGTCTAAGTGAAACTTAAATAATCGATCCTTGAGTATACAGAATGAGGATAGGAAAAAAAAGTAAAACGCTTATCAAGTGGGTGTAATTCCCTCCGTATGTCTGTCATGTCTGCTTCTTTGAGCAGTCTTTTAACATATAGTGCTTCAGGTTTTATCTTTTTTGTTCTATTTGAGGAGTCCGAGGAGGGATGTAGACAAATATTCCAGTCCCCCCCACAAATCAACACACCTGATGTTTCCATATCATATTTTTTAATATGATATGGAAACATCTTCCTGATCAACTGTTCATCATTTTCTGGTGTTCTATAAACATTTAATAGTGTCACTTCTTTATGGTCGATAAAACTTTTGACCAGTAAGTAGCAGCCTTCTTTGTCAGTAACTTGTGAGGAAAACTGGAATTTCACTTTCTTTGAAATTAGTATTGCTACCCCCCTCGCATTTCCAAAAGAGGAGTAATATGAGTTTTTAAACCCCATTTTCCACAACTTCTCATGTTCAGTACTCGAGAGGTGTGTTTCTTGTTAGAAAATGATGTCTTGTTTTTCTCTTTTCATTTTAGCATTGCCTTCCTACTTTTTATAGGATTATGCAACCCATTCACATTAAGGGTGATTACTCTGTATTCTTGGTGAAGCATTTCAGTCAGTAGAACAGAAAAAAAGTTTAAACTGGCCTGAACAAAAGAACTTCTGTCTGTGAATCCAAGTGAAACTTAACATATAAACACACACATTTAACATTAGTGACTTTCATCTCTGAAGTATGAACTCATCTTCTAAGTTAGGAGGGGAAAGTTACTCAATCATTTATAATACTGGAGAGTTTTTATGTCTTTGTTGCGCTGAAACCCCTTTAGCTTATCCTGGATGTTTTTCAGGCGTGCTTCTCGAATCGGCATGATGTTGCATCTACTGTTTCCCAGGGAGGTTGTCTCAGTCTTGCCATGCCTTCCACGGGGGTCTGGACTCCAGAGCAGTCCAGAATTAATGCTCTCTTCTTCAAGTCGTCCATCACCTCCGGTGCGCTGTTGTAGATAACTGGAACAGTGTCAAAAAACACTCTGAGTTCCGCTGGGTGATGCGTCTGGAAACGGAGCCCTTTTTCTTTAAGCACCCTTCTGATGGTGGAGTAAGCCTTTCTTTTCATGAATATCTCGGTCGGGTAGTCTTGCTCAAAAAACACTCTTTTTCCATTGTAGTGGATCTCTTTCTTTTTCCAAGCGGAACAAAGCACCAGCTCTTTGGTTTTAAACTCCAGGAAATAGATGACCATAGACCTTGGGTTGGAACCTTGCGGAGGTTTGGATCCAAGGGACCGGTGACAGCGTTGTATACCAAGGGTGGCGTCAGGGAGGGACAGCTCTGTTTTAATAAACTTTTCTAAGAATTCCTTTACATTGTCTCCCTCAGAATTCCATGGATGCGTATGTTGTTTCTGCGTGAACGACTGTCCAGGTCCATTAGCTGGGCTTGAATGCTCTCTTGAAGTTTCAGCATCTGGGAAAGCACCTCCTTGGATTTGGCACTCCACTCCTCCACATCGGCCACTCTCTGCTCTGTCTCCTCAACTCTGTCCATTATTTCTTTTAAATCAGTGACAATAGCATTTAGCTTCTGATTAACTAAGTCCGCCAGTTCCCTCTTCAGTAGTCCAATAGTTTCGGTAAATTATTTTTTCACGTCCAAGCGAACTGCCTTTATCTCGGCAGTGATGTTAGCTTGAATAGCTTCCATAGCATTGTGCTAAGCTTGGTTGCTAGCGCCGTCGCCGGTGTCCTCACTTTCAATCAAGGTTTTTCTTTTGTCCTTTTGTTTCTCCCTTTCATGCTACAAAAAACAACTTTTCTATGTGGATATCCAGTACTTATTTAGGAGGGAGTAAGACCATCTGGGAGCCGCTCACTTATGCTGCTGCTTGCTTCTGCGCCATTCCGGAAGTCCCGGTTGTAAGCCCTCTCTGCGTGTTGTTATAGCAATCCAAGCAACATTTGAGCATCACTTTTGGCCCAGTCTTCCTAATAGGCAATGAGGCTATACAGAGTTCATTAAATAGTTGCCTGTGTTATTCATTGGTTATGATGCTTTAGTGAACCATTCACATTCTAGGTGTTGACCCTTGACCCCTAAAAAGTCAGAAAGGTCAGTGACATGGTTTGATTCGAGTAAACAGAGTAAGTTACTTTGAGTAAATCTTTGTTCTTGCACTTTATCAGTTTTCATCTGTGTTATTTATTAATTATGAGGCTGTTGTAAGCTCGTAGCTGTCAGTTTCACCACCAACCATTTTCAAATAGTCATGGTTATTCTGAAAAAGAAAATGTGCAATACATCCATATTTGAAGCTAAAAAGAGACTTTGAGAGGCACATAATACAGTTAATTACAACTTTTTTGGAGCTTTGTCAACAAACTAACATCCTAAATCGTTTTATTTGGAAGTAAAATTGAAAGTAAGTGCACATAAAATGTCGGTCATAATACCTCATTGCACAGGACAACTGTGTGCATCCACAACTATAGCAAGTACAGCAGGTCAAAGTCAAACCAGGAAGTTGGTCTGTAAAGTGAGATGGATGGTTACCATTCACATTAGTTTTCTCTTCCAAATATGTTTGTCTTAGTTTATAACCTGTCGAATCGTCTGACTGCATGTGTTTCTTCCCCCGTTGGACTTCTTTTGAACAATGTCGCCACATTCCCTGATCTCAGCAGTTAATTTGGTGAGCACAATTATTATTACTGATAGAGATGATGGAAACTGAAATTGCAATAAACTGGAATTATCAATCAAGACAGTTTCAAAAATATTTTCTAAAGTCATTATTTTATCTCTGTCTTTCTCTTCTTCTCTCTGTCTCACTCATGCAGACTAAACCCAGAACCCTGTCAGACGTCAGCTTTGCTCCCACCTCACTCACTGTGTTGGCTGTGATAAAGACCTGTCACCACAGCAACACAGAGCTAATTCACATGAGGAGAAATGTTTACCAGTGACCCCTGTTTAGTGTGTGTGTGTGTGTGTGTGTGTGTGTGTGTGTGTGTGTGTGTGTGTGTGTGTGTGTGTGTGTGTGCGCGCGCGCATTTTCTCTTTTCGGTTGGAGGTTAACAGAGACAGTTAATTACAGAATGCAAATTATGTTGTCAGAAAAGCCATTCAAAAGTGTCTTCTTCTGCCTTCCTGCCTGCCTGTTCAGGCAGATTTAATAAGCATCCCTCTCACACACTCTTGCAAGAAACCCATCTGCATGAAACGCAGAGTAATCTCTCAGTGATGAGTCCCGCTGTTCTAGCCATGACAACATAATTCATGCTAAGTGGAGTCATAGTAGATGAGAGATGGAGACACAGCTTCTAACACTGTGTTGTGAAGGACCCACTGGCCCCTGTTGCGTTACAGTGTGTGGAGGAAAGGGTCACAGCAATGGATTCTGTATCTTTTCATCTCTTAAAGCACCAATTGTTTGTAGTGCAAATTCATCTGACAGTAGACATTGAAATAAAGCTGATCAGTGCTACATTGGCTTAGCAGCACTTATCCAGAACTTAACCATATGAGAAATATTGAACAGATGTCACACGAGAATATGTTAGAACACAGGCATCTGTGCATTAGAGAAAGTGAAGTAACTGCATCCCTGTTTTCAAAGTAAGAAGCCCTAGTCTCTGATGCTGAGAAAATGGAAAATGAGAGTATTGACAATGGTGGACATATTTGAGGCAGGCTTCTGGTCCCTTTTGTTACGGTCTGCCATCTTGGCAACAGAGAGAGGACCCAAATGCAGACAGGCAGGAGTTGACGATGTCCAAAGGTTTATTCACTAACACAAAAACTCACAAAAATCCTCGTGACAGAAGGTAGGAGCACACACTCAGGGAATCACAGGAACATGGCATGACATGGAACAGAACACTGAAAACACATGGCAGGCAAACACAAACTAACATACAATGACTCGACAGAGAACAAAGGGAAAGGACCGGTATATATAAGGGAGGAGACAATCAGGGAAGTAGACACAGGTGGGAAACTAGACACAGGTGCGAACACTCCAAAAAAGGCGGGAAATCGAACAAAGACAGGAAGTAAAGAATACACAAGAGACAAGACTAGAGAACTTCAAAATAAAACAGGAAACACACAAAACCCAAAACACCCACAAGTCCAAACAAAAAGTCCTTCAGATCCTTACACCTTTAAATTTGTTTGCAGCACTTTGAAAAGCGCTATATAAGTGAAGTCCATTTACCATTTACACTGTGTACACAGGTACAATTTGAACTTTGGCTGGTCCATGACTTGGATAGTCCAAATATACAGTCTGGTGTAAGAACTATAAAACTAAAGGTTCTGTGACTCAAAATTGTTGATAATAATAATATATGATAATAATATTGCTTAGGCCAAATTTCCCATATGGGATAATGAAGACTGGAATTAACTGAACTGAACTAAACAAAGCTGAACATTTTGAAAGTCGGAAGTTTGTAGTTCAACATGCAGTACATAGAAGTAGCTGAGTGCCAGAAAAGGTGACAGTGAAAACACTGTGAATGCTGCAGGTAAGCAACATTTTGTGCGGTTTATTCTGATTAAATGAATAAAACATTTAAGGGAAACAATGAAGGTTTGTAAAGTTTGGGAAAAACCAATAACAAAATACTTTAAAGCTGCTACAATCAATATTTTCATATTAGTAATGGATCAAATGAAAACATGTAATGTGAAAGGTGTTAGTTGTAGTGATGACCCCACAAAGAATTATCACCCGACTCTTCTCTACTGAGCTTTTCAGCATTTTTTAAGTCATTTTATGGGGTCTGGCCCACAACTCCATTATTTTGGTTCACTCTCACTGCTCTCATAGCGTAGTTTTCAGTTGCAGCAGGCAGCTCTTTTCAGTGAAAAAGCTGTGATACACTGTACACTACCTGAATGATAATGTTGCTGTGTGTCTACTGAATGTGTAAGTAGGCAACCATGTCAACTTTCTTTGGTTATAATATGTCATTGTTGTATTGTGTTGCCCCCAAGTGGCCAAAAACATCAATAAATGCAGGTTTAAACATGGAGCATCACAGGCCAACCACTTACTTTTGACCACATGTAAGGCAGAGTTTAGCTGGAGTGACCCTTCAACACGGACTCATTTGAAGGAATAGTTAAACATTTTTACGGTTATTTGCTTTCTTGCAGACAGTTGGATGAAAAGATATTCCACTGTCCTGTCTGTTCGTTCAATGTGGAAATGGAGGCAATAGCCGTTCTGCTTAGCTTAGTATAAAAACTGGAAACGGGGGGAAAAGCTAGCAAGAACAAAATCAGGCTTCCACCACCTGTAAAGCTCACTAGTTAACACGGTGTATTTCTTCTGTTTTTATATGTGTTGATTTTGTTACAATCAAACAGAGCCAGGCTAGCTGTTTCCCTCTTTCCAGTCTTTATGCTAAGCTAACCGGTTGCTGGCTGTAGCTTAATACTAACTGTACAGACATGAGGGTGGTATTGACATTCTCTAGTTTAGTGTCACAGATGCACAAAAGTGGCCGTAAGTGGCCTCAGTGATCCTCATTTTGAATTAGCATTTCACCTAATTTCATAATGCATGAATCCTTTATCACCTAGAAATGTGGGAAAAGTGAGTATGCGGTAATGAGAGACTTAAGGGGACTGAATCCTGGCAATTACAATAAGGCCCTAACCACAAAATGATGATAATGCTGTTGGACTGAGACGCCTCAAATACTAGTTTGACACATTGAGCTGATGTCTGCACATCTGCTTTTATTCAAAGACACATCAGTTTTCAGATGAAGTCAGGGGAGATCTCTCGGTTTTTTTTTTATTGTAAATTAGGTCTGAAGTGAAATCAATGAAATTACACAAGCCCGGAGTCTCTGGAACATTCATCTTGCAGTGAGGCAGCTGGCCCCCAAGCTTCAGCATGCATAAGCTCCACTGCTCACCTCTTCAATCTCCGCAGAGCTCTGGAGAGTTTACAACAAAATAGAGATAACGCTTTAAGAGCGGGGTTGCAGGCTTCCAACCCCCCACCATCAACCACCCTCCGTGCATGTTATCTTAATTGTACAAGACAGGCAGCCTCAAACTACAGAAGAATCAAAAGAGATCAGCACGTTCAATTTAAACTGCAAGACCATGCAGGCAAATAGGAATCTCTAATTACTTATGCTAATACGGTGATGACAGAGAGGCAGGGAAGCAGAGGAGGAAAGGAGCGAGGAGGATGGAGGGAAGACTACATTTGGTGTATCACTAAGGGTGTGCTCTAATTAAAAACAGAATTAATCTTTTGGACGTACAGGCTTGAGAAGAGGCAGACCTCTCTCACACAGTGAGTCCCCAGTGAAGAGCAGAAGCCACTGAGAGGTAATTACTGTTATCTGCTGGCTGTTTTATTAACATGTGTCCTCAAAGAATGGATAAGCTGAACTTGGTCCCTGCTCTGACTGATGCCACGCTCGATAGACCAGCACAGAAAATGATTACAAAATGGAAAAAGGGCCCCATTCCTTTTTCTCTTGATCTTGAAAAGAAAATAGAGAGGGGTTCTTTTTTTCTTCCCCGTACTACTTCCAGCTGGAGCGTGAGGAACGGGGAGGAGATAGGAGGGAGAAGATAGGAAAGAGAAACAGACAGGAGGAGAGAAGGAGGCGCAGAACAGAGAGGAGAGCTAGATCAACAAAAAGACTTTGCTGCCTTAGCGGTGAGAAGAATGAGAGGAGAGGCCCAGAGAAAGCACACATGCCAGTAGCCGGTAATTACACGCCAATCATCTGCCCACAGGCCAGTGCAGGGATTAACCTCAGCAGAGAAATGGATGGAGAAATTCAATTAAAAGACGAATTAATAAGCAGGCAGTTTTTCCCCTGGCCACAGGGACCAGCCGAGGGGCAGGATCAGACCTGTGCGCACTGGTCAGTCATTGGGAGGGAGAAGGTGGCAGGGACGTGATTGGTGGTGTTAAAACTGAGGAAACATGGGAGGAAATGCAATGATAAAAAATGATAAAAATAATGCATTCATGTTTTTAATATACATAACTAAACTGAGGTAGGGAAATAGTCTTTTCACCTTCTGTTTTGAGTGCAGGGCAGACAGTGTTTAAAGGAACAGAAACTAAGTGGTAACACTAAAATAATACATGTGTGCTCCCAGTAGACTATATTCTAGACAACATTCTTTTTAGCCTTCCCAAAGACATACATTAAACCCCAAACAGATGAAATGATGTCACAAATGCCAAAAGTAAAACAGTAAGCCAAACATTTTAAGTATGGTATTAAACCACTATTGCGTTTTAAGTTTGTTTGTTCTTGCGTTGTAAGAACACACACACAAAAAAAACACTTCTGCTGGCCACGCTGGATGGATGATTAATGTATCTGTAAAGTAGCAGCTGGATAGGGCTAAAATCACCACTGGGGACTAGGTGACAAGGGTTCAAATGCCAGGTGGATATTCGCTTCCATAACATGAGGTCGTAATTAAAATTGTAAAATTTAATAGGTGCTGAGTTAGGTTTTGCCTGAAGTCCAGGAAGCAGCTTCCGTAATATATCCTCACCCAAAAGCAGCGTCGCTGCCCCAACCCTTTCCATTTGGCTAACTTGGCTCCTCACTTCCCTCACTTCCCATCTCAGGTTGGAGGAATTTGTATTTACCAAACGGGACATCCTCGCTCACTCCAGCGCCATTCTGAGGAGATGACAAGTACTCATAAGGCTCAGCATCTCAACTGCCAAATGTGTAAAAGTCAACTACCAGATGTGAAGAAAATGAACAGTAACAGTTAAAAAAAAAGCACCCAACATCTGATGACTGCAGCTCCAATATATAATATTGGTTATAGATATATTGTGGTATTAGGGCATCACAAAATGTGACTGATAGAAGTAACACAAATAGACAAAAAACAGAATGGATGTGAGGGAGCAATAAATTAAAAAAAAGTGTTATTAGTGTTATTAGTTTGTAAAAGACCACATGTACAGTAAGTTGGGCGTTCTTTTCAGGCTCAGACTGATATTATAGGACTAATAGATAATCACGACTGTGCGGCTGCATGGGACTGTAGAGCTGTATATTATCAGCCAAGATGCAAAATAAGAATAAGGAACAAGCAGAAAAGTCTTTTGCCTTATGAAGCAAAGTAGACAAAGTTGTTTTCATGATTCAGATTCTACAATTGTAATATTTTTATTTGATGAATAAATAACTATAGTGCTGTCATTCTGGTTTCCACAGGTATTTTCCTAATCTACAGTATTACAAATCATGCAATATTTCATTAATATTACCCAACCCAGCCGCTCTCTTTGCAATTCCATCAGATCAGATGACCAATCATGAACACATTGCAATCAAAGGGGTGTTGCCATCCGCTACAAAACGTCTGCATAGGATACACCTGTGGTCCCTCGCTCTGACCTCCTACTGGAGCCTTCTCTCTCTTGTCTCCACCTCTTCTGGTGTTCAATTCAATTCAATTCAGTTTATTTATATAGCGCCATATCATAACAAAGTTATCTCAGGGCACTTTTTCGAATAGAGCAGGTCTAGACCGACTCTTTATATTTACAGAGACCCAACAGTTCCCACCATGAGCAAGCACTATGCGACAGTGGCAAGGAAAAACTCCCTTTTAACAGGTAGAAACCTCGAGCAGAACCAGGCTCAAGGTGGGCGGTCATCTGCCTCGACCGGTTGGGTTGAAGGGGGAAGGGGGGAGCGGGAGAGAGAGAGCAGGAGGAAAGAGAACATACAGCAGCTCAATACAGCATAGATATGGTAATGGCATTGATGTTAACACCAACAGAAACAACACTAAGAGCAACATTATAATAGCAATACTAATAACAACAGCAACAGCAATAGCATCAGCGGGTGCAGAGCAGGAGCACGGGGGCAGCAGGTGGCAGCAACCACAGACCCAGACTTCCACAGCTCCAGAGGCAGAAACACCTGCAGAAAGCAACAGAAGGGGAGGGAGAGAGAGAGAGGAGAGAAAGCACACAACTACGGGAAGAAGTTGAATTAATAACAAGCATTGATGGGATATGAGGGCGTACAGATGGAGAGGAAGAGGAGGAGAAAGGAGCTCAGTGCATCATAGGAAGTCCCCCGGCAGTCTAGGCCTATAGCAGCATAACTAAGGGGGGGCTCAGGGGTCACCTGAGTCAGCCCTACTATAAGCTTTATCAAAGAGGAAAGTCTTAAGCCTACTCTTAAATGTGAGGAGGTTGTCCGCCTCCCGTACACAAACTGGGATCTGGTTCCACAGGAGAGGAGCTTGATAGCTGAAGGCTCTGGCTCCCATTCTACTTTTAGAGACTCTAGGAACCACAAGGAACCCTGCATTCTGGGAGCGCAGTGCTCTAGTGGGGTAATAGGGTACTATGAGCTCTTTAAGATATGATGGTGCCTGACCATTTAGGGCTTTGAAGGTGAGGAGAAGGATTTTAAATTCTATTCTGGATTTTACAGGGAGCCAGTGTAGAGAAGCTAATATTGGAGAAATATGTTCTCTTTTTCTGGTTCTTGTCAGTAAACGTGCCGCAGCATTCTGAATCAGCTGGAGAGTCTTAAGGGATTTATTGGGGCAGCCTGATAATAGAGAGTTGCAATAGTCCAGCCTAGACGTAACAAATGCATGGACTAGTTTTTCTGCATCTTTTGGAGATAGGATGTGCCTGATTTTTGCAATGTTACGTAAATGAAAAAAGGCAGTTCTTGAAGTTTGTTTTATTTGGGAGTTAAAGGACATATCCTGATCAAAGATAACTCCAAGATTCCTTACGTTTCGCTGGAGGCCAGGGCAATGCCATCTAGAGAAACTATATCTTTAGATAATGTGTTTCGAAGGTGTTCGGGGCCGAGTACAATAACTTCGGTTTTGTCTGAGTTTAACATCAGAAAATTGCAGGTCATCCGTGGCCTGCGTCCCAAGGCATGCCTGAAGTTTAGCTAATTGGATTGGTTTCATCTGGCTTTGATCGATAAATACAATTGGGTATCATCGCATAACAATGAAAATTTATGGAAGTGCTTCCTAATAATATTGCCTAAAGGAAGCATATACAAGGGGTAAATAGAATTGGTCCAAGCATTGAACCTTGTGAACTCCAAGGACTAACTTTGGCGTGCATAGAGGATTCATCGTATGTACAAACTGATATTGATCTGATAAATAGGATTTAAACCAGCTTAGTGCGGTGCCTTTAATGCCAATTAAATGTTCTAATCTCTGTAATAGAATGTGATGGTCAATGGTATCGAATGCAGCACTAAGATCTAGTAAGACAAGTACAGAGACAAGTCCTTTGTCTGATGCAATTAGAAGGTCATTTGTAACTTTCACTAGTGCTGTCTCTGTGCTATGATGCACTCTAAATCCTGACTGAAAATCCTCAAACAGCTTGTTGTTGTGTA
>SEMN01001096.1:0-44305 GCA_005408345.1 Macquaria australasica
GTGAGAAAATTCTGCTCCTTTATCCAATTAATTGGGGGGGGGGGAAATCAGTTCAGCATTTAATCATGTGTGAATGAGAGCTACAGTTATGTGAAATATGTCCTTCGGGGCCACACAAGTAGTAGGTAGACTTACTGGCTCTAGACTCTGCAGACGTGTGTGCATCGTCTTTAAAACAGAATAACTCAACACCAAATGGAGTTAACTGACATGATGACTATGCCTCTACTTTGACAAATAAAACATTCATTTACACAGCATTGTGTTGTGGTTTGGTGGTTTTGTGTTGGAAAGACTTGATGATGCATGATTGATTATCATTTCATAAAGGTTATATGCTTAATTTGGAATGCTAGTCAGTCTCACTGACAAATGTCACTCGAGGCCCTTCACACACTGTGCAGTGACAGCATTTTATCCCATGGCAATGGGTTCCTCACTATAGTCATTCATAGTACCCTCGCACAAAAAACTTCAATAAAAAGTTGTCTCTTAGTATTTACATTATTTATCCATGGGCTGTCACCTCTGAGGTCCAGATTGTTTTTCAGGCCCTCAAGCCACAACCAAGGGATTTCATTCATTTAAGCTCAAGGTGCAGTGGTAATAAAGTCCCAGTATACCACCTATATCTTAGGTTGTCAATGTTTCATGCCCAATATAATTGGATCCAGATGGTTTATTGCATATCCTTATTTTGGACTTAAGGATAAAAAAATCAATATGTATCTATTCATCCATCCTTTACTTGTGTTTCCAAGTTGTAATTATTTTGTGTATTCATTAGGTTAGGGATCATTTTATGAATAAGGTTTTAAAGAAGGTTGAATAATAACTGATTATGTATGTAGAAAGGTCATCTTTCAGTCAATTTAGAACAGAAACAGATTGATTTTTGCCATCGGCACTTGGTTGTTCATCTTCTGTTAACACCATATGTGACGTATGTATGATAAAAACGGTTTATTAAAACGTTAAGTTGTTAGCATCACTTGTAGTAAGCATAAAAACTAAAAAAAACATGAGGAAAATTTATTATTGAGATCATTGTGAGAACTGTATGGCAATGATGTTCTGGGGAAATGGCTCAGCCCACTGTCTTGTTTGATCTCTTCAGTTCTGTCTTTTATCCAGCCTCTGATGATAGAGGCCTGTCGCTTTCTATCTCTAAGGCCTACATCAGAGAATTCCTTCTGTCATTTTGGTTTTGGTGAGAGGCCATTGTTCAGTCATCCTCTCGTAAAATAAGAGTTGTCTCTTCACCCATCTGACCTCCAGTGGGAGCTTCCTGTGGTGCTCAGGTCTCTCTCTTGTGAGCCGCATGAGCCCAGTGAAGAGATTTCCCTTAAGTTGTTCTGTTTGAAGAGAGTCTTATTGCTGGCACTGACTTTGACGAAGCAAGTGAGTAATCTGCGCTCTCAAGCTGTTGTGTGGACGATTTGCCTAAACCCCTTATGTATACCTTACAATATCAGATGATTCTTCAGGGCACCATGCTCAGCTCAGGCACTGCAGGTTTCTTGAGGTCTAGGCTGCCTGGTCACTGGATGTTGTCACCATTAGCAGGGTAAATGTTCAGATGTGGTGGTTTTTCACAGCCTAGACATGGGACATGTTCCTTTTAACATTTCAAGTCTCCTACTGCTTTGGTGTGACGCTGGTTATTTGGGTGGTTCTCTGGCATGGTTGTTACTAGTGTGCCAGACAGGTGGGAGATAGAGCTGCGTTGGTTGCCACCACCTGTGTCTACACTGGCAGATTAGGTTGGGTGCACAGTGTGGAACAATAGACTTTGGTTGAGGGAAGTGCTAAATCTGAGTGGGATGACAAAAGTAGCTTACAGTACCTCCACCTCCTTGCTTCAGAGTGAATGATGAATGGTACTGAAAGCTAAGGTTCAGTGGGCACATTTATCCATGTGTGTTTTTTATGGATTGATATGTATGTTTGGTGCAACCCCTCCCCTGTCCCCCCATGGAGACAGCTGAGTATGGATGAGTGGTGTGTGCCTATTGTGTATGATCAGTCAAGCTGTGCTGAGTGAGCCCCATCTGCCTTTTCATCCCTGATCTGGAAGGGTCCTTGAAGGCTGACCAGCTCTTGCATCATGAGGTTCATGGCCATTTCTTGCCATGCTGGTGTCACAACAGGGGATCGTGGCAGGATCCATTAGAGGGAAACAGTGAAACCGATCGAAGGTTGCACATTGAAACCCTGGTTCTATAAGAACAGTCAAATCCCTCTAACCTCAAACCAGTTTGAGGATGCTGTTCATGGGTGAAGTATGACAGACATGAATATAGGCAGTACTGGGTGGGGTATTGGTGGGTTTGTCCTGATTTGCAAAGAACATGTAAATATTAACACGCCAGCAGTGCTTCTTATAGAGCCTATAAAAAGGGGGATTCACCCCTGCTCATATTACTGTTCATAACCTTGTGCTGTACCACATGACATGTACCACATGCAATACGCTAAGAGGTTAACATTGCAGTAAGGAAAAAGAACATGTTATACGGTAGTAGTTTCAAGAACAAAGATAATTAACCAAAATAGGAAGTGGAGGCATTCACAATCCCATAGGTTAAAATATTCATACACATGATCATTTAACATTAAATATTTAGGCATATAAAAACTAAGAAAACTATTGTCTCATTTCTTTACACACCATCCTTTCATTACTTCCCAAACCAGCAGTACAGACACTGTTTAATGTATCCCTGTGTCTGTGAAACTCCCAGAGGCACAAGGAGAGCACAGAGGCCATCACTTATTACTTGGCAAAAGACAGGGTTCCCATCAATGCCACGCACAACAGGGATTTAAAGAAAATGATTAATACCCTTAACAAATGTTATATAATCCCCTCTTGCAATTGTTTCTGAAAAGCTGCGCTGCATGTTCTGTATATCAAATGTGGAGGAAGAATTCCAAAGGATCTGAAGTAAGTGGAATATTTTTCAACAACAGAGCCTTATATAAGCCTTACAGTTCATTATATCAGTGGTGACTTGACAATGAGAAGTCTGCAAACTGCATTTTTTTTTTCCTCAAGAGCACACTGGAGAGGCTATTGCACAGGGACTGAGGGAGGTTTTGGCATGGATTGTGCAGGAGGAAAAGATGGTCTGCATTAATGGTTTGGACATTGGCTTGTCTAGCACTATGGCAGATTTCCTTATTGTTTCAGCAATACAAGTTCTTCAGACTCAGTAAAAGTACATTGTAATTTACCCTTACAGTTAATGTTTAACGGTTTTGTGAAAATGCAGAATAGATCTATATGTAAGTAATTTAAGGGTATGTATACATACATTGTATTACTATGATTACTTAGATTTTACATTAACCTACCAACCTGTCTTCACAAGCTCATGAATATTAAATGGCAAGGTAAGACTACTGATACAGATGTCCCTATCCATGTTCACATGTTGTGTATCCATATGTTTGAGATGTCATAGGTCAGATCGGCTGGACACAGCACATGCTTCCTAAAACAGCTTCTCTACAACAAGTTAGTTTAGGGAAAATGTTTAAATATGCAGTTTAAAGACAGCTTGAAACATTCCCTGAAAAGCCTAGAAATTGCTGCTGACACGGGGAGAAGCAAGCTTCTGATCAAGCTATGGTGTGAGGCATGACTGACAAACTTTTAAAGACACCTCTGTGTTTTGTTTGATTTGCAGAGCCATACTAGTATCTCTGTTTAAGTTTCTGGTGTTTATAAGAAGCCAAGAAAAAACTACCCTGGGCATCAATGTCTTTCCCACCTAGTAGCGCAAATGCATCGAGTTTGGTATTGACATGTCTCCCACTTCCAACTTTCCATGTCTGGCCACGAAGAAGGCATAAATACACTGTGGATGGTAACTAATTAGATACAGTTGTGACAGGTGAATGCAGAATTGCATGTGGGGAATACACCGGGAAAAGAACTGGGAGAGACCAGAAAATAGAAGCAAGTGTTGCTGCCTCAACAACCATGACACGTCTGCTGCAAGAGCAAGCCAGTAACAGGACTTCAGTCTGCTCTGAAATAACCTCTGCAGCAAAGAGGACTCTGTAGAACACCTGGGACAATATCCATTACTGTCTTCTCCAGACAAAAAAAAAACAAACCTTTAAGACACATGTTTGTCATCCAGCTGACGGACTAGTATTGGCCATAAATCCTAAAGCAATAGCCAAATTACCATCATGTAACCCTTATTAGTTGTGGTTAATTTGGGCTACATATTTGTATATTTCTGCATATTGTGCAAATTTAGAAGTTTTCTGCACAGCTATATGGATAAAAAAAGTAAGATTACAAACTGTAACCCTGGTTCTATGAGCAGGCGTGGACTCTGTTTAAAAAATGCTTTGGACTTTGGCCAAGAGTGGCATAGCACACCCCGTGTACAGATGTTACACAGACGGTGGCAGGTTTGTCCTTGCATTAAAAGATCTTGCAATAAATTTGGTACAACTCAAAAAATCAGGACAGTTCTGTATTTATTTGACTTTAGTCAAAAAAAGTTTGGAGAGGAATGGTAAAACTTCTGTTGGCATAGCCACAATTTCGAGACGGCTGTGTCCAAGCCAATTTTACTTTAACCAGACTTAGTAATATTGTCTAAGGATCATTTTCAAAGTGTGTGTGTGTGTGTATATATGGTGCGTGTGTGTGTGTCTGTGTGTCTGTGTGCATCCAAGCACACTAATATTGGAAGCTGTTCTTTTTGGAAAACTGCCAGTCGAGAGGCAGCCAACACAGCACGGGGAAGATGGAGAGAAGAACAAAGTAAACAGGGTACATACACTGGAGAGAACTGTGACGCCATTTCAGACGCCATTAGAACACAAACTCACCTACACAAATGCATACATGAAATCACACACATACATCCCCCCTCCAAGCAAACACACGCTCCTATATCCAGCACATTTTTTTCCACCCTTCTTGCTCTCTCATTGTCTTTCTTACACAGAGGGAGAGATTTACTATTGCTGCACTGCTGTTTCAAAGAGCACAGCCTTTGATCCTTAGCTACTTCATCTTTTGAAGTACACAGCCCAGCTCTCACTCAGAAACACACAAGCAATAGTGATTCAAGTGAAGAAAGATGAGTCTGATTTGATGGATGTTCAGGACAGTTGTAAATGAGAGCAGCAAGCCACATGGACTGACAACAATCCAGATGATTTCTACATGTGTGAATAACAGCAAACAAACAGTCGTGATTGCAATTATAAGCACACCTGCCAACCTTTAAATGGATTTGTAACGTTTCTGAAGAACCCAAGCGCAGATAGCAGCCAACAGATGGATGTGAGTAGATCAGCAGATGTACATAGAGGATCAGAAATGGAAGATCAGAAATGGATGTCTGCATAAACAGACTAGTGCATACATAGAGAACATTCACTGATCAGAGGCATAATGTCAACCAGGTATATTTTAAATTCTGGCAATGAGGGTGCCTGTGACCAGAAAGTAAAAACATAAGAGCTGATCAGTCATTGAGCTGCAATCGACTGTGAGGGTGAACAGTCGATTGCACATGGGGAAACAGACAGATCAATCCGCTTGCCAAAAAGAAAACACACGGAAGACTAGAAGAGAGGCAGAGACAAAGCCAGGCAGAGGCTGGTGCTGGAACTGTTGGATGCAGGCAGACCAGGTACAAACATCAAAATAGAGGGAGGATATGGTGAGGGTTTGAAAGTGAAATTTTTTTTCTCCTTTCTAAAGTACTGCCTACTGCCAAGGAGACAGCCCAATTAATAATTCAACGTGTATTCTTCATCCATGGTCTCTCCATAGACATCATCTTTGACCAAGCTTTTTCTGTACCTAGCTTTTTGCTTGCTTACCTGCTCTTCCACTAGAAAGAAACCAATCCAGGCCAGGATCTGTGACCAGACATGGTCATTTGGGGGGGCAAAACCAAGCTGCCTTGTCCTGAGCTGTCCCCATCCTTGTGTTTCCACCTCAGTGGATGACCACAGCAACTCAGAAATTATACCCTTCCTGTACAAACATGCTCCATCTGGAGAGAATTTCTAGACTAAAGAGCAATTAAACTCTTCAATGTGTTTCCTCTGATCTTATTGTTAAAATTAAGTCTTTTGTCCACCAGATACCCTCAGACTTTTCCCCTGTCATTCCAGATCCTGCAACTCCCATCTGCCCTGCAATCACCTCATTCCCCTCACCCACCCACCTCCCCACTTGCACCCCATTCTCTCATCAGTCACTTTCCACTTATACCAGTCCACTTCCTTTGTTCCTTTGTCAGTTTGTCCAAGGTTACTATGTTGCTGTCTTGCCTTGTGTTTTTGCTTTCAAGTTTCTGTCACCTTAACCTAGACGTGTCTACCTGTCTACCTGCCTGCCTACCTGTACCTGCCTGTAAGCTAAATCAATAAATCACTAAAGTCATCCTGCTGCCTCCTCTGTCTGCATTTGGGTCCTTCCCCTGTTGCCACTCTCCTGTACAATCCTGACAATATCCATCTATATGGTTTAGTGCAACACTAATGATCTGCTCTCCAGACTCTTGCTTTTGAGAAATGATTAACATGTTTGTTGGGTCGCACCTCTTTAGTTGACAATGTTACTGCTGTCTTAACTTTAACTTTTCAGTAAATAATATATTTGTATTCCAATTACCTGGTTGGTCATTGATAGTTATGTACCAAGTGGAATTGTTGTTGTTGCATACCAACAATGAGGTGAAACACCTAAACAGAGGTGTCTCAAGATTCTGTGTCATCTTTGTTGAAGTTTGAACAAGCAGAAAGTCATAAATAGCAGCTATAAAAGAATGCTGTTGCAATTGCACTCTGCTATTGGCTGATCTGTGGTGCCAGGTGGTATCTTCCTGTATAGGAGTACAACAGGTGGAGAGACATTTCATGTTAACCTACTTTATTGC
This sequence comes from Macquaria australasica, assembly GCA_005408345.1. Taxonomy (NCBI): domain Eukaryota; kingdom Metazoa; phylum Chordata; class Actinopteri; order Centrarchiformes; family Percichthyidae; genus Macquaria; species Macquaria australasica. Next base: position 6,927 of record SEMN01001096.1, read on the forward strand.
ACAATTTCTGAATAAATAGAAGAATAAGAGCCAACATGTGTCGAAATTGTCATGGGGTTGTAGGTTAGTTTTCTTTCCATCTTCCTCGATTCCTCAAGTCAACATTGATTGTATTCGTTCTTAGCAACCCATCCTGCTCCTTTAATTGGTGCTTGAGCATGCTCTTTTCTTTCTCCTCAGCACCTGATAATGTCGCTGTGACAGTTTTCTGTTTGATTTCTATGAATTGCTTCACGGTGATTGACAGTTTGACGGGCCCTGTAATTGGCTGCCTGGTCTGCTCAGTCACCAAGTAAATAATAGGGATGGTGATGGGAGACTGGAGCCTTTCATGTCTATTCATTATGGGAATACACAGTTTTATTACTTAGACATTCTCTTTATTAAGCTTCATTCAGTTTCATTCTGTAATAATTTTCTAATCAATTTTTGAGATTGGCTCGGTCCCCAAATGGTGGGCACTGTGGACTGTAGGCACACCAATTTGTTTTCCTGTGACTTTGGGAAAATAATCATTGACCTGCTGGCACAACTACAACCAATAACACTGTGAAAGTGTGTAAAAGACCCGTAAGGTAGTCATTGTCAAGTCTGGTTCAAGCTACAGTGTAAATGCCACAACTTTGACAACATTTAAATTGATTTTTTCTGTTTTAAAACATTTTAATACTATAGTGTAATATTTACACAGGGACGTTTATTTTGAATGAAAACCAAAACAATGTGCTGAAAAATATTAAAAAGCTTCATATATCTGAGATCCATTGTAACTGTAGAAATGGGTGATAATTCTGTGGGTTTGTCACTACAAGCAACCCTTTTCACATTACACATCGTTATATGATCCATTGTTAACAATGTTCTGTTATAGATGTTATCTAATATGTTTATGGTTTACCAGATGTGGGATGGCATATCAATAAAATCGGTGAATCTCCATTTAGTACAAATGCACATAATGGTACTGAATCAAACAAGAAGCAGAGAATAAGAAAGAGAAGCTCATGCAACGTTGTGCTCTGCAGCTTGTAAACACAACTTACAAAGTTGCTAGAACCAGACCTCTTAAACTTCAGGAAGTAGTTCAGGAAAGGTTCTGAGTGACAAGGTGATACATTTAGTTAACAAGCTAAAATGGTGCATGCTATGGTTTGTACAGGTATATACTGCTTCACTAACTGCTTAACTAACTAATACTGCTAACTAACAACAATGTAACCCAATAAAAGCTGATATTTAAAGAGTCATGTTCTCACAAGTTTTTCATGTTGTCACAAGTGGTTTCATGCCATACACCCCTCTGCAAAATGGTTGAGACCTGGAACCATAGCCGATATGACAATAGCAGCAAAGAATGCAGGCAGAAGGCAGCGTCTCCTCAGAGACAGACACTGACATACATGAATACCAATGTGCCATATGTAATGATTGAATTTTATAGATGCGCTTATGCTTTCAAAAGGGAGAATTCTCGCCTTTAAGACCCGCCTTTGAAACTGTTATTTTTTAGTACATTCTTATTATTGTAGGGTAAAATGTGCTTTAATTGCATGGTTAATCAAAAGCCAAATGTTTCCTCCAAGGCCACTAAACAGTATGGGAAGTAGCACAGGAAATGTGCAGATGATATAGAATATTAATAACAGGTTGGGATGAAAGTGTGAGAAGCGGATCCAATTTCATGGATGTATCACTCTAAAAATGTTAGGGCATGTCTGGCTGATCATTCTCTATTATTGGACTGCTTTTGAGCTGAAGGAAAACGACTGTATTTCTAATAAACTCAAATGTGGATTAGACACACCAGAATGAATCATATTGTGTTGGTTTTGTATGAAATAATGAAAGTGTAATCATTCATTGAGGAGGAATGTAAACAGAGACACCGACTTTGAGAAGTATTTCCTAGGACAAGTGGCATAACTTACAAGATCATGTTGTGCACCTGATAGTGTAACCCTTTCTCCTTGGTTTAGGAAGTATTTCAGCATAAAGTTCCACAGGGAAAATGGCTAGCGCTATGCTCAAAGTCACATTGTTCACAGTTATCCATTTCACAAGTAAGGGAGACTTTCACAAGTAAGGGAGACTACATTATGACCTACATTATGTCAGGTCATCAAATCTTCCATCACTTCTTGTAATGGTTCTATTTTATCATCTTAATCAATCAAACTGCTGTAAAAAAAAAAGGTGTTACTTCAGGTAATACCTTGAAACCCTTTTCCATCAATGTATGCACTTCATTGCAAAAACAGCAAGCAGCATTGTGGCAAATCAAGGTACCGTAGGCTCAAGTGTTTCTTTTAAGGCAGATAATCATAAAGTCCATGAACTTTAGTCTCTGCTTCCCATCTTGTATGAAATTCAAGATTTCAAAAACAGGAAACTGAATCTTTAGAGATTGAGATGGGCTCTTTTGCTTTCAGCTGGCTACGACTCTGTGGATTGTAATATAGACCATAGCACTGTATGTTTCTGCCAGCTAATTTGGATGTGTTGCATTGTTTTTGTAATATATCTTGGGGCTTCATTTCCCTCAGTCAAGTCACCATCTAATGCATCCTTGATGTTTTCTGGCTGGCAAGTTCACTGTATCTTTAACTGTGCTCTGTCTTTGGCATTCTTCCTTTTGGATTCATATTTTGGAGTGTTGCATATTAGATATTTAAGCTCAAGGGCTCCCACAGACACACACACACACACACACACACACACACACACACACACACACTTTGGCTCTAACCTACCCACATTTTATGCACTATATTATGTATTGTTTAATAACAGTAAAATCGCAAGTGCATGCCCACAATGAAATAACCACTTGGGCTTAAATGGGATTAAATGACTGAAACTCACATACATCTGCATTTACTGACACTAAACATTTGTTTAGATGCCCCAGTACAGTAATTATGATTTAGGGAATAAAGTAAATCTTAAAGCAGTATTAACTGCTGTTTTTTGGCAACAGAACAATCTGTTAACACAATACTATCACATTATAAAGTTGATATAGCGAACATGTAAGCAGTAGGTGCCTATTTACCCATCCAGCAGACATGTAGCAACATTAACAGGCATTTGGACTCATATATTGTGTCCACCCGGCAAATGTAGGTCCAATATTCACTCTCTTTTTAGCTTTGTTTTGGACATTACTCAGTCATTTGTTCCACTGTTAATAAAAATATCGATTTTGTAAAGCTTTGATCAGAGTAAAGTCAAGATAAATGAAAATATAACTTAAGTAACCCACCTATATTTCTAAAGCTTACTTCAACTTCAACATTAACTTTATTTTCTTGCAGCCATGGACTAAGGTACCACACATGGTAACATACATAAAACATGAATACATCATGTGGCAACAAGAAATGTAGAGTATGTTTAGCCATCGCCAAAAACATCATCAGCCCTCAGTAGATTTGAATGGGAAACTAATCATCAGCTGAGTCATCCTGAGTATTTAACAGTTTGGTGGCCTGAAAGATAAAATAATTATTCACCCTGTTAGACCTGGCCTTTGGTAGCATAATCTTCACCTGGATGAAGAGGATACTGTAAAATATCTTGAGCCTTAGAAATTGCTCTCTTAAGAAAAATGTGAGACAGATCAGGCAATTTAACACCAATGATCGTACTGGCCACTTTAACTATATGTAGAAACCAGTTGTTGTCATTATTGCATTATTGAGACTATTGAGAGATTATCAAACCAAGTAATAGAAAAGGTGATGACTGACTCTACCATGGAGCTGTAGAAGAGCGTCATGAGCTTACTACACACCCCAAACCAGTTGATCTTCCAGAGGAAGTGCAGTTGTTGCTGGGCTTTTTTTTGTTTTGTTTTACAAATTGCCACTGTATTGTCATTTAATGTCAGCTTATTGTCATTTATAGTACCCAGATATTTGTAACACTGAACTTGCTCCATGATCTGACCCTAAATGACTGTCTGAATGGGTGTGTAGGGCTTTCTTTATTAATACACATGTTAGGTTTTAGTGATATTCAGTTTTAAAAAACAGACATCACACCACTGAACAAAGTCAATCAACCTGGGCCGTGAGTGATCTGCAAACTTCAGGATGGGAACGTCTGCAGTCGTCAGTGTACAAATGTATGAAATAGGTGACAGGACACAGCCCTGGAGGAGCACAACATATCAGACACAGTGGCTTTGATCCTGACACACTGAGATCTGTCCCAGTGTTTAGATTGGTAATGTTTAATCATTTATTTAATTATTTGCATGTTGCTACCAGAGGTTGTATTTACCAACCATTCATCTGTGTAAACTGGTTTGGAACCATGCAGTAAAACTTTTTAATCACTCTAATTAAAATATTGAACTGATTCCTTGAAGTGATTCATCAAAGCAATTGGGGCATTGATGTTCATGTACATTTATCGGTAAATGACTATTAAGTGACAAGAAATCTACAGCAATGCAACACATGACAATGGCATGTGGTGATCTAACAACATGGCCAGGGCTCTGATAATGAAACATGTAACTTCCAAACTGCCAAATCCATCCATCAAATCAGACAGCAGGTTTCTGTCGTGCCAAGAAATTCCACTATGGACATATCATAGACGACAGTGATCTTTTGAAATCAGCACATACAGTATCACATCAAACAGTACTGGGGATGTAGACATACACACAATGGTCCTTACACATTGACAAGCTCTCCTTCCTTGACTTTGCCTTTGCAAACTGGGTTATCAAGTCCTGAAAAAGAACTCTCAGCAGCTCTGACTCAGTGGGCATCAAAGAGAGTGCCAAAAGCAGTTTCTTACTCTTGGAAGTTCTTGGTTAATATTTTATTTGTTTGATTTGAAATTGACCTCTCTCCCTCGCATTTTGGTACAGGTAAACAGACTGCCAATTGAAGCACTTCCATCATGTGATTTTGAATTTCTCTTCTCTTTGTTGTGCCTTTTTGGAAAAGGTGCAGGGTCCCTGTGGCTCCACCGTTCCTGCATACACACCCAGATCGCACTGATAAAAATGGGGAAAGTCATGGAGGACATGCGGAGGGTGGACGGACAAGACTGTATATTTAGAAATGCTTCTCAAAATGTGACCAGATGAGACTTAAGAAAAACAGCAGCATTATAATGTGGTTATTCTTCTATCCATGTCTTTTTGTTAGCAGGTTTCTAACACCAGGGAAAATACCAACTGACTAATCGTTCTTTAATCCCAAAGGCCATCTGATTCTGACTATGTAATTTTGGTGGTAAAGCGGATGTGCAGTTACAAAATTAACTGTTCCTTACTAATTAAATGCAAGTGCATATCGAATGTTTAGGGGTAGGCATAATTAAAGGGGCAAAATCGACTTAAAGTCATGCAAGTTAAATAAGTGCAATTAAACCAAAGAAATTAATGTATTGATCTGAATCCTCATTTGTTTTAAGACTATCAGTATATGAGCGTAACATTTTGTGCGTACAGTGTGCTTCAAATTCCATAAGTCCCTGTACCTTTTAACACTATAATCTATGAACTTTCATAAACTAATTTCTTTCTTCTGATGCATAGGGAGTGATACAGTATGTTTTCCAGTGATTTACAGTATCAGCAACTGTTTTTATGTTGCTATTTAATGGTTTTGATGATAAAGATGCTCATGGTAAGCATGGAAAACAGTCTTACCATAGCCCTAAAGCTTCATTGCAGTCCGAAAGTACAGACTCGACTGCAAAACAATCTTTCGCTGTTCTAATGTTTTTGTTACATGAACAACATCCATGCCTTTTTGTCCATTTCCTGCCTTTCTTTTTATGCAAAGTTGAGATTCTTCTTATTCCTTCAACCCATGTGATTGCCTCGTCACGGCTGACTCATTCAATTATCTGACTCACCAAGCCACTCAATCTCCAACTGTGCTCAGGGCTGCATGTGGTCCAATTTCCACACACACACACACATATATATTTATATTTATATATAAATAAAACTTTACCAATACAGCTATGTCTATATTTCTATATCTCTCTACATCTACTGTGTATATATACAGTATACAGATACATATAGTCCAAGTGCCTCCTCTTTCTGTGTCATTTTGAATTGCGTAAACAAGGCATCTGTCTCTGTTGCCAAAAATAGAGCAATATGATGGTTCACATGCCCACTACTCCCTGCTGTACCAAGACACACATGCATGCACATTTAAATACACAGGCTCATGTACAAAGACAAGGACGCGCAACCTGTGATGCCATTTTTAGAATAACATCAAGCTGTCTTGCCTGTTGGCAACTCTCAGTGTCGTACTGGAGGTGAAGGAGGTGAGCCGTTTTGTTAGAATCATTATCATGGCTATTCCATTCACTAAGTGCGGTCATGACCACGGGGACGTACGGATGTTTGAAAATGTCTTGAAATTAAACCAATGTCAAGTCTTAACGTGTGAGCATCAAGCTTAAGCTTTTACTTTTCAGCCATCATTAATATGATGATCAAAGTAACAGAATGAAGAGTATTGGATGTTAGACTGGCTTCTAATCTGTCTCAGCACAATGGAACTGAACTGAGTTATAGCCCTGCTGCTCAAGTTAGCAGCACTGTGTGAAAGGATAGCAGCTTTCTTAGTGTCCTTCACTTGTTACTTATTGTTCTTTTTATTGTCATGGACAAACTGTTTCCTGGCTGATAAATTACAACAATGCTATGGAATCTAGTGTGTGGATGTTAACTTGTATGTATCATTGACTGACTATAGAAAGACTGAATATTTGAAGACATAGAATGGCTAATGTTGTGCTTAGGTGTCATGCATAGCACATTCCTTTAGATTCACACAAGAGGTCTAAGCTTAAAACAAAGAGCCAACTCATCACTCTCACAAGCTTTACCAGGCACATGAAAGCATATGCATGCTATGTTACAAAGGCTTAATGAATAAATAAGTCACACAGACAGTGATTGTGCTTTTCTACACGCTTCACACTTTCAAGAGTTTTCTCTTGTTTTATTTTCACTCTTTACTGCAACCCTCATAAGGATGATATGCGACCAAGGGATTGGCCCGATGAAACACGAGATTGTCTGCCACTGTCTGTAATTAACATGAGCAGGTACGCACAGAAAGCCCACAGATCTGACAGTATTCCCCTTGAATGGGCTGAGAGGGCCCAGGGACACCATTACCCTAACTGATGAGGGCTATTTCTCATTCCTGGCCAGTCACTTTACAGCCATTAGTGTGTACATTATCGACCTGTAGAGAGGTCTTTGTGCTCACGGGGAAACACCTGCAGGTGAAATCAACCCACCTCCCCTACCCCTCCACAGTCCTCTCTAACCCTCATCAGCAGGCATGAGATCAGCGAGAGAGAATAAGAGCCTTGTTTCCCGTATGGGAGATGGAGCGACAAAAGAGAGAGCGAGATAGTGAATGTGTGCAATATAATATATGGAGTGTGGGCGTGAATAGATGTACAGTTTGCATTCAAGTGCATGGCTAGAGTAAAGGGGGAAACAGGCAAGAGCAAGAACGATGGAGGTGGTAACACAACTTAACCTCTACTTTTTTTAGGAGGTATTTTTTTTTTTTAATTACTAAGAGTTACAATACATCATTTTAGAGAACTAAATGCTATGTGGCATTTAAATTGAGCAGGCTATAGCCAGAAACAAATATATATGTATTTTTTTATCAGTTTCTAGGTTTAATAACTTAAGGGATAAGGCTGGAGGTAATTTTTTTTCATTATCAACAAATCCCATGAAAAGGCCAAAACCATCTGTGCATTAGTCCGTCTCTTAATTCTTTCCGACTTCCCTACCCTGTCTGTTGCTCTCAGCCTCAAGCCCATTTGTTCATAATGAAGATATGAATCTTTAAAAAAGAGTCACAAATATTTTCTTTCCTTTAAAAAAAGAAAGGCAAAAAAAGAATCCTGAAACAAATATACAATAATACACATATAGTGTATTTGTTGGGGATTATTTTCAGCCATGGATTTGGTGCTCTAGTAAGTTTTCGTGTGGGATTGATTCAAAATGAACTATGATGCACACGTTTATCATAATGAAGGGATGTCAGACAGTATAACAGTGTGGCTCACTGATGTGTTTTTAATAGTTTTTGGACAATAATGTGTGGCACAGAGGAATAAGCTATATCAGACTTTGGCTCCAAAGGCAATTACTGTTAGTGGCATCAATTCATTGTTGGTTTTGGTCTTTTAATGGGATTTGTTGACAAATGAAAAGTATAGAATATGACCAGATTTATCCTTTAAACAGCTCCTCCACTAATTTTGGAGTTTAATCTGGTCCAATTTTAGGTCTAATGTGATTATATACCACGGTAAGCATTAACCTTTAGAGTTTCCAGACCATTACTTTTACATTAACTTAATTCATCTTGTCTGTTATGTACCAAAGTCTTCAGATTTTCTCTCTTTTTTTTTCTCTGCATGCATCAGCTGAAGCAAACTGTTGTAAGGCTGAGAGGGTGACTAGCTGTCATTTAACATAAGTTGCCCTCTGTACACACAGTCAACTAGCCTCCTCTGGTGTGGCCTCATCTCCTTCTCCACTGTCATTCCAACTGACAAGTGACCTAAAAACTCACCTTGGAACTGCTCACATTGCCCTGTTTAGACAAGTGCCACGGAGGCCACCCGATGCTCGCAAAATGCCTGACAAGAGACACTGTGCACAAGTTTCAACAGCCCCGAGCTGTTTGTCTTAACTACCTCTGGGAACCACTCCGGTAGATTCAAGCTCTCTTCAGCTAAGTAGACTGGTATAGGGCTGCGGTTAATCTCATGACTGATGTATCTTCTCAGCCGCTGGTCAGAGCAGCATCAATGGACCGCACACAGATGAAAGTCTTCATCTGTTATTCAAATTGAGAAGCCTCAAACCTGCGAATGCGTTCCATTCTCTGCTTTATAGATACATTAAATATATTTAAACATGAAATGAATGTTAGGCTTTTCAGCAGCTGATGTTAATCTGAGTGATTGTGCTTTACCACCGAGACCATGTGAACGTTCACCTAGCTTCAAAGCCAACCTCTCATTGCCATGTTAAGCTGCTAACTGCTTTGAAGGGAAAGAGCTAATGTAGCCGTGTGTCTGTGTGTGTGGTTTCCTCTGTGCAGATATTCAGAGTAGAAAATTAGCCTTCAGTCAACCACTACTGAACCTTTATTCAGCTTGTATTCACCCACACCATGTTTATGTTCTAATACACATGAATTAATCCTAACTGTACATATTTCCACCTGTTCTCCTTTCTTGTTCTACTTAGTACCAAAAGAAGCAAAGACATGTGTTAGCCCTTGTTACAGGCCTAGTATCTGTTCTCTGTGCAAGCAGATCAAAGCATTAATGCTAGACAGGTAGGAGACCTGAATGAAATGCTAATGCTAATCCTATTAACATTCCAGGCATGTTGGAAGGCTTGCTAATGGCTGGCGCTATGGGTTGGATGGGAGTCATCTTATTTAGGGAGATCGAACTGAAGCGATTCATCAGAGCATTGATATCATCACACATTATATGAACAGCTGCATATATTTTTCATAGGCTTGACATTGTAGGGAGATGCAAGTGTGGCGCCACATAAATCAAACTGACAATACAATGGACCTGAAATGGATCAGGGTAAGACAAAGAGGATGCAAGAAGTAGCATGCATATTCCATCGCACTCCCACAGACACACACAGACACACACACACACACACACACACACACACTTTTCTCTTTTCATAGCTAAATGCAAATGTTCCGCTTCTTCCATGGTTCATTTATCCAGTATGTAATTAGTCTATTCTATTTCATAAATCAATGATTGAAGAATCTTCCACTGGTCTTTGACAACCACAAGTTCTTGTTTCGCAGAAATGGAAGTTTTACGACCTTGCAGTGGGGAAAAAAAATAAATGATATCCGAATAAATATTCAGTTTAATAATCATCATTTTGCTGACTGTACGGTATGCTACTGTTAAAGTGATGGAAGTAGCTGAAATCCTTTTAACTAAGGCAGACAAAGGCTACCACACTGAGATCTTACTGGCCCCCACGAAAACCGTTTTGTTTTTTCCAATTATGAGGAATGTTTTACATGATATGGCTTCATTGCATTCATCTACTTTGTTTGACTTTCCTCTGATTTTTACTGTGTTGAACATCCCTTGTTGCAATTAACAATGGATGTAATACAAAGTACAGTAAGTGTTAACATAAAACCTTCATAGCATGAAAACAGAAAAAAGTTAAATATATCTCTACAACACAAAGCATTGACAAAGTCTACAGTACAGCATGTGTTTGATCTACATGTTGAGAGTTTTTACAAAAGGCCAGACAAACTCCAAATCCAAAATCCACAAACCCCCAATTATATTTCTTAAGTTGTAGCTTTTTAATTTTAAAGGGAAATTCAAAATGAATGATCTTCAAAAACAAAAAGGTAGAGCTTAGAGAAATTTTAATCAGGAGTTTCTTGCATGGATTATACAAAAAGGCATTATTAGTTTGAGAGGTTAAAGGTTATCTTTAATTATTCACTGAACATCTTGGTAAAGCTGTCAAATGAGGTTTATCCATAAATGCTGTGTTACCTGCACATCTTAACCACCTGTCTTCTTTATAGAGCTTAGGTAAAGTTATTCAGTTAACTAAAAGCTGCATTTCATTTCACACCCAGGTTTTTCAGAGATTCTGCATATGGTGGTTAATCCACTGTCACTTCATCATAATTATATATTAGCAGCACACATGCAAATCAATGCATTCATCAACTCAGATGCCAGCAGTGTACTTGGGGATGGATCAAATTTATTCCTTTCATGGGAACTTTGCCGGCCCAGACCCCTAAAATAATTTTATCTTCTGAACCGACCAGTCTCAATAGATTTCAAGTCAAGGACACTTATTGTGGAAATTCTCTTCCAGGGCCGTGGTGTTGTACATTTCCAAGAACAATCTATATCATTCACTGTCTCCGGCCAGAGAGCAGGGATTTATATAAAGAACAGGCAGACAGGCAGAGAGAAAATAGATGGCATTTTATTTCCTGCAGGAAGAGAGAGAGAGAGAGAGAGAGAGAGAGAGAGAGAGAGAGAGAGAGAGAGAGAGAGAGAGAGAGAAGTACAGTATGTCTTCTGTCTCCTATTCGTTGGAAAACACTTTTGGTGCAGGGGTCATTATTTAGTCTTGTGATCTGGATAGCCAGTGCTGCAGAAGCCTAATGAAAAGTGCCTTAAACCCCTTCCCCATGTGTCACTTTTTGTTAGACAATATGATGGATGGTCCATTTTACAGCCTATTTCATCTGCTGTGCTGTTCTAAACTGTATTTTCAGGGTGCTTTTACTTGAAACATCCATTTTTGTGTGACATGGTTATTCATCAGGGAGGAGGCTCAAATGCACCAAGGCTTTCAGGAAGGTGGGGATACAGGCATGAACCCCAAACCTATCTTCCTCACTCTGTCATTCTTATCGTATCCTCGTAAAAACACTTAAAATATGCAGACACTAACTGCAGTGTACTGTACTTGACCTTGCATCCTCCATTCTTAACCTTTATGATGGCACACCAGGGAGGCATTATGAGATTGACAAACAACAAATACAAATATTTGGCATTTGTCAATTGTTGAAAAAAAAAAAAAGAAAAACGGGGAGAGGAAAAATGATCAGCCATGCCATCTCTCTCCTGATTCAATCACAGCAGCCCAGACAGCCTTTCTTCCTGTTCATAAACTAGTCCCTCTCATATTGTGACACTCTTGAGGGGAGGGCTGGGTAATGAGCAGACCTAGAAGGGGGATGTGGATAGCTAGTCAGCCAGTCAGTCCTCCAGGTCACACTAGCACAGAGAAGGAACATTAAAAACGAGCCCAGGGACCTCGAGGAGGGTTTATGTGGTTATAAGGTCTCATCTGTGTCCGGTTGTGAAAATTATGGCTGTAATTTCCATTCTGCCTGATAAATGGCATCTACAATTTTTACTTGGGTGATTGCCTTCCATAAATCTCCTCAGATTAAACAGTGTACTCTGTACTGATAGCACTTAAAAAGCAATCTCCTTCTCTAATGGCATCCTGTGTGCTGTAGTTCATAAGGTACAGTAGACTCAAAATAGTCAAATGGGTACTCACTCACCTTACAGTATTTCATGCTGATGAACTTTTGTCTCGAAACCACACTTATGTGATATTGTGTCTCATCCAGACACAACCAGTGAGCTTCAAGCCCAAGGTTCGCAGATGAGCTGCATTTGAGCTATTAGGCTTCTATATGTGACTTGTCTCATATATGACTGCTCTGCTACACACAGAAACACACACATCCATAGCCACCAGTGTGCTCCCTGTACAGCAGTATACTGTACAAACTAGTGTCCTGCCCTAAGGGTAGGTCATGTCATCCAAGGCCACAGTTGACGCATCGCTCTAGGGCGTTCACACATCTGGACCCCCTCACCCTGCCCCCTGCTGGTTCCCACAGGCTGACTAGCCCTTGCATAGGCTTTTGGACATCACTGTGTCGTAGCAGCTGGGGACTACACATGTTTTTCTCCTACCCTGTCAGCAAAAGGTCAGGGTCCCACAACACCAACTTACACTCATCCACTCACACACGAGGGACATGCACACATTTTTCAGCCATTTCCTACTGTATATAAAATGTTGTACTGTTACATACAGTATATGTACAGTTAATAGCTGCAAACCCCTTATATTTTGAGTACTAATTGTAACAGACCTATGTCAACAAGTCTTCCTTACAATGTGTTCCCCTGATCTGTTGGACACACACACACACACACGCACACACACACCATTGTATTCTTTTTCTCTCTCTCTATTCCCAGTTGGTAGCTGGACACTAAAGCACCACAGGGGAGATGTTGACCCTGTTTGAGTAGAGTAACCCCTGCATCTGTCTGCAATACTACTACATCAGCAGAAAGCTTGCCACAAGATATATGTCCAGCAAAGCAATTGTGTATGCAGAACAGCCATTTCAAAGACAGGCACTGCATCACTACAGTTAACAGCCTCACGGCAGTGAATGGGAGGGAGGATGACAACCCAGCATGTTACCTATACAAACATGTTTTAGGGGTTTTGAAAATAAAGTGAAAGAACAACAGCATTTATAGAGATTTAGGGCAAGCTTTGAATATGATGCTTTCTATCTTTTATGTTTTAAATATATTGGAAGGTACATACGTCCCAAATAATTATTGAATTTGTTGTAACTAAGATGTTGAAGATTTGTGAATGCGCTGCATGCCTGCTGTGTCTGACAGACATCTGGAGAGACATCGTAAACAGGTACCATGAGCACTTATTGTAACAGCAGCTGGCAGATTTACAATGATGGATCATTTTAGAGCTCGTCTGGTCTGATACTCCAGAGGTATGAAGTGCATCAGTGGTTTGAAGGAAAGAAAGAAAGACAGATGCAAAGAAATAATTATTTAATTCTTCAACAGTCTTTTTTGCCCACCAATTTTCTGCTGGATAAGGTCATTCAGTAATCCAGCACTATGTGTATTAAAAGGCAGCTAATAGTAGAGAAGAAAAGGAATGAAAAAGTTGATACAAATCTTTGGCATGTACTACACAGACCTATGATAGATTTCCACCCACCTTTATCCAGCTTCACACACAAAGGTCAACTCAGGGAAGGGAGTCAATTTATGTTTCATATCCGGCATAATATCTTCTTTTTTATTATTAAACACAGCAAAATGTGTCATACCATGCTCTAATTTTCAAGGCTGTTGTTACTTGATATTAAGTAATTACAGTGTGAAGACTCAATAATAACCCACTGCACAAATATTTAGTAATGCTTGTAAACATGTCAGTCCATTGCAAAACAGTACAATACATGATGATATGGCAAATGCACAATAATTAACCCTTTATTTAAAAGGTGTTTGGAATGGTGGAGATAGCATTAACCATATAGCACTTTGTTTCCTCCGCCGCAATGAATCATTCAGTCTTACCACTGCCTATGTTTCAAAGGGTGCTTTGGAAATACACATGGAGACATCAGGTCATAATACAATTTGCAGACAGCCTGTCCGTGAGCATAATGGAATCTTGTCACTCAGAGGGAGCAAAATTGGAATTAATTCAATTTGTCACGGTGACAATTCGGACTTTGATTAAAAAGGACTCAGACAATGGCTTTGGTGCTAATGTGTATTGTTTGAGTGTAGGTTAAAAACAGACAAGCCTGCTTTATTGTCAGTGCGCCTGGGTTTATTGAATAAAACTCAGGCTCTACAACATCCCTGCATGACTTTTCAGTAAACAACTGTGGCCGCTAATGCTGGAGTCGCACTGTGAGTTGAATGTTAGCAGCTTACAAACTATTCAAAATGATCTGCATTTGCTTTTAGTGTGTCTAAGAAACAAAAGCTCAACAAATAAAAAGGAACAATTACAGATAATGAACTCACTCTAAAATCGAAGCTGTTACACAGCAGCTTGAGTTCATTACACTGAATGCAGTAGTTTGAAAATAGGCAGTGTTCATATAATGCCGTTGTTCAACTCTAAAGCCAATATAGTGTAAGGCTGGTGCATTTCTTCGCTCCCCACTGCTCCCTCCTCCAAATCATCCAACTCCCCTCCCTCCCTTTTGGTCCTGTGAATAACCTCCAATCATTTACAATAAGCCCTCCTCAGAGAGCTTAGTAATATGATGATGCTGTATTTCTAAAACAAGGTGGTATAAAACAATAGCACCATGTAAAAAAATGGAGAAGGAGGGCCCAAACAGAGGCCCTGTTCAACCATACATCAGAGTATAGATGCAGGACAGGGAAATATGCTGACATCAGGCCTCTATCTACCTTTCTTACCCTCCATGGACACTTCATAAAACAAACGGTGGGTGTAAATTTAGAGGATGCAGCCGTAAACAATAGGCCACTGGGAAAAGTTTAGAGAGTTCAGCTCGAATAACAGTTTAGCCAGGAGAACCTGCTGATGATGAATAGGTTTGTTTGTCACCTTTCTTCCCTCTCCGGGGAACAATGATATGGATCACAGAGGGAGAGAGGGGAAGGGGACACAGGGGGGAAAGAAAAACAGCATCCTAAATAGAACCATATTACAGCCAGCACAGAAAATAGCTGGTCTGTGAACCTTTAATAATCCCCTTAATGTGACATGTCAGATTTTGTTTTTTAAACATTCTCAGTGGGAGCTATTTTCCGGCTGTCATGTCAAGACTAGAGTCCATATTTTAGCCAAAACTCCACACATTATTGAATGGTTTGCTTACGTTACTGTTGAAATGACTGAAAAAACTGAGTGAAAAATATTCCCTATAGAAGGCATGTATATATCTAGATACACATGAGCATGCACCCTTGAACAGTATACAGACACACAACCTTTGAGTTTATAATAGTCCTACAAATACACACCTCTAACAACGTACACAGATAACAATCAAGGTCCCTGGAGATGTGAAATGCACTGTTCATTCAGTTCAGAACATATATAGCTTAACAAATAATGCATCACTGTTTCTGCAAAATTAATTTTTGTGTGTAGTGTCTGAGTAAGAGAGGGAGAGAGAGAGAGAGAGAGAGAGAGAGAGAGAGAGAGAGAGAGAGAGAGAGAGAGAGAGAGACAGAAAGCATGTCTGCAAGTGTGCTGTATCTTTACCTCAGGGGAAATGTGGTGTTTTAGATAATGACAGGTCCCTTGTATTTGCTGATACCTGGCTCTGCATTATGCCATGAACAAAACCTCATCACCATTCTCAGCCTGGCTGTTGTCATCTATCAGCAACACACACTTTGAATAGACACAGTCACTGCAAGGCTGTAAAGCATACAAAAATCAGGTGCGATGGTGATGATAATGGTGTACGTGTATGCACACCTATGGATGCCGCGCAATTTCACTGATTCAGCCAGAAGATCGGACCTTTGTAAAATAACATCATTCTGTATTTTACGGGCAGTGCAGAGGAGGATATAAACATATGCACCCGGACTCACGTACACTCAACCAGCCAGTTCCTCGCTGGACTGCAAAATGGAACAAAAACATCTTTAACTCTTAATGAAAGGCTGTGTAGCACATTTTGTTTCAGTGAAACAAGCCAATTATTATTTCTTTTATCAATTAAAGCTACAAAAGGCACTGAATCTCCAGTAAATAGTCCAAAAATGGGTTGTAGGAGTTGTGGTTTGTTATTAACATTGATGTGTTATGTGTGGCTGTTTTGTCCTGATCAATAACCTGATTATAACCTCATCGTTAGAACATAGTTCAAAGCAGCATGGCCTTAATGAATATTATTAATGAACAGCTAAACTAAATAATTTTTTTTTAAGTGTAGGCATTTCAACATACACTACACAAACAGCCAATTAGGCCAGATATCAAATGTTAAGTCACTGTTACAGTCAAATCTGTCAATAAAAGTAAACAGTTTGAATGAAATGGATCACTGGTTGATAGCTAGTGGCTGTAAATTTGAAAGAATATAAAATCTATGTAGTTTTTAAAAAGGTATAAAGAGGGTATACACTCACTGCAAGGTGCAATCTTCTCACGTAAATTTAAGAAGTGGAGTGGAAATAAACTTGGGATGCTTGTCGTCATGATGGATGAGGGTTCTGTCATGGAAAGGGCGTACTTCACTGTTGTTCCACTGACTGCTGTTTTGAGAAGCATATCTATTGCCAAAGAGCAAATGTGCCTTGTCCTTCAAGAAACCTGAGAATAGATTTGGAATGTGTTATGGAGGCTGTGGTCTGAGTGCACACAAAAAAATCAAGTTCCATGCTTTGTAACAGCATGGGAAGGGCAGGTTTGCTTGCACATCCTGGCTCAAATCTGAGGGAAGCGCTGCACTGTCTTTCTGCGTTAAGATCAAGTGCATGCTCGGAGGAAGGATAGGCAATGGGATACAGAAGTCACAACCTTGCCCTTTGCGGTTTGTGGACTGATCATGAGAAAGGCTTCTTCAGTAGCTTAAAAAAGAAGGACATATTGTGAGACACTTGGGAGATGTGAACCTTGAAATCACAGTGCCCTGAAGACTCAAAGAAAAAAAAAAAACTGTAAAAAACAGTCTCACTCACTCTTTCACACTCTCTATGACACACCCAAACACATCCAGCATTTTTATTTTATTTTTTTTTGAATGGCTCAGAGCTTTCTTTTACTTCAGGTAAGTTAGTGCAAGGATGAATCTATGGTTTAACAAAGGTCAGGGATTCACAGCCTGGAACATATAGAGAGAAATCTGTATTTTACTTTCTATTTCCCTACCTCTGCGCAGCTCATAGCTACAGCACATTAATATATTAGAGTTGTTAAAGGCATCTGAATTAGATTTCTGGGCATTTAAAGAGAACTGATAGAACAGAAAATGACTCAGAGCCAAGACAGGATTAAAGGTGTGATTTTGCAACAGCAGCAAACTGTGAGACACTAAATAAAATTGTGTCTCATAGTCCCATTAAAACGTGCAGTCACACACACACAAATACACACCGAGAAATACAAATTAAAGTGTCTTATCACTGGGTCATCTGTTCATGTGGCTACACCATTTCCTTGGGCAGTCATAGATTCTCTCTCATCCACACTGGGAATGACAGAGCCACTGCTGCCTCCAGAGATCACACCAATGCATCTCTCATAGCAGACACAGTTCGGTGTGTGTATCTGTGTGTACAGAAACACATTCATATACAACTAAATTAATACATCTCAGAGGAAATGCAATCCCACATAGCTTATGTTAATTATTAACCTAATGATGAAACATTTATACTGACTGCCAACACAAAATGTTCATGTTGTATGTACAGTCACAATCTGCAAAACATCTACTGTCAGTGCGTTTTTATGGTTGTTTGTGGTTTATTGTTACATTTATGCAACTCAAAAAAACCTACTTCCTGCATTAGAACAAAATGTTACAGGTGAACGTAAATTGCTATTGCATATACAGTAATTGAGGGACATTATGTTTCCTACAGGAATGTTCTGTCCAATGCAAATTTGTTTCATATGAACACAATTTGTAGGAGAAAGCAGTGACTAACCACATATGCTAGCTGTTGGCAAAAGCAGCCAACAAACAAAAATACATTCTAAACATAGTCTTGCACCTGTAAAATTGTGGTGGTCCCTCCTAACTGTGCTGAAAACAGTGGCCCCTGACTGAACCTAATTGCCGACCCCTAACAAACACCATCACTTCCTCTGGCATTTTCATTATGAGAATCCCATTCAGTGGCTGATTCTACACCTGCATGTCAACAAAGCTGCTTTGACGCACCAGATTTGTCAAACTAATGGAAACGACGTCCGGTGAAGGTCAGTAATGTCACGCGGTGATGAAACATTGAGGGGAAGGAGGGCGGAGACTACGGGAGGCTGTCAAGTGACTACATTAACCAGAGGCCGGGGTTGGTGGAGGGACATGGCACATGGCACATGGCAGGATAATGAGGGGAAGGGGGACAACAGGAGGCAACAGTGTGAATGATGCATGGAGGGTACAGTGCAGATACACTGTAAGGACAGAGGGGAAAGGGACCAGGGGTGAGGACTCAGAAAATCATAAGCTTGGAATTATAAGATTCCCATCTGACTTTTAAAATTTTTTATTTTAATTATTTACATGACTTTGAATGTTATTTTAGGCTTGGTGGTACTTCTTATTACTCCATATATCAGGAATAATATGTAGTTTGTCATTTTAATAACAGTTTTGCCAGGTGGCATGTAAAATCTTTAATGTCCAGTGTTTCAGCACTGCACTATGCTGTTCAGTTAGAACCTCATGATAAACTAGCTCACAAAATGGTACTGGTGGGGTAATCACTGGTGTGTGTGAGAGAGAGAGTGGGTGTGCGTGTATGCAGTTTATCCACAACTCAAGCACATATCCATCTTTGTCTGCTTAAATAAAGTGTATGGATTGGGATTCTCCAGGCAAAATAGCTGAGCAGTATTTGCCAAGAAAAGCCAAATGTCTGGAAATTTAGATGAATGGCTCATTTTAGGCCACATTTATGGAGATGGACTGACAGAAGGGGAGAATAGCCATCGGTCAGGGCCCTGGCTAGGATTCATAATGACCCCAGGCCAGATTACCAGCCATCTGCACAGTGCTATAGATATCTGTAGACTGCTCCAGTGGCAGAGGGTGGAAACATTGGGGATGGAAGAATGGAAGAGTGACCTTTGGATGAATGAGTAAAGAGACAAGGCTCACAGGACAGACAGAGCGGGTGAGACGGACATAGGCAAAGAGAGAGAGGTGACTGACAATGATAGATGGAGACCCTCACAATCTGGAGGAAACGGAAGGAGCATGACTTACACCCAGCCATGTCCTACAGTATATCACTTATGCCTGCTTGGCACAGCCCAAGGCTTGGAGAAAGAGGAAAGGTGAAGGAGTCTGTCAGTTCCATCTTCTCGCAGGTGCTTGGAGACAAGCCATTTGTCAAAGTTTGTCATTGGCTCTGAGGTTATCTTGCCTCTCTGATAGAAGATGATAGGAGGAACATCAGAGTTTGTGTGTTGAGTGTGTGTGTGTGTGTGTGTGTGTGTGTGTGTGTATGACAGGGAGGTGTGTGAAAGTGGTGGTGGTGGAGGGGTTTCATTTGGTCTCTATATATAAAACATCCATCACCCGTCAGACGTGTAGGTGTCACCTAACCAGGCAAATCTAATGATGTGATCCTGTGGAAGTGAGGAGGAGGAAATCGATCTCGAAAAGTTGGGAGTGAAGTTTAACAGTACTCTGCTTTGCAAAAGCCATACGAGCCTGCATCAGTCATTCAGAATCAACGTTTTTATTTTAAAGAAATAAAAACAGTCTGCTGTACAGCTCCGCAAGAGAATAACTTAATAGAAATGTCGTTCTACTAGCAGTGTTAGCAAAAATAAACATCATAAGCTGTCAAACAGGATTCATCTTTTATAAATGTTTATACAAGTATATATGATATCAAAATTAATTTAACAAGTAAAAAGTATTATGTAATTCTAGTTTTAATTGGATTAGCATTAGTGTTGTATGGGAGAATAATGCTTTCTTTGCAGTCTACAGAACTTTATTTCATTTGTAAAGTGCTTCCTGGTTTGTGCCATTGGATCAAGACCAGGAGCTTCACAGTGGCCAGTGGCAAGTGTTAGTGTAAAAAAAGTGACTTGTCGCTCTAAACCACTGATTTGGTCCTATGTAGATGTCAGTCCTTGCAAAAGGACCCCTCTGACCGCATTGTCTGTAGAAGGATGATGTCCCCTGGAATGGGTAGCGACACCAAAGCTGTCCAAACACATTTCACGGTCACGCTTCAACATTTCTGACATAGCATGACAATGAGAGGCATCTGACATCTCTTCAACATTTACTGTAAATGTCGAACATGACTGCATACAAGAATAAGTCAGATAGCTGGCACTACTGTTGCAAGCCCAACTCCCCACAGTCAGACATGCTTTTACTTTATTATTCAATCCAATGACAGTGACCAGTATTTCGCTCATCAGCATGGGAGCAAGTGGCGTACAACTGCTCATGTGTCATGCATGTCTGTGTCATCTCTCTCTGAGGCAGCCTTAGCCACAAGGAGGTTTAGTCCTCCCATTTTGTATTTAATTTAATTTGTGTAAATAAAATCCTGTAATGAGCACAAAGGGGACTTTTGGCATCATTAATTCAGTTGAAAAACAAGCACACCTTGTGAAATTAACACTCAAATATTCTATTAAATCAGAACAGAGAAATGGACATATGGATAACAGACTGCTACAGACACTGGCAAAATGATATAATGCAATGGTTGAGTTGTCTCTTACATGGCACAGTGCCTGAGAACAGGTTGGCTTCCATTCTCCAAAATAAAATAATAAAAACTAGGATGACCTTGAATTAGCTGGGGCTGGCTTTCTGGCACAGCCGACATGAAGTCTAAAATTACTGCTGGGGGGTCAGCGAGGGCCCCTGTCGAGGGAATGGAGAACCACAGGCCGTGTTTTGCCTTGCCAGTGAGGTGGAGGAGAAACAGTCAGTGACAGATGAGTGAAAGATAGAGTGTGACTCTGTAGTAGAGAATATGTCCTCACCAGATCTCTTCTGCTTTATTCTTTGTATTTTCTCTGTCCAGGTTGGCCATGAAAAGGTAAGGAAAAGCCAAGGTCACACTGAGTGAGCATTACAAACATTAAACCTTGAAAGCTAGAATAGTAAAATCCCAGCGCTCTCTCATTTCTTTTATGGAAATGGCAAGCAATCCTCCTGGCCCATTACGATTAATTGGAAATGTACAGGATGAGGTCAAGCCTTGACACTGATGTAAAGAATATCACATATTTTGTGGTGATTATATCACAGCGTAGATTGAAATTTAAAGTGGTGACATAAAAGGGAAACTAGATAAGCTCTAGACAAGTCTGATGAATCAGGTACAAGAAAATGTAGAATTCATTTCAACATGAAACCCGATTTCTCTACAATATATCAGCACTAATATAGAGTAGCTTCTAACTTAGTTTCTGGAGCAGATTTAGATAACCGTCTAAAGATACAGATGGATTGTTCAAATATTAGCATAATCCCTAAGGCTATTTCTTTTTTAAATAACTTCACTTAAATTCAGTGTTTTTTAATTCTTGTTCTACTAACTCTTTGCAGGGCACAGAGTTGAGATGCAGTTCATGGTCTGAAATATTCATAAAGAGAAAAAATTGTTCTCTCTTGCGAAGATGAATTGAGATTAACTGACATAGCTTTGGCAAAAATTCAAAGTAGCCTACAAACACATAGTCCAATATCTTGACAAGTGCCTTCAGCACAACATCTTCATGGCCTCTGAACCCAACATGCCAAAGTTTGTGGTTATTCCAGACGGCAAAGAGATAATTTGGATGATCTGCAGAATGGACCATTATGTTTTTGTACGGCATGTGTAGTTTCTGTGTCAGCAGAACGTGGTTTTATTCAAATTTATTATAAATCTGGAGACTCCAGCTAAATTTTTAAATCAAATACCCTGCAGAACCGTATCTTGGCCCCCAGTATTACCCCAACACCATTGCTGTAGAAACGTAGGCTGCTTATTAGTTGTCCCCATTTGTTGAGCCCTTATTATGCTATTGGTCACTGCCTGATTGACACACCACTGACACTCGTATCTATCACTTGTCAACACAAGCTGCTAAATTATATATATATTTATATTTATCACGTGTGCAGCTTACTGAGCAGAAACACGATCAATAAGAACAAACATGACAGCATGAAAACCAGCCGTTTTTTTTCCTTCTTTTTAAGAAGGTGTTGACAAGGACAGGGTGGGCAACAACGCTTGACCTTGTGATGCTTTCCACACCGTCACATAGTTTATTCCAACATTCACTCCACAGCCTCCTTTCTGCCCATCCCACCTGAACATGCCTCTCTGAAAGATGGCGAGCTTAACCTATCATTGAGTACATAACCTCTGACCTCTGTGACCGTGTAGAGCAGCTGAGGTATGGTTGAATTTCAGCACATAAATGAATAGAGGGTAGAAGGGCGTTTGGCTCTAAATGGTGTCCGTCTGGAAGATCACAGGGCAAATGAGCATGACTGGCCCTTTGCCAGTTATCTAATTAATTAACATTGACGGGAGAAAAAACACCCAACACACACCCAAAGACGCTGGCGCATGTTCGAGCTAATTTTTTTTAGGGTTGGAGAAGCACAAAGAATTCAAATAAGATCAAAGACTCCTTAGACAAGATGTGGATATAAGCAACTGTTTTCAGTTGCTGAAGCTGTCATCTAGATTTTAAATGTTTCTAATCCAGTTTCTCTCAAAGGTGCAATAATTCATATCTAAGAAGAGGTGATATTGGAGTGTCACAATGGCTTCAATAAAATCACATCCCCCTGAAGCTATCTGCAGTCTATCTCCATTACAGTCAAGCACTCTCATGATCCCTGCCTCTGTTGATATCATCTTTCATGAAAGAGCCTTTCCTTATTGTCTCTTTTCATTTTTGTTTATTCATTGTTAATAGAGGCCCCGACACTCCAGTGGTCACAGATATTCACAAAGGTAAATACATTTTTTTAAAAAGGCCTGTAAGTTTGAACAGCATCCAAATAATCTGCATAATATGTGCTATCTTTTATTGCTGATTATGTAAGCTAAAATCAACAATGCTTTTGGAAATATGAGAATGATTAGAGAAACCAGAGATTTATGCTGATTACCGGAGAGTCTCGCTCATCAAATAAACACTGTTGACCATAAGGAACAGGAGGATATTATGAGCATATTGATATCCTCTCAAGTGTAAGCCCCTTAAGCTATTGTATCTGCTTGAATGAAGCTGCATTTTTCACACCTGAACAACTAAAGTATTGGCAGGTATCTTACTTACTTTGAGTTGCAGGTTTGACTCGAAGGAGGTTCGGCTTGTTCCCCAACACACAAACACACACACGCACATATAATTAATCGGATGCATTTGGTTAATTTCCTATTAAACCTGGACGACAGCAGTGTTTGACATGCTCCCTTTTATAAGTGGAATCTTTACTTGCAGCATAGAGGTTCTATTCTCACCTACACTTGTAATCGTCACTGCGTCAAAGTGGCAGAAAGAGGTGTCTCAAGCACTGCAAATTTCTTCACTTCTCCTGTCGGTGCAAACCAAAAAGTAAATCATTTTCATGGTTCTACCTATGATGCACACAAAAGTTGTGTGATAAAGCCAACCAACCTCTTTTGTTGATATGTTGTATGTGATATAAAAACACTCAAGAAAAAAAGATTTATTTTCCCCATTGTAAGCCCCTGGTGCAATTTATCCAACAAGAACTGTTCGTATGTTTCATGCTGCTCAGAGTGGAGATCACTTCCTCTGTACTGTAGATGTCAGGGATGAGCTGGAAGAACTATCGCCATCTTCCTAAATTGTCTCTGCAGCGGTCCGTTTAGCTTTTCACCTGATATCATTTGACTTTTGTCTCACATTGGACAGCAGGTCTCCTAGAACAACCGCAAAATGCTGACCCAATGTGTAATCCTCTCCCACACGAATTAAACATCATCTGCCCTCTGTGGTTTATTTATGGGGATGTATATTTCAATCTGTGGCTAACTGTGGGGGCTGGCAGGATGTAGACATTAAAGCTCTTTTACGTGTGCATGATTTCACGATGACTGTGGTTTACATTAGGAATCGTGCACTGACAGTGTACACAGAGAGAAGACTATAGAGGAAAACCTGTGCTCTAGCATCTGCATTTTGCATACACATACACAGCTTTGTAGTGGTGATCAGCACACGTGACTCTACTACTTATCCCTGTGCTTTAATCATGATTCTCAGTGGGGTGGGGCCTTCCTCCTCGCTGTCTTGTGTATTCAACACCCTACCTGACATGTTGTAGCAGTCATTGCACTTTGTTGATGCTCGACCCTGCTCCCCACCTCCACCAGTGTCAGTTTCCTGTCTGTGGTCTAGGAAGGGATCACCCGGGTCCTGCTGTTTTATGATGCCGCGCTGCCTGTGAACATGGATCCAGGCGACAGGTCCAATGACAGACCTACATGAGGCTGCAATCTGTGCTTCTTTAGTGAATTCATGGTTCATGTCACATCTAGTTTTAATAGTCTTTTGATAAAATTTTGCATACAGTCCATTTAGAGTTCACGGTGCCTTAACCAAGATGGTGAGCTGTCATCCTGCCATACTCTCATATTTTGTGGCATTAGGAAAAATGAAAAGAGTGTATTATGGTGACTCATAGTAATAAATCATTTTATACCAATAAAAAGGAAT
This sequence comes from Macquaria australasica, assembly GCA_005408345.1. Classification (NCBI taxonomy): domain Eukaryota; kingdom Metazoa; phylum Chordata; class Actinopteri; order Centrarchiformes; family Percichthyidae; genus Macquaria; species Macquaria australasica. The sequence continues at coordinate 31,774 of SEMN01001096.1, forward strand.
TCAGGAGTAATGCTGCATGCACAGTTTTGCGCCCGTTTGGCGGACAGCTTTTGTCAGTGTCAATCACCGCCCCTGGACCAGTGCAGTGGAGCTCTTGCCTTGATGGAACTGGAAAGAACCACCAAAATAACATGGAGGAAAGCCCTAGTCCTTGCTGTATCCAGGTATCCAATATTAACCAACATCATTATTGTTCTAGTGACAAAAAGGTCTCCTAACCTCAACAAAGGAGTCATTTTAACCCAAACCATGATTTTTACCTAAACCTAATTAAACCTTGCCCACAGTGTTGTCACATCATAAAACATAATGGTTTTGGAGGCACAGACAAATGATGTTGTCCTGCTGATAGGGGTGTCAGATCACAAAATGCTTCTATGCATCGTTTTAAAAGGCAGTTACAAACAACATATTTTATCATTTAATTTTGAGGACTTGTTGGTACCAATGGTACGGTTTTAGCATAAAGTCTGGAAAAATCCAACGCATCTATGATCCAATGACCAGCAGATCTAACGGCAGTAAGGGGGCACTAGATCATTACTGTCCGTCATTCACCCTCCATCTTTACAATGATATTAAAAACTTAATTGTTTACATTTAGGATTTAAAAAAATAAACTGCTTAACAAAAGACATGAAGAAATAAAAAAAATAAAAAAATAAAATAAAAAATAATAAAATATATATATATATATATATATATATATATATACATACATACACACACACACACACACACACACACACACACACGCACAATTCCTTAGTGGCCTCCTTTTATTATATTCAAATTCTAATCACAGAGCTGTTTATAGCTGAACCTGATTAATATCAAACTTTCAAATTGATTCACTACCCCTTGGTTTAACTCAAATTACAGGGTATGTCATTTAAACGATAATCAAATAATCAAACTGCAACACATTGTGTGATAGCTGGCCGTTGGAGGTCTGAATCAAGCTCAGAGTGTTGACACTCACTAAACAAGCTAATACCTGATGCTATATGAAATAGTAAAATGCAATTTAGCTGACCAACTGTGGCGTGACAAACATGGTCCTCCGTCTGATCACCTTGTATCTCACAGGTAAGACCTAATGGCCTGAGTGTTTTATCCTTTGGTGCACGGCAGGAATTGTTATGTTAAGTCAATGGCCTGATGCGCTCAAACTGCGGTCCAAATTGAATTAGTCAAAGACCCGTCTTACAACTTAATCAGATACACTTTCAGACCACTAATTAAGAAGAATAATTACATATGCCTGTCCCCTGTGGGGCAGAGTGCTCCTAAGTGTGTCTTTTAGAGGGACTATTATTAATTATGGTGGCTAAGGACTGAAATGATTCTGGCTTTCTGCATTGTCATGTCAAGTGTGGCATGACTGAGGAAATAATTGTTTTGATCTGCTCCGCTGCGTTCAAAATCTCAAGTCATTCTGATAAACAATTCAGAAACGTCATGCTATAAATCGTCTTCTTAAAGTTTTCCCTCAAAAGTGTCTCTCTTAAATTGAGTGGAAAAGTTTCCTTCCCACCCCCATCTGCTTTTTCTGCTCATTATTTTAACTCCCTAATCCTGGCCTATATTATACAACTGTGACAAGGGCTGATCCACACTGAATCCCTAAAGAGGTTGAGTGAACCTCTGCTGGATTGTGGGAGCTGGAAGATAGCGCTCGGTCAATAGCAGGTATCTTGACAATATTAAGGCAAGAGAAGAACAGCAGAAGTGTTTGTGAACATTGGGATCATGCTCTCTCTTCAAGTAAAATACATTTACTTCTTGATTTACTGAAGTGGAAGTAGGTCACACAAGGATTTGCTAAACAACCACATTTGATAAATTCTTGTGAAGTGGGCTCATTTTATGAATAGGAAAAAAAATCATTCACATATCTGAATAAATTCACATTGATTTGAATAGTTGGTGAAGTTGATGGTTATTTACTGGATGAAATGGTTATTGAGGTATGTAAATATTGCATACATGAAAATGACCTATCAAACTGCAATAAAAAGAAGATTAAATGTTATTTACCCCGACAGAAATAAACACTTATTTTTTTGCGTGGGTTCAGTTTTAAAATACACTCTGCTCCCTATGGGTATGTATGATGTACTATGTGATGTGCTGTATTTTCAGAATACAGAGAGTGATTGCCAGGAATGTCAGTCCCAAGAGTTTCTATTATAATTCTGGATTTTTTTTCTGTATATGCCCCCAGCAGCAAAGTTATTAACAAACTCAGTCCTAATGGTTTACTTTGCATGGTTCTCTCTGTCTCCCAGCAAACACCTGTCTTCTGACACCTGCAAATGAACTTTTCTAAAACTTCTGTCTGTAAAGTGGAAGATGTAATAAGTTTAGCAATGTGTCGTGGCACAAGGGGACAGTAAGTTTTGGATAACAACACTAAAGAGATACATAGGTCGCAGTAAGGTCACATGTAAATGATTTGTGTGAAGAATTACATTCGTAATGTAACAAGACACAACACAGACATCCTTTTCTCATCACACATAATTGCTTCGGGCATTTACTCTGTAATACGCTTATAAGATTAAGACTCAGAATGAATGTGTCATCTGCAATTCAGAAAGAGATGGACATTTTCTTTATTAAGCATGACGATATAAGTCACAAAAGTTGAGTCATTCTGCAAAGCATTCTCACATACACAAACTTATATTGCTGAATTTCTTACCTCTTCTTTCTCTTTTTACATATTCAAGGTATTTAAGTCAGTGGATCTCCCTACCTATAGGCAGTGCAAAGAGAGGAAGGACTATAACAAAAGTATAAAATAGAAAACTGATAACCATCAGTGCTTCACAGATGACACATGGTATGGGCACTGTAGATACAAGCACTTCCTTCCAGCTCCTGAGTGCCATTTCATATACACTTCTGTTAGAGCACAGAGCGATCAATAGAGTCACACAGATAAGAGCTCTCCTCATCTGATAAGGCTCTCGAAAAATCAGGGTTTTTTTTCCAAAAGGCTAATCACTGATTAGAGCCACTCACAATGAATTTGTAAATACATTGGAGATAATATGGGCTTGCCATGCATTGGTTTGCTTGTACTTTAGTATTCTGTATGCATTAATGTTTCTTTTCCCCAACAGGAAAGCTGTAATTAATTTAAAAAAAAAAGGTGTAGGCATGATAAAAAATGTGCCATTCTTAGCTTTGTATAATCACTTGTCCTGAATCAGCCCAGGAGTACTATTAAATATATTTTTTTTTAATCCAAAGACTAGCTTCCACAAAAAAGTATTATTATTATTATTATTATTATTATTATTATTATTATTATTATTATTATTATTATTTTATAGTATTTCATTCTGAATTCATGTCCAGGCACAATTACCACTGTGTTAAATTGCACTAGCATTAAAATACAATAAAATAAAATATTAAAATATAAATAGGATAAAAATGAATTTAAAACAGGGAGCAGAATATTAAAAAAAAACAACAACTGTCAAATAGGACAATGTATCAGTCATGCAGATCATCGACTTACCAATTCTCTGGGCTATTTTCAGGAAAACTGTCTCACATGATTCAGGCATGAAAGGATCAGTTCACCAAAATTGCAAAAAATAATTTTTTTCACTTCTAACACTACTTGTTGACCATAAACATTTTATACGTCACCGTCATTTTTCTTTGTCCCCAGAATTTTCAAAGAAGTTGGATGCAGGTCATTCCAACACAAAGCTCCAACCGACTGGAATAATCTTCCTCTTTTTCTGAGATCTATTACCTCTTTCCTCTGCTTCAGGACATGTTTATTTTCTCATCTTAAAAACAACCTGTATGCTTTTAATTTGTGTGTACTTACTGATGCAATTGATTTAGTATTTCAGTCATTGTATCCATCCATCGTCATCATCATCATCATCATCATCATACAGCATCATCATCATCATCATCATCACCATACAGCTGGGGTTGGAGGTGTGGGTGTTAGAGGGTGAGCGAGCTGTCTGTATCTGTGTATTTGCAGTGTATGTTTGCTATGTGTTGCTGTCTTTGTATGTGTTTTCTTTTCTCAAGGGGCTATCCTTTCAATAAATTCAAATAATGTATTTACAGCTTTCAATAATGCATCAACAAACTTAGAAACCAGCATATGAATCAGTTGTTTACTTCATTAAATGCCCGGGACTCCCTTCCAGCCAGTAGAACTGATGAAGAACTGTTTATATTATGTCAAAAAGTCCAATCCACTAGATTTCATGCCTTTTCCCAAGAGACAATGGGGATGGAACACTGCCTTCATTTGGTCCTCCATTGTTCCTAACAGATACATGTCATTTAAATAGCTGCACTGCGAGCCACGTAAAATCAATAAACACACCATACAAGAAGAGATGCCATCATAACTTAAACAGGGCTCTCATTAATTTTTATGAAAATCAATACCCTCTTTTAAAAAAAGGGATGCAGAGAAATTACTTCATTACCACATATTCCAGTAATCAATGCATAATGAATATGTTCTCACTGGGATTAAAAGTCTCAACCACAAACATGTGTCAAGAAGATTCAGAACAGAAGGAAGACAAGCCCAGACAACAAACCATTTTCTGTGTACAGAAGATGTTTCATGTCATTCTTTTGGTGTCCAATTATTCGTGAATGTCTAAGAATAAAGCAACGGTCCTGTTGAAAATGTATGTGCAGTACTTTGGGGTTTGAAGTGGTTTAAAGTGGATTTATAACTGGAGGTCACCAAACTGTGTCCACCAGAGAAGAAACTCATGTCAGCTATAATAAATCCAGAAGGCGAATCTCATTATGTTCAACCTTGTCACTGGATCTCAACTTCTATACAGTATAGTTATTATGAAACAGTGACAGACTGTGTATAATGTGTAAAAGTCAAGTTAATACACTGGCAAAAGATGAAGGTTCATGGTCAAGTGCTTTTCATCTCTCCACTTACGTAAGCCTAAATGTTCCATTTCCACCATCTGTCAGAGAAACTGAAATGTGAATGTTAAGGTGCACTAGCATGTATACATGTGGTGTAAATGCAATATTTGTTCTTGACACAATGGTAATGTAATTTGCTTTGCTGTGTAAGGGCATATTTTCTGAACAATTTAGAATGCCTTTCATCAAACACACAGTGTTAGCATTAACAATTTAAGCCTTATGGGTAACAGTTTGTTGCCCTAACATCAAGTGAACTTAATACATTATCTTATTAAAGAATTGGATTTATTAATGAACCATGCTTGCCATTGTTCAATGAGTCATCATCTTAGCCCTAGCAGCTAAAAAAGAAATGTGTATGTTGTTTTGCCAATAATCAACACCCCTGAACTAAACTATCCATGCCCCATAAAACAAACTAGTCACAGGGACATTTATCTCTTTAATCATCATCCCTTTGCCAAATGACATAGTAATGAAATGTTTGTGTTTTTTCCATTTTTATTTTTTTCCTTCTCAGCCAGAAGGTGCCAAGTTGTCTGTGTGACCATCTGTGTGTATCTTTTCTGAGGGTCACCACGGTCAGCAGAGAGATAGGATGCGTTACAGAGAGGTTTCAGTGGCAGACATAATGTGGTGTTACCACACTCTTACGATGTTGAGGAGTTTTGTTGCTCAAAGGCAAATTGAGATAGGGTGGTGGAGGCAAAATGTTATTTTGGCATTTTTGACTATACCTTAGCACCGAAACATTTTGATGTTGACTAGACCCTGATGACAACCTCTGTGAACCATGAAAAACTTGTGGAGAACATATTGCCAAGAATAAAGTTGAGGCTGTGTGAAAGGTTGTTACCATGCACTGACCAACACATATCATCTAAATGTTTATCTACACGTAGACACTGGATTACTTGTTCATAGTAGAGCCTGTTCTCAAATTCTATGCGTCATGAACGTTGTGATATTTCATTGTGAGATTGGGAAAACCAAGCTTCAAGATTGGTCAGGAACGTGGTGTCATTATGACTTAACGTTTTAGTTGTCTAACCTTATCCAAAGTTCTTTTTTTACATTTTCCGTCCTGTAATTCAGAGCTATAAGTGCACAAGTGCACCTATGTCAGTGTCTCTACAGACTAAAATCTGCTTGTATGTCTCAGTCGACCAGTAAAAGGGCAGCACCAACGGTGCTCCTCACACACTCTTCTTCAGCAGGTAAAATGAAAGTCAAGGATCACTTTTATCTGATGGCACACTGATCAAGTACTGCTGTACAGCTCCATCTTGGTCACCACAGTAATCCTCATTGGATCTTCTCTGTGCCAAGCTGGGATTGCACACAAAAAACTTGTATTGTGCAGACTGCCGTGCTTCGTCAGGTGATGGCAGCAGTGATGAATGTACTTCCAGAGGTACTTCCTGATGACAAAGACGACTTGAAGCTGCTCTAAAGAACCAAATGACACCCTATTGTCCTTCTCCAGAGCAGTGTCATGTGCCTTCACTGCTCTGCCTCTCTCATCAGTGAGGCCCGACTTTTTGCTGCTGCTGTCACAGGGGGGGAAAAACCAGCAGTCTGTGCTGCAGCATCTTACATCGAGAGTCTTCAAGGCACAATCTGTGATCCAAATGTAAAAAATGGGCAGAAACACCATCAGAATTCAAAGCAAAGGACGTAGAACCTGCTAGCACTTCCAAATTGATTGACAGGTCAACAACTGAATACAACATAGTGTTTTCAATGCTATGAAAGGTTTGTCAGTAACCATTATGCAAATGCACTGTATTTTTCATACATGAAAATACATCAGGGAAAGGACATAAACAGCAGGTAGCAACAATCTGACTAAGGCAAAAATCTGAGTTCAGTCTCCATTTTAAGTTTAGGGACAGTCCAGGTTCAGAATGTTAATGGGAAACTACAGAAAACCAAATATGCAAGAGATTTAGACCATACTGTATTAATGCTAAGTGCAATTCCAGGTTTTTTAATTAAGTACTGCTGATCAGCATGCAAACATTTCTACAGCCGTTCTTGCAAGGCTTTTACCTTTACTGTTGAAAGTGTCAGATACAGTATATGATTACACCCTCTGTTACCGCTGCATGTTCTACTCTTTGCTAGACTTTCCTACAGTCTGTTGTAGGGGATCAGTGACAGAACAGAAATGGCCATGTCAAGGTTGGGCCTAATGAATGCAGATTGTTTTGAGCTCTCTGCATCATTGCTGGTTGACCTAAGTGTAGCCCTTGACATGATTAATCATGGAAGTCCTGATGAGAAATTGAGAAATTGCATCTGTTGGACTGTCCTGGACAAGGTTTGTAGAAAATCTGTGGTTTGAACTAAAGCCCACCCTCACAAAAATGTTGCAGTCTACATCTTGTACAACTGTGCTTATTACCAACAGTGGTTTGTGGGGGACACAATAGACACCAAAATGCTACAGTTGTAAGAGGGAGTGTAGATGAGGTAAACCCAACAAAATGCTTGTGCACCTGGGACCTACCCTCCCATTTCAGCCCAGTATCATGTTCATATTGGTATAAAGCATGTCCTTTACTAAGCAAAGTGAAAAGTAAGGATGTAGAGATTACAGTTGTGGATGGATGTCGTATGTCCTATTTTTACCATGGAGACTGGAGTTTGTGCCCCATCTCAGAAAAAAAGATCTCTACCTACAACCTCATTCAAGAGTTAACCTAAACCCTAGTTTATTTGCCATAACCCCAGTATTACCCATGTGGTTGCCATGAATGGATATATTAAGAATAAAACATGGCATTGAGCTTTCAAAAATGTTGTCATTGAATGTAATTCAAGGTTTTGCATAATCGTTCAGGTTGTTAAGTACAATATGGTAGTCATTTGAAAAGGCCCAAAGTCTCCTGTACAAAACAAATTTATCTTATTATTCAGGGCTAGGGTTCAACCCAGGACAATGCACTCCTCAAACTACCACTGCACCAGAGAAAGCTTATTTTCTTTTGCTTCTTTTTTCTCTGTTGAGTCATTTACTTGTCTCCCTGATCTGTACTTGCTGCCTTGTTTATTTTTTTAATTAAGTCACTGTCTCATGCCCTGAAAAAGAAAAGATCAGACTTTGTCACATCTTATTTTAAAGTGTACCAATATACGCTCAGATAAACAATTATTAGTGCTTCATTGCTTTATATGTTCACTAATGTATTTGTCCTTCTGCTTTTTTCCATCTTTTTATCAGCTTCAAAAGTACCAACACCATCTGTTTTCTCTGAGGCTGAGGGACAATGGATGGTTAGATGAGACGGTCCTTAGAGCCAGCTTTTTTTCCTCTCCTCCATAGTCTGTGTAAACTGCTTTCTATCATCTCAACAGCTCTGGCATGCTTTTGTTTTAAATTAGATACAAATAACTTTTAATTTACTTCCCACTTATTTCAAAAACAGTTTACATCACCATGCAAGTAATTAACCCCGCTCATATTAGACAATAACTAATTTTATTCACATTTACCTTGAACATCATTAAAACCACTATGGTAATAGAAAGTTGCAGGCAAGCTGAATTATGATTATGATTTTTTTAATAGCTTGATGAAAGTAAATTGTGCACTTCTTCTTATGGCTTAGCATCTTTAGACAAGTGCCTGCAGTTTGACAGAAAAAATGTAAAGGACATGTTGGTTGGCAGAGGTCTGAATTGCCAGCTGTAAGCCCACCCACATAAATGACAGTTCACCTATGGAGGAGCAGAGACTCCAGACACTGAGTTGTTGTACTTAAATCAAATTTAAAAACAAAAAAAAACAAAAAAAGACAATACCTTTTATCCAATTTTACTTTTTACACAAATTAAATAATAAGTCACTTGTTCCTATAAATGTGTCACTGGAGCAAGTGACGTAAAGTGAAGTAATACTAGCCAAGAACAAGCATTGCTAGGCAGTATGTTTCAAGTAACCCGACGTCAAGGTCAAACCAAAAAATAAATAAATGAAAAATAGAGTGCACCTATGCTCAAACTTGTATTTAATAGTTTTCAAATAGGGTGGCAAAATGACTCCACGTTTAAACTTTGACAGGTTGTGGATGACATGAACTGGAAGCGTCTCATAAAATAACTCTAGCAACACTGTGCCCATGTAAGAGTTGAAAATTAGGTGGATATCTATGGAGTGAAAATAGTCTCAATATTATTTGTAAATGTGTATTCAATGATTTGTAACTGAAAAACAAGATTTGTAACTGAAAAAAAAAGATTTGTAACTGAAAAACAGAGTCTGTGGTTGGTAAATGCATGTGCTCTAATCGAGGGGCGACAAGCTATTCTGTCTAGTTAGAAAAATGTCTTTCCCACTTTGAAATTAAATACGAATACGCTGAAAGCCCAGATGTCCCAGTTTTCCACCAGCACTTAAACGCACCATGCATTTACGAATCTGTGGAGCTGGGACCAGCATTGAAATAGTCTCAAAATCCCGAAAGCGAAAGTAACCTGATCCATGCATAACAGGAGACATTTGTATGCACAGGAAGCTTTTTGAAAGCGAAAAGGATCAGATCTGAGAAGCTGAAGTTAAAAGTCTGTAAGTAAAATATTTTCAAATCTTTTTTTTCAGTTACAAATCTTGTTTTTCAGTTACAAATCATGTAATACACATTTACAAATCTTGTTTTTCAGTTACAAATCTTGTTTTTCAGTTACAAATCATATAATACACATTTACAAATCTTGTTTTTCAGTTACAAATCTTGTTTTTCAGTTACAAATCTTTTTTTTTTTCAGTTACAAATCTTATTTTTCAGTTACAAATCTTGTTTTTCAGTTACAAATCATGTAATACACATTTACAAATCTTGTTTTTCAGTTACAAATCTTGTTTTTCAATTACAATTTTTTTTTCAGTTACAAATCTTTTTTTTTTCAATTACAAATCTTTTTTTTTCAGTTACAAATCTTGTTTTTCACTTACAAATCATGGAATACACATTTACAAATAATATTGAGACTATTTTCACTCCATAGGTATCAAAGCTTTGGTGGTGCTGCAAAACTGTTTCTACCTACCACTGGGACACACACACACACACACACAGAGAGAGAGAGAGAGAGAGAGAGAGAGAGAGAGAGAGAGAGAGAGAGGAATGTGACTCGTGGGACTCTGGACACAAAAAGTGGAAGGTGTAACAGTGGGAGGTGACAGAACAGCACAGAGTAAAATCCAATGGTATCATATACGCTCTGCTACACCTGGCTGTGATACTTTAGCAGGAAAATTACAACATCCGGTTCATTAGAACATTTTATTCACTGACAAAATACAGTTTTGATCACACCTGTTGCCGCAATCTAACTTACATTATCAAATTCATCTGTAAACTGAGACATGCCCCCCCCCCCCATGCTTCATGAATAACAACATTTCTCACTCCCATGTACTCGCTGATTAGCTACAAAATGTCATCCACTTTCTTATGTGTGAAATGGCTGTTTTTGTCTAGAATGTACAGGTTTGTTTCACTTGGTTGCTTTGGAAATTAAAGACCAAAGCAGTGCCAGCATACTGGCAAAAAATGTCTCTGCTTTTCTCTGCAGAGAAATGGGAAGAGAAAAGATTTTTTTTTTTTTCCTTTCGTTTTTCACATTGAGTGACTCAATTTCACGCTCCATTGGCATATCTGGGGTGACGCGCCATGAAATCAGTCCAATTCTGGGATTTCAGAGGAACAGTATTTTGAAACCTCCTGAGATATGTGGTCATATTACTTTCTACCTCTGGACAGATTACACTATTATGTGACAGTTGCAAAGGTGAAACTGTGGTGATGGTGTGTTCCCTTCGTTGGTGAACTCGTTTCTAACAACACTCTGAACAGAAACTATTGAACAAACCACAAATGATTCAACTAAAACGTATCAATTCATTTTGTAACTTCAGCTCATTTTTTTCACATTGAAAGCTAAAATAAATGAGAAAAAAAAAGTCTCAACCTCGGTTTTGCACTGAGTGACTTCCTGAAAAAATTCAAAGGTTTACAAAAAAAAAAAAAAAAAAAAAGAATAAGAGTTTTTAAAAGCACTGTATGACTTATTATTTGTCAACTCGTAACAAAATTGTTAATCTGATGGAATGTGAAAAGAAGGATCTTGGGGTTCAAGATTATATTTTTCTGGCATTTTTGCCTTTGTTTGATACAGGAAAGGAGACAGACAGACGGACAGACGTGATGACATGCAGCAAAGGGCTCGGGCTGTAATCAACCCCGGGCTGCTGAGGTAAGGACTCAGCCTTAATGGTATGCACTCTACCAGGTGAGCTACCAGGTTGTGTTTGACCCCTTCATTCTGGGGGAAGGCTTCATCCAAGCCAATTAACATTAATAAAAAAGGAGTTACTAACGTTTGACCTTGATGTCTTATTGCATTTAAAAACATTAAACCATTATGACTGCATTTATGATTAATATACACACACTCAATTACTGCTTTATTATAGAGGTACACTTAACTCTGCAGTAAACCATACCTTCATGAAGGCTATAATGTTCAGTTTTTGTTGAAACTGTTTCAGAGATGTGTGGATTCAGCTTTATTTTTATTTTGGATGCTGTAGTTTACGATATTGTTGAATATATTGCATTATACTGGAGGTGTTTCTAATATGTTGTATTCCCCATGTATATGAATGAGGGTGAGTTAAATAAATAAAGTGTTAGTAGTAGCTGATACATTTTCAGATTCTCTGAAGTCCCCCTCCAGAGTCCATGGGAGGACTCCTTGAGATTATCACCTAAAAAACAAAAGATATTGTAGATTACACTGTTTTTGATGTAAAATATCCACACCATCAGCAAATTTTAAATTATAATCTATTATATCTATTATTTCCAGGAAAGGAAAAAAGGAAAGAATAGTTTAAACACTTTTTATAGCTTTGAAAAGGCTTCTCAGAAACAGAAACTGGACTGGTTGCAGGCACAGTCACTTTCGATGAAATGAGTAACTGGAACTAAACAAGAGAAGGTTGGCAGGCAGCAGGGGGGACAAGCTGAAGACCAGGAGGAGTGGGCACACTGCTGGGAAAGACAGTAGGCGACTGAAGAGTGCAAGCTTGAGTCTAGTGAACACCGGCTGGTGGAAAGTCACAGGAGAAGACTGGTGGGTGACTGTGTAGAGCAGGCTGGAGACTGGTAGACTCTAAGGATCCTAACATAACCAGGGAAACTGGAGATGAGGTAAACCACACAGAGAGAAACAACACAAATAACTTGCATCCAGGTTGGCATTTCAACCAATCACTCCTGTGTCAGGACAACAACACAAATTGACAAACTGAAGCAATAAGCAGCTGGGGAGTAATCAAGGAGATGCAGAGCAGCTGGGGCTGTAGCGAACCTAGGGCACACTCATGAACTGAACAAGCAAATACTTTTAGCTTTTTCTTTGCTGAGTAAGCTGTAACAAGGAACTTACATGCGATAAAATTTGCAATAAATCCAAATACTCATGTAGTATATGTAACGTACAGCTACATGAAAGTGCTATTTGTTTGTTTATCTGTCCCTATAGGCTCATGAATTTGTGTTGTTGT
>SEMN01001096.1:44325-107459 GCA_005408345.1 Macquaria australasica
ATGTGTATATATGTATATGTATATATGTATGTATATATACACAATATATGTATATATATGTATATGTATATATGTATGTATATATATGTATGTATATGTATATATGTATGTATATATATGTATATATATGTATGTATGTATATATATGTATGTATATATATACATATATATATGTATGTATATATATGTATGTATATATATACATATATATATACATATATATATACATATATATATATACATATACATATATACATATACATATATATACATATATATATACATATACATATATATACATATACATATATATACATATACATATATATGTATATGTATATACATATATATATACATATATACATATATATATATATATATATATATATTATATATGGTATACATATATATATTATTAAGCATATATATATATATATATATAGAGCAGCATATATATATATATATTAGTATATAGTTGAGGAGCATATATATATATATATATATGAGAGTGATATATATATATATATATAGCATATATTATAGTACTTGCCATTGCCAGCCATAAATGTGCCTATTGTATTGGTTGTATTTGAAGATGGTTTTGGTAGTTTATCTGGACTTCGGGTGCATATATGGCAGAATGTCAACACATTGTCTTTTGTTTCTGCAGCTCTTATCCCCTCTTAAACAGCTGTACAACCGAAAGCAGCAAGCACCGCAACAAAAACAGTTGCTTGTGCGGCAATTGGACTTTCACGTCATTCGAGTATCCGATGTCATGTCTTGCACCAAAGTGGGAGGGAAAGTTAAATTTTTTTTTTTTTTTTTAAAGATAAACATACAGCAGGGAGGCAGAATTGCATACATTATATGAGGGATATGGAGAATATTAAATATAAAAAAAAATGTTTACTTGATGATGAAGAAATGTGATTGGCATAACAATTTTTTTTAATATAAATAAAATCTTTAACCTGTCAGTCATTACAGAAACACTTCACCTACTCTGCCTTCTATGCTCCACCTTGCAAGCTTGTTGCAGATGCAGCAGCCACCAGGACCGTTTAGTTTGCGCTAGAGTTTTTCACATCCTAGAGGGGCAGGTATTTAGCATCCCGCTCAGGGATGTCATTTCTCTTTTGATCTCAAACCCTCGTCCCTGGAGAAAGGAGCTGATCATCTGGCATTATAGTCCTCTCCCTACCTCATCTGTCCTTGTAGTTGAGACACTTGCTGGCTTTTCAGGTGGAACAGAGAGATTGGATATATTTTTTCAGGTTGACATGTTGTAGAGATGTTGCTTTATTTCTTGACAAATGCTGCCCTTTTTCCACTCTAAATAAAATACTGTCACAGTTTCATGTGATCTGAGGTTTAATTAGTAAAATAATCCTACAAAAAAATAAGAGTTTGTACCAATACTTTCAATGCAGATGTAATCAGCCTCATTAATACTTAGACAGCCTGTCCTGTAGTTAGCAGGAGCAATACATCACCTTCACCAGTATGATAGTAAATGTTTTATATAAATTACTTTTCAATCAAGTTCATAGATAATATTTTGATGGAATGTAGAACCAATCAGAATACTATTCTATAATAATAATTAAGCATGTCCATAGCTGATGCACAGGCAATTCTTGAGAGTACCTAAATTGGTAGTGTCTCCAAGTGTTACTGGCACAAACTGCATGATAATGGATAGGTTGCAAACAATATGCCATAGACTAATTATGTATTAGCAAAAGAATAATGGACCTAAATTTGAGCCCTGTGGCACACCACAAGTGAAATGAACTATAGAAGAAAGCACTGTACAACAGGTTGGATTCAAATGTATGAGACCCCTAACAGGATGTTGACAGGTTGTGTCGTGATGTTGTGTGTGTGTGTTTGTTTCTGACTTGGAGTTAACTGGGGATGGCTTGTCCAGTTGGGGCCAAAAGCCTTGTCCCCAATTCAGAAAAGGATGATTTTTGGATTAGTGGTAGGGGTAGGGGTATGTGTGTCGTGTGTGTGTGTGGAGAGAAAGTATGTATATTAATATATATTCTGTACGTTGATCTCATTGAGAATACATTATTTGCTTTGCTATTTATGTGTATTGATGTAAATGTGTGTGTAAATATCTAACATATCCATCTCTATTTTCTGCCTACAAGAGTACCCTACCCACCCACACACACACACACACACACACAGAACTGTTTTCTGATTAACATTGCCTGGCCACAGTATGACCAGAGGTTATGAGTTTGATTCATTCATACTTGTCTGAAACCCAATGGACTGAGCACTCAATGGTCTGATGGAAAAAGCTCTGTATGACTGAAGCACTTCTATTTGTTTGAACTTTACATTTAAAAGGTACCTTTTATATTTAGTTAGTTACATTTGGAAAAATTCCAAACAAGCTAATCATGTTCTTTATGTTTGACTGCTAACAATAGAGCACCAGTGTAATCACATTTTATTCTTTGTATTTTCCAAAGTCTTTATTTTCAGTAAATGAACCCAGTAGTTACTTTACTGTAGCATGGTGCATACTGTTGTTTATTTGTCATGTATCAAATTTCAGTGCATCACTGTATGACACTTAAAATCCAAAATCTTGCTTATACCATGTTCTTTAACAAGTAGATGCCGCACTCATTTGGTTAAAGATATTTTCTGAGTGTTACAAGATGCCAGTTGATGAATGGCTGCTTACTGTAAAATAGGAGTGTGGGTCAAATTTGTATTTTACCATCTCATTTGAATTAAGCAGCTATTATTGGAATAAGCTCTTATTACATTAACATACATTTGATAGAGTCAGTTCAACCTCAGAGAAGTCAGCCCACTGAGGTGAAAAGGCTTGACCATACAAACCATGGCCGCAATAGTTTTGCTGTCGAAAGCATGCACCACCATAAACTGACACTGACAAGAGGTTGATCTAAGCCACTGAGGAAAATTGTGTGTTTTTTCTAAGCTCATCAACATCACAGAGGCTTGCCGTGCCTTTGTCAAGAGGGGCAGCCAAAGTTCGAATTCCCACAGCCGGCTGGAAAAGCTCTGCACGTGCATGGGCAATCTACAGTAGACAAATGAAAGAGAAGAACCATCTTCAATTTAAAGCCTTTCCTAAGGGCAGCAAAATCTGGGATGATTTATCAGTCTTGGAGAGACCATCCCCAGGCTTTCTGACATTGACTTGGACTTGTAATGAAAACGCTACGTTTCTCGCTGCCCCCTCATCATTACTATCATTACTATTATGACAAAGATATGCAGAGAGGGATTAATGAGAAAAAAAAAAAAAAAAAACAGGTCTTTTCCAATTTCTTTTCAACTGTACAATCATAGTAGATGCCTTTCGTAAAGATTTCATGGAATAAACGAGGAACCTTCATGAGCATCAACTGGACTTCACTTGGTTATCTTGCTTGAGGATATTCTGTGTTAGAACAAAGAAGCAAGAGTTTGATGACCTTCAGAAGACTCTTCAGTTACTAACTCAAAATTATCTATTCTTGGCACATACAGAAATTATGGAAGCTCAATTTTGATAGAAGCCTATTGGATTCTGAGCTAACATTGCGTCCAAAGATATTTTTTTATGATCTGACAGGGGCATACTGCTAAGTTGATAATCCACTTTATCTTCTGTTGATTACCTCAAATGTACATGCCCTTACAGGCATTAAGTGTTTAACCTAATTTCTTTGTTCTTCCCTGACCAGGGATATTTTTAGGCCTTCCCTCTCCCACTGTGACTCAAAAAGCAGGTTTTAGAGCACTTTAGAGCAGGTTTGGTAACATCCATAACACTTGCTGAGTTTACATGTGATTCAGCCACTGACATATGCTACAGATGAGCACAGTCTATTAACAATTTCCTTTTTTTACACATAATTTCAAGCACCTGTCTGTGTTGGCAGGACGTGTTGTGTATAAATTAGATATGGCCTTTGAAAGCTGTACTGTCTTATTAATGTTTTGCACTTTAGGTCAACTATAATTTAGTAAGTTAGTGTGTGCTTAGTCTGTATCCCTGTATCATATCAAATCTCATGGATATGAGAACTTGTTCTTAATAAAGATTTTTTAAAAACAGAGTTGCAAAGTGAGCAGGCTTTAACAAACAATAATAATTAAATTCTTCATAAAATACTGTGCAATAGACTGCATAGGGTTTCCCTATTTTCTGTAAAACAAACTGGGGTTGGTCTTTATTTGCTGGCTGTGCCTCATTTTCAGGGAATCCAATGGTGTAGTTGTAACTAATGGTTTCTCATTACAGGTTCGTCTTGGTACATGCATCAGGCCAAGAACCCATAAGCCAATGCTTTTTAAGACTGTAGCTATTTAAGGCATTTCTTAATTTACCTTACCTTTTCTTTTTTGTTACAAAGAGCAGAACACTAATATAAGGACAAGCTGCAAAAGTCAAACATGGATTCAAATGCAGGATTTGAGGGCTGCATTTTACAAACTGTTAAAGGAATTAACCTTAGACTCATATGCAGTAATCTAACAAGACACCCCAACAAACCATAGCTAATGCTCTGAGTGTTTTGACCTTTGATATAAACCAGTGAAATCACATCAGTGTTATCCATTATTAATTTCATCTGCTGATTTTCAGGTTACAAAATTAAATAGTTCCAAGTGTGATGCCCTTTTTAAACAAGCATCATAATTCCAGGCCAGGGATTTCCATTAAGGGGCTTAAGTCCATCTAAACTTGTCAAATGTCAGCAAGGTGAAACTGGACCCCCTCTTTTTGGGAAATGTCAGCTAGACATTGAAAGATGGGCTCCACATTTCCTCTTTCTCTGGGCGAAGTCTAATGTGATGAAGATGAATATGATCAAATTCAATTACACTTTGCAGTCATTACTTATGGCAGTCCCTGTGATATATTTCCACAAGTAGGGCTGTGGTGAACACGAAGTTCTGATAATGATGATTACTGTCCATGTTACATTTTAACGATAATGTCAGACCAAAGGAAAAGAGCATTGGTGAACTTGAAAAGAGTTGGCACCCACAAATTAAAAAACTTTTGATGTCTACATCCGTTTGATGTCTACATCCACAGCAATAAAAAAAATGAACCTAACTTGGAACTTAACTTTTTAATTTATAGGACACCCAAAAATCAACATTCATAATTTCATTCATAAAGTATTAGTATATGCAGAGGAAAATGAAGGCATGGACATTATTTGATTATATAAGATGCATCATCAGAGCATCAAGCATTGTGATCTTACATTCACAATTATATTCTGACATCAGATAGTAAAGCTTACCTGTTAAATATATGCTTTATTACAAAGAGTTTATCACCATATATTCCACAGAAATGAATGCTTTCCGTTCATCCACAGACATCACACTTCACATCCAGGAACTCTGCAACACATCATACTGTTGTTCTAAAAGGTATGCAATATGGGTAAAATTGTTTTGATAAGGTTTTGATGCCACTCATCATCTACCTTTGACTGTCCTCTTAAGAACAACCTTAGACAGATTTAGGTCTTTGTGAAACAACAACCCACAGTATATTTATGTTTAGTATTAAAGCAGTGAGTAGTGTGGGTGGATGGGTGAACAAAGCATGTTGGTATAGTTGGTTTAGTATAGAAACAGTCAAACTTTTCATTGCACATGGCAACATGTTAATTTGGTTTGGAAGAGGATTGTTAACATTTTTTTACTTTTGATCTTTTTTTGAATCTGACCTGACTGTAACCTAATGATAACAATACTGCATTATTCATGCATAACACTCCCACATGGCAAGCCTTTAACCAGCGCTCCGCTTGCTTTCACTTGTTTTTAATAACACAGCATCAATGACTGTACTGCTTGTTCATGTTGACTGTGAGTGGATAAAGTAAAATGTTGAAGATTTATTAATGAAGTCGTAGCTTTTGATTATACTAACGACGCCTATCATGATTTCATAATTACAGCCAAGTACATTAAATAAGAAGTGAATGTATGCTCAACAAATGGCTAAAAAGTCAGATGTGTTGGTAACACCTATGGCACACAAAAATGTGAGTAGTTATACTCACCTGATAATTAATGGACCGTTAACTCATTAATGATTCATTATCAGGTCGTTCCTCACTCGTTCCTTAGTAACTACTCACATGTTTGTGTACCATATTCTAAAGTGTTACCAGACTTGGGGAGGCGTTAGATAATTAGGATACAAAAAAAAAAGGTAATTGTATTCCATTAAAGTTACAGGAGAAAAAGATGTAATCAGATTACCAATAGTAAAAATGGGGATCAATAGCAGGATTACAATATTAACGATATAATATCATGCACATGTGCACACATTACAATGCTTCACAAGTCTCACAACACCACTCTGGTCTCGAGTGAAGCCATACCTAAAATTGTCAATTCATTATCATGGCGTCTAGTGAAAAAATTAGAAATTTCACCATTATTTTGTCTTTAATTCAGAAAAGGGGAACAACATCACAGTACAGTGCAAGTTATGCCTTCTAGCTGAGGAAATGCTGTCATCATCCAAGTACTCCACATCTAATTTAAAGAAACATTTACAGGTAAGACCAACCGCTAACGTTAGCTACACAGATATCCAGTTAGCTAAAGTGAAAGTTAATTAGCTACCCAACATGTCAATACTACTACTGCTGCTGCTGAAAAATATTTAGAGAGTGTAGGTGGTGATGCTGGTGACCAGGATGGTGTGGGTGAAAATACAAGCCCCAGACCGGAATAAGTTTATGGCAGTTTATTTAAAGTTTGAGTGTGAAGTGTGAATAGCATACTTAATAAAGTACATTTAAATGCTGCATAATTACCGCTATTAATCTAAATGCGCATTCAAGCATAACAAAGGAAGGAATAGCTGGACGACAATTCATATTTATTTTCTCTTGGCTTTATTTGCATATTTAGTATTTAGGTAATCCAAAATAAGTTATCAAGCTACATTATATATATTGTGATATTTGGATAAGGTTACTGACTACATTTTTTTTATAAGTAATTAGCAATTGTATCGGAATACATTTTTAAAGTAACCCTCCCAACCCTGAGTGTTACTGATGTGTTCTCTAAAATGTAAAGATACCAAGCTAAATGTACAAGTGTGTCAGGTTTGCTTACACACATAAGATCTTTTATTTTAAAAGCCAAATACAACTGTGTTGAGGTTAGTCCCCCGTGTGTGTGTGTGTGTGTGTGTGTGTGTGTGTGTGTGTGTGTGTCTGTGTGTGTTTCTTGGAACGCAGGCGGTCATTAAATAATCATCTTGTGTCTGACTTTGTTTAAATCAGATATGGAGAGCTTTTTTGTCCTTCATGACATTTTGATCTCTGCTTTGTCATTAAGTGCGGGGATGTGATGAAATTTACATAGCCCTAATTCTTCAGTCTGCTGACAACATATTTTTCCAGTGACAGCCATCTTTAATATTTAGAAGAGTACTTTCCAATGCCCTTCAACTGTGCCTGCAGTATTAATGTATCCTTAATGGGAGAGGTTCCATAAATGAGCCTCAAATGGAGCTAGACATTTTAATGCTTGCTAGAATGGCTGGTATTTCCACACTTAGCAATAATAGTCTTTATTGCATATTTAATAAAGTGTAGGCTCGTATTAATTGTTTAGCAGCCAAGGACTTCATTAAGTGGTTGTGATGTTCTGGGTGGGTTTTCCTAGTCTTCAGCAATCCCTTTGTCCCTTCTCGTCTATTCTAGTTATATACAGCACAACACTGATTAGATTAATGCATTTTTATAGATTCTTTTCATTCAGTTTCTCTGGAGGGATGCCTTTGTGTGTGAGTGGATGGGGGGTGTATTAAGTAAAGTTGTTATTGTTACTACTTAATAACCTTCCTTTTTAACTAATAACAGCATTTCTTTGTATTTATTGCAATCTGTAAGACAAGTAAGGCATGCTGTGCCAGAAATATAGTTATTTAAATATGAGGATCATGTTTGAACTCCATAGTAACAAATGAATGAACTTAACATACACATGGTATGTTAAGTTCATTCATTTGTTTTTCTCCTGCACAGCACAGATTAAACAGTGAAATGAAATGGTTGTATGCCACGACTCCCAATATTAAAAGAAAAAGGAACACATACAGTAATAGACAAAAATGTGAAAAAATCAAAATAAGAAAAAGAAAATGTAAATTGAAAACTAAAATTAACATGGAAATAAGTGAATCTTGTGAACACAAGTCTGCTTTCACAAAAGCATCAGACAAGAATTCTGATCTTATCTCGCTCCTGTTGTTTACTACTACCTACTGTTTAGAAATTTATTTAAACCTGTAACTGATTTTTGACTACTTGAAACCACAAACATTCAGCAGATATGGACCAACATTAGCATTCATTTGGAGTCATGTTGCTGGCCACCTATATGTAAGTCCAATATTTTGTAGCTCTGTTTCTGGTCTCCACCAACTCCCAAGGGAAATATCTGGCTCTTTAGCTGCCAAATGCTCCCCTGTGTTCACCACCTAGTAAATAACTTTGTCTGTCTGCTGTTTGGTGCTGGGCAGGTAGCGGACAGTGTGTTTTTAGAGTTCAGTATCACCAGCATGAGAGCAGTGACACTGAACCAAAAGAGTAAAGTTGCAGGCTGGAAAACAATGAGTTAAAAAACTTATAAAGCTTTGTACAGCTGAGGGGAACTGCAGAGTTAGGTGATAAATCTCTGTGGGCTCATCACTACGAGCAACCATGATGATCGTGCATCCCAGTGATCAAAACTAGGTGACTTGTTTTCTCTCTTAAAAACCACTTACTATATCCCCAACCTCTGGAAAGTATTAACCACTTATCTTTATCATTGTTGTGTTTAAATACAACAGTTTAAATTGTTGATGATAATCAGTGTGTTTGTGTGTTTGATCCTGCTCTTTCAATTCCTGCAGCAGGGGAAATTAATTCCAGTCAACTGACATTTCTGTAAAGCTCTCCATCACTTTGTTGTCCTGCTGCTGTTGCTATTCCCCCAAGGGACTGCATAAATAACAAGCTATTCAATTCTAGTACAGTATATTGCTACAGTAAACACCAGTTTTATCTAGTCTGAAAGTAAATTGAATTGTTTCTATTCCCAGTTTGTCCACAGAAACTGATGCAACAAAAGATTAGCTTCACATCATTATAATCTAGTATAAACATAAGCTTACAATTAATGCCACTTACATGATTATGAACCTGAAGAGTTTTTGATTAAATGGGTTTTTTATTTAATTATTGAGTGTTTCAATGATAAAATATTTACTTTCAGCAAGTGCAGCCTTTCGTGAGCCTTTTTTTCCCCAGCAAATCAACAAAAAGCTGTGATTCCAGACTCCCAGATTTGTAAGAACCACTGGATTATATGAGAAGAGCAACTTGTCCCAACTGGTACCATTATTGGACCTACAAAATGAAAAGACATTTTTGCCTCCAAAGGTCAAACTCACAGAAGATCCTAATTTTAGGATTCATTAGGAGTCGACTGGAAAGAGTTTTGAATCACAGTCCTTGCCTTTTGAACTCACTTCAAAGACATCAGAGTGCTTAGCACTGTGGTTTGACAGCTTCACACTCGTAAGACAGGCTGATCTTTGTCCCCTTTTACCATTTAATTCCCTGAATGGACTCAAGCTAATTGGAGATCATTATCATGATGGTATGATGTATTAGAATGATGTCGCCCTTCTTAAAGACCTATAGAGGCATTAGGAGAAAAGGGGAAAAGATGTCTGCTGCTGGCATACAAATAAAATGTATTTTGCTTCACTTCTTCCACAGTTCTGCAGGTTAAACAATGATTATTGAGAGCATACAGTTATTGCTGCAAATTCAATAAACCAAAACTGTGGTACTGCAGTTGTTGATTTAAAAGGATTTGCATAACAATAGAGCCTTACTAACCAAATGAAAGTTGTCATGGCACTCTCTTCACCAGAATAGGTGGTTTCACTGAGGACAAAGCCAAACTATGTCTTCCTGTGGGTGCACTAAATCCAAAGTTGATAAACTCTTGAGTTAGCACCCCTGTGATTCAGCACACAGTCTAATGTACTAAGTTTGATAAGTGAAGGGCAAAACCAACCTCATGCATTTTCATCAGCAGCCCCTGGACAAGGCTCAGACACACATTTCAATACCTCAGAGAGCCCTTACACAACAGATAGGCAGACTGTAGCTGTAATGTACATCCCAGAACAGCCATTATTGGAAAGAGGTTGTGAGGATGTTGTATTGAGGAGACAGTTAAAACGGTTTAATGAGAACTTGGATACTTGCTTAAAAAATTTACGATAAAGGATAAACTGAGGGTGTCCATCGATAGACAAGCCTCAGCAAAGACTAAATAGAACACCTAAATTTGGATTAAGGAGCAGATATACCACAGACTGTGGCTGTTAATGTGTGTGTGTGTGTGTGTACTGCACATATACAGTACAGTACTTCACTAGAGCTTTGTAATAGGGGTCAATATCTTGACTCTTTCCCTACGTAAGGCTTGTCTGAACCCTCCAACGCATTGTCTATCTCAGCAACCTTTCCCTGACAGCAGAGAATGCCAGCTATAAATACTGCCGGCCGAGAACATGACAATATATCCCGGATCAAATATACAAATGTGTTTTATGGAAGTCAGCAACCAGCCATCCATAACTGAAGTTGAGTGAGCATAACTTTTGCATGAAGGTTGTTTCAAGGAAGCTTGTTAAGCTCAGAAAATGCATGCCAAACCATTTGCCTCCCATTTCCTGTTTTTTTGTTCTTCATTTGACCTTTGATCAGTTGGCCATACATTGCTTTAAAGGATAGTTTTGCATTTTGGCACAAGTTGGTATTATTGGACTTATTAACTGGTCCAGCAATGTTATTGATTAATGCATATTAGTTGAGCAAATCCTGTTAATGGGAGATATCCCTTCCTGCCAGTGGCTTGCCAGACAAAAATGGAGAACAACACAGAGGTCATGATAACGGAAAGTTTTTGAATGCCACAATATCTTTCAAAAACAAGTTTACTAGTTACTGCACATTGTTGTCTGGCAGGTCACTGATCACTCAGTCCCCAGCTACAGCAATGATTTTTCAGACAAACATGCACAATGGGCAACAGCATTTGTTTATACAGCTAATTCACTTTGAATTGCAGCATGATATGTCAAGGGGTTCCACTGCATTTTCTCAGATGGTGTGGGGTGATGCCTGACAGCAGAAAGCACTGGAAACATATGGGGAAATCTCCAATTGCTGGACTATTAGCCTCAGCTATGCATAATGCCACTATACCAGTGGTTTAAATCTACATTTATAGACCTTAAACTACAGAGACTGGAACTGAAATGATGAAACTAGGAGGAGAGTTTTATTTAACCTTACGTTTGCTATGGCCTGGAAGACCTTGACAAGGAAGCGACTAGGAGGCATGCTAAGGTATAGATGCCTTAGCCATTGACGCAAGGGTTGAAAGAAAGATTGGCCAATAAATTGAGAACTTTGCTTTATAACTTAGTTGCTCCTTTACCATAATATTCTAACACAAAACCTGTATTACAGCAGCCAGTGCTCCCAAAAAAGGTCATTCTTATAATGGTTTTTACCATTACCTGTGAATAAGACCCCAAGATACTTTAACTCCTCCACTTGGGGCAGCTGGTCCTCTCCTCACCTAGACTGAGCAGTCCACCTTTTTCTGGGACAGAACCATGGTCACACACTTGGGACTGCTTATTTTTATCCAAACCACATCACAGTCAGCTACAAACCTCTCCAGTGCTCATAAGACATCAAAGTCCTGTTGAGTCAAAAGGAAAACAACGTCAGCAAACACTATTAGTGCCACTGTAAAGTCAGACCACTCCAGATCTAGACTGTCTCTTGATTTCCTGTCCATGTCTATCACAAACTGGAGAGGTAACAAAAAGCACTCTTATTGAGTCCAATTCCAACACTGAACATGCTTCACTCCCATGAAAATATCCGTATTGTTCCTTATTGAATCTGCTTTTGATTGGAACACACCCTCAGGTCCCTTTCTCTAAAAACATGGGCCCCCACACCTGTTTGCCAATCCAAGGGAACTGTCAGCCAGACAGACCAACAATATCCACGTTTGTTTATCAGGAGCCAAATTAAGGTCAACCCACTGTCTCACTTCATACTCTATGATCGTTGTTTATCCAGTGTTATGTAGGTATACCTTTAATGTGGAAAAATAATTGTGACAACCCAAAGTTGGTATTACACTGTCTGTTACTGCAGTTGCTAATATGTGTGGGACAAACACATTTTTACACTATGCTCTTAATTTGAAAATGATATATTAAGATGTATGTTTTTAAAGCAGGGGCTTTTAGAGGTCATCAATTGTTTTGCACCCATCACCATTACCTGTGAAAACTGTAAATGCAGCAATATGTCTACATAAACTGTTTTATAGATTGTATGAAACAATGGGAGCCAAACACAATTGGTAAGGAAGGCAAAGCTACAGTAGAACATGCAGGAGTATGGTAGTTTTTGACTGTGGAACACACAGTGGTGGACAAACATAAAGACAGAAGTCAAATGATAATGTAATTTTAAAACATGGTCAACTGTTACACAATGTAATATCTTTAACTATTCTTAATTGAATCTTGAAACCAATACTGTGTTATCATGAAATTGAGACAATAAAAAGTCAACCTTGTCATGACCATGATGATGATATGTGGGATGTGATGTTTACATGGAACATTAAGTAAAGTAACTTGAAATAACCTGGGTTTTCATATCCCTATGCACATTTTGTTTTTTTTAGTTAGTTTCGTTTATCATCCTTTTGGAAATTCCCTTTATGTCTGTGGCAACCATCAGAGAAACACAACCACAACAAAAGACATTACAGTTAAGGACAGACATTTAACAGCAGAATGCTCCACAACATCATCACCAACAATCAAGAATTAAGTACAACAAAATGCAAGTGCAAGTTACTATAATTGCAAGAATATAAACTGTGCAATTACAGCACTATACATTTCAATTGCGAATCAAGTAGATAATGTGTACTGGATTGAGTTTACATAAATCACCACCAGTCTCTATCATGTTTGTAGTTATTTTAGCAATTGAGGATTAATCTTCTTCTGTTAATGGCTGCCTGGACACTGCCTGCTGGATCTTAATACCAGTAAAGGAAGATGAGAGAACAAGTGATGATGAATTTATCCTCCTCATTACAGGCATATATCTACATGTAGCTCAAAATTACATCATTTATCATCATATTGGTTGTTTTTTGGCCATGACATTACTCAAGTGAAATATGTGCCTTTGTAGACCATAGACATTGATCAGACATTCACAGGCCACACTGTCGTGGCTTCTTTTAACACAGCTAACATATTCAGTTTCCCAGACCCAAGATAAGGCCTTACTTGGGTTTCTGTAATCAGGATATGATGATTACATCCAACAAACGTGAATATATAAATGGGATAATCCCAAAGCTAAATCCAAACCAGGCTACTAGTAGTCCACATATTTTTGTTATCAGCAATTGCTCTACAGTTTCCTCCACAAATTCAGCAGACTATCAGTGGGTGTAGAAGATTTGGCAGCAAATTACATTATGATGCAGGGATTGTGCCCATGTGCTGGACACACATACCAACACAGACACACACACACAAAAAGCATGTTACACTCTGCAGAGCAACACTGACGGAGAGCCTGTTTGTTTCCCATCTGTCTCTTCCTTTCAGTCTACTGAGCTGTTCTATGTATTTTCTGCTGGTAGAATTTCACTCAGTCTTAATTGATTTGTAACTGTGCCTTTGCCATTTTGATC
The DNA here is from genome assembly GCA_005408345.1 of Macquaria australasica. Lineage (NCBI taxonomy): Eukaryota > Metazoa > Chordata > Actinopteri > Centrarchiformes > Percichthyidae > Macquaria > Macquaria australasica. The sequence goes on from SEMN01001096.1 coordinate 58,183, forward strand.
ACCCTGGCACAAAAACACAAATATGTGTTGATGCAACACAACTTTTTTCTTGTAATACTTGGACAAGTCTGTATTAAAACAGTTGGAAACTCTTGTAACAACTAAAATCTTCCAGGTCTTTTGAATCTGACTACACCATGTTTTACCATGTTGTTGGTTTCAGAGTTAAATAGCATTTTTATTGGAGGTGAATAAACATGATAGGGAACATGGTGATGAGCCCAAATCAACGGTGTCAATTCCAGTAAGATACAAGATTTGTCTTATTCAGGCTTACATATAGCATGTGCTTCTCCTCATCATAGCCATAACATTGTGGTAAAAGATGCACCATTATACCAAATTGTTAAACTGTCACTGCGGGAACAATATTAGGAAGATTCTTCAGTTAGTCAGTTACTATGAGCATTTCTCATTCAAACAACAAGCCATAAGCTAGCTTGTTTGCTTGCATGCTAGCAATGTAGGACATTTTAACAATTCAAGCCATGCAGCTAGCTGAAGGATAAGAGCAGAAAGTTTTTTTTCCAGAGTTACAAATCCCTTGTATAGGAGAATAACATTTAAATTTAAAATGTCAAGCTTTCCCTTTTAGGCCCCCGCTTCTATTGCATGAATTGATTGTTATTGATCATGACTGATGTTCATTGTTCAACTGACAAATGTGATTTCCATCTTCTGTTTAGCATTTGGGAGAGAGACGTGACGAAAATGCTAAACAGCATCTTTCTGCCTTTTTTGTTTATTTACTTGTTTTAGATGAACAGTGATGGGGATTTCAGCAAACTCTGGATTCCGATGTGTCCTATGAACCATCACTGCTATATGTCCCAGCAACTGTACATTAGTCATTAGGCTGTTACCCCAGTTGAAGCCAATTACACCTGATCCTGGAAGTCCTCCACATGCACAGATCCATGTTATAGGCTGCTGTCTGAGGGAGGATGTATTGCAGTTGCATCTGGGGGTTTGTGTGCACCAGCCCATGAAAAGGTCAGTATGCTGCTAATTTACTGGTGTGTAACTAATTTACAGTACTAATTTTTGGTCTCATCAGATGTTCATTGTGGGTTGATAGATGAAATAAATACTCTAACCTCACTGATAATGTTATAGCAGCACTAATATGCTCAGTAAATCAAAGGGTTGCCTGTGAAGGACTATTAAGGACATAATTCAGAGTTTGCATTTTTATGTGTACATTCACTATGAATGTCAGTGTGACAATCATACATGTCTATGCAAGTGTAGTAGTTTATATGGTTAATATGTCACTATAAAACAGGGCATACAAAGAAGATTGCTGGATGACTTGTTAGACTACTGTGGTGACAAAAAATCACGACACGCCTTACAGAGTGATGCCATTAATATGTACAGGAGGTGGACATAATAGTAAAAACAGTTAGATTAGAGGGTTAGAGGGCTTCAAGGGTATACTCAATTCCTTGTAATTGAGACCCGACCCGGGACTCAAGTCCGGGTAAGGTCCCATTGTATTGCCCCTGGTCTCAGGTTTGTTGTGTCTAATACCTGAATAGATCCAAGGAGACCCACCATCAGCTCTGATCATGTGGTGTGTCATAATAATGCACAACAGAGAGGTGAATAGTGAAGGGCAGAAAAGAAATTACATGTATAGCTGTTTTTTCAACCACAGCCGTTAGTTCATTTGTGGCGCATCACGCTGCTGCCAGCGTTGGTGTTCTCTCTCTGCTTGGGTCTGTTCGAGTCGACCGCATTTTGGATCTAGCTGAATTACCCTCGGGTCTAATCAGATTGGGTCTGACTTCTTTGTTTCCTTTTCTCCTTTTCTGTGAGTTAATCTATACAAGTCAGGATAGATAGGTTTTCCACAGGTCTATTTCGGAAATGGTCCAACATTTTGGAGCTCTAGTAGATCTCTAATATAAATGTAATGCTATACAATAATTCTGCAATAAATAAATAAATAATACTTCTGTGAAGTTGAAAATGTTTCATTTTTGTTAAAACTCTGTTACGGAAATATTGTTGCAACTGCATAGTAATGATTAACGCCAGAGTATGCAGTGTTTTGGCAATGAAATGAATTATATTGAAATGTGAATTTGTTCCCCCATTTGTGCAGCCATGAGAAAATGTTTCCATGAAAATAAAACCAGGGGAAGTTTTGTTCTCTCTGTGTGTGAGAGAGTTAAATCTGTCAAAACAGAAAGAAAGGGGCCTCACCACTGTAATACCTACAAAAAGGTTTTTCATTGGTATTAAACATGTAGTGACATACGGTGCAGTAGGAGATCAAAAACATAATATCAACAGCCAAATTTCATTATTCAAACACTGATTAATTGCTTACCTTAAATGAAATGTTGCACACTGTTGCTGTTAGATTTTTTTTCACATCATGTAATCAACTTCATCATATATACTATATAAGTAAAGCACAACTAATCTCAGTTACACAATAAAAGCCTAGGAACAAGGTATATGTCTGTAGAAATTTGGACATTGTCATCGTTAAAATCTCTATTTATATAAAAAGAAACACCAGTACTGGTTTGTTCTGTTGGTTCAGAAAAACCTCTGATGTCTGCCAATTCACACAAATTGTGTTGTTAGAGTAACTGCTAATTTTAATGTTAACCTTGTTCTGACATTTATTTGAATATGGTTTGTTTTGAGTGTGACTTTAAGAGTCTTTCAACTCCCAAGGTAAAAAAGGAAAACAGTTTACATTAATTGTCTACTGAACTGTTATCTTCCACTTTTAACAGTGGTGTTAGATTATGAATAACCTCTTGTTATAGAAGGACAAAGAGGGATGTACGCATCACAATCGTAGCAAATGAGTTCCTCTACAAGCACCAAAGAATAATAAAATAAAAGGCAAAAAATGTTATGATTTTTTTTTTCCTTCCTTCATTGAACAAGAGTTTTATTTTGCCGTCTCGTGTGATTTGTTGTAAAGCGTGTATGATTAGTGTCATCACCTCTACCCACACTGGGATATTTATTTACTTTGGGATAAAAAGTAAAGCATGTGTGAAGGAGGAAGGTAATGCCAAACACAGATGGCCTGTGCTTAGATCTTACAGCTGAAAGTGCAGTGGACCATCTTTATTACCTCAAAATGTTCCTTTTTTACATTAAGTGAAGCTGATACATTGCCCATGGTGAATGGAGTCTGAAAGCAGTAAGAGTTTCCTCTGCCAAGATTCACTTAGATGTGATTGGTAATGGTGCATGCCTCTGTTCATCAGAAAAGTACACTTTTCATCCTTAATGCCCCTCTTGTTGGAACTGATGAAACTATGGTTGGATTAATACCTAATATGTTATTCTTATTAGATCGTGTAGAGATAGTTGTTGAAGGAGTCAAATAAATGTCACAGATCTAAGTTCTAAAGTTTTGTGCTTTATTGTTGCCAGAGGGGATGTGAAGCCAAGAGAGAAAACATAATTTGGGGGCTGGTGAGTTGAAGCCAACATGCTATTATCCTTCCATTTGTTATTCATTCATGCATTAATACACCTTATGATATAGAGTAGATAATGATCCTTAATTGATGTTGTAACCGTATCTTCAGTTTGTTATTTGATCACCTGTGTGAGGAGGGCCTGCAGAGCGAACTCACATTGACATGTTCAAAGAGGTGACACCTGTCCTTCCTTTGAATGTCTTTTAATGCTTCTGTGAGACTAAATCATGTTCAGCCGGGCGCATTACAGTGCGACGAGAGCAGCTACACAGATCTTGTTAAGGGCCAGTGGAACCGACAAGTACATTCACTGTGATTTAGTTCCAGTGAAGTGCACAGCAATCTTCAGGGCGAAGAACTGTGTGTGTGTGTGCGTGTGTGTGTGCGTGTGTGTGTGCATGTGTGTGTCCGTCTTTGTGTAGAAGCAAAGGGTCAGGGTCACACTCAAAATCACTGAGACCCCGGAGGGAACAAACTGAGCCTGTTAGAAATAGTGCAGAGACAAGCTTAACCTATTTTTAATAGTCCCTCCCTCTCCATCATTCCCTTCCCAGACCTGTCCTCTGTAACAGAAGGCTGCTGTTTTGAAGGTTAACATACTATCAATAAACTGACATTGAATAAAGTCCACATAGTATTTTAAGACTTGACACTATAGCATTTTAAATGTGCAGTGAATATGTCTGGGCGCTTATTTAAAAAGCCCTTGTGAGATTTACAACACATCCAAGATAACCTCAGTTTAAATATAATAATAATAAATAATACTGAAGGGTAGTTTAACAATTCAAAGTTAGTAACTGATACTAGATTCAGACAACTTGCCTGAGAGGTAATGAACAGTTTATGGCAGCAAAACAGTGCAATACTTTCCATTTAACTGCTCCTAAACAACAGTACATTTGAGAAATTAATATGCAGCAGAACTGACAGCTGCAAATTATAGCTGTTTCTTGATGCCGGAATAATAATTTTACACTACATTACGGCAGGTATTTACAATTCAGAGATGGAGGGTGCATACTTAACTACGTCAATTAAGGAAATAGTTGTGGAGATGTCAGATACTCCACTGAAGCAAATCTTTAGCAGGCGGCGATGTGCCATGTGTTGTATTATGACACCAGCTGCACTCGCTTCCCAATGGGAAATAGTTTGATGTTTTCCATAACTGCCACTCTTCCGCTTCATCAGGATCCCTCAAAAATGTTTTGACAGGTAAACGTGGTGATGTACACCTCAAGTGAGGGACATTACAGAAGTTGAAGACAGACTGACAGAGTTGCCTGTATTGCTAACGGCAATGAAGGAAAAAAGGGATAATTTACATTAATTTTACCCTGTAATTCATCTATAGCTCAAAAATCTTACACTGGTAGGAACTGGCTTCACTTTCTTTTGCATGTAATAGTTTAGTTTTGTTTAGTTTCAGTTTTTGTTTATTTTGCGCTATACAAACAGTATAAAATACCAGAAGTGACACCAGCTTGGTTAAGGTTAGGGAAATGTCATCTTAATTAAATATTGAAAGTCAAAAGTGACGTGAAGCACAAGACAAGATGCAAGATCACAATCTTTCCCTAACCTAACCCTAACCCTAACAGTTTGTTGCCTAAACCTTGTCACACTCAGGATGCAAACTTGTGTCTCTGGTGTGAAAGTATTAAGTTAGATTACTGTCACATTATCAAACATTAAAACTAAGATTTGAAAGGTTGAATGTAAGTTTTGAAAGTGTAAACTATGGTTTTAAAACTGAAAAATAGGATTCAAACATTTGAAAAAAAGATTTGAATGTCTGAAATAATTGCCTCACACTGACAATTCTGCAGTGTAATGTTTTCCATGTTGCAAATCTGAGTTTTGAAACTTGCTTCGCAGACATTCAACACGCTCCCTTCTGCTGAAAGAGCAGATTCGAATGTCAGAAAAGAGAGTGTTGAATCTCTGAAAAAAGTGAATTGAATCTCTGAAAGGATTGTGTTGAATGTCAAAGCAAGTTTCAAAACTCATATCAAACCCCTGTGCTTTGTACACCCACCATCCACCCTGAACACCTCCCTATCACTTGCATTCTATACTAGAACATAGCACTTCATGCACTTGAAAGAATGTTACCAGTTTTCCCCAAATATAAATGTAATTTCTAGGAGACAGTGTTGCCACACTGCTGTCATAGCCTGTCTTGTAACCTGTATCAGCTTATATAAACTAAACGTTGTGAAGATTATGAACAGGTGATGATGATGATGTTACGTGTAGTTTAATATCTCATAAGAAATTATTCAGAAAAGTCAAATTATTGGTATCTGCCAGCCAGTTAGAAAGAAGACTGTGGATACAGTGGTTTAGAATCTTACCTAATACAGTATCTTTGAAAAAGATTGCAAAAATATAACTTATACTGTTTCTTAGTTGGCAGCTGGTGCATTGAAATAAGGTGGCTTCTTTCGATGTGTACCTATGTGAACGTAGGAAAGGTATTATAAACCGTGTCAGGGAGGAAAACAGAAACATGTTGGCAGGACTGGACTGTGAAGACAGTCGCCTGTTTGTGACAGAGGCAGCTGAGCTACGGTAGTAGGGATACAGTATGTTAAGGAGGTGATAGAAGAAGGAAGACATGGAAGGCGAGGAATGTTAAGGGGCATCATAATAAGTGAGAGGTGGAAGCAGGAAAAGTGTCAGAAGGTTGAGAGGACCGTGAATGGAAACACTGGCCCTGCTTGTCCTGTCATTTCAGCAGACTCTCTGAGGACAGCATTGTTTTGCGGAAGCTTCCGCTTCCCCCCGCCGCCAGTACAAGACGTCCTCTCTGCGGCCGTCGCTGCTAACAGACGCCATCAGTCACACTGGCTCAGAAACCACTCGCCTCCAATCTCACCACTGCTGTGAAGGCAACTGCTCGAGCTTGTCTCACAAATCTGCTTCTCCGTGTGCTCTGCAAGCAAAGACATATATTTACACACCGTCGCAACAACACACACACACACACACACACACAGGCAGGAAGAGACACGCACACAGAATTCTTTCGTCACTTTGCCAAAAACCTAAGAGCACTCCTATTGAATTTGTCGCTGTCCTGCTTTTTATATCCCTCTCTCTATGTAGTTGGCTGCTGGATTTACACTGACAGAATCCACCTCATGTCCTCCATGTTTCCTGGGCTTACTGTCTTCATCTGAGCATTAAGGGCTCACCATGCCACATATCCTCATATACTCTACTGGATGGAAACTTGTCCATGGACCATTTGGAAGATTTTGGTTTAATAATAATATAAAGTCGAGAATTAATCGTTTCTTTTTTGTGATTTTTCTACATAAATCTTCTTTTCAGCTTTGAACACTCATCTCATACACAGAGAGATCTCATGCCGTTCAATATTGCACTGTACTAGCTGCCTTTGTTCGTGGACAATAAAAATATGCAACAACGTTATTGTCACTATAGTGAGGAGATAGATGGTGCACACAGTAAGGAGGAAGAGCACTGATGATTGAGCTGGATGGTGATGGCTGAATGTACTCTAGGTTTTATGTTAATAGTGTCACTTTTATGTACACTGTATTTTATGTGAACTCTTATGGTAGGTTTAAGCATATGTGTATTTTATTATGTTTTATGTGTCTTATATTCGAGTGTGCGCTCTTTGTTTCACCTGGCTGAAAGACAATTTTCCCAAGGGGGCCAATAAAGTTAAAGTCGAAATCGTGCTCGATCACGTGTGTGGTTCATGTGTGACATGTTAAGATATTAAATTGTGAACAACATAATACAATAACATAGATACTGACTGCATTAAGAACTGTAAAATTAGCCATGAAAATTAGCCAATAACAATACTGAGTTTGGTGAAGAGTGGAATGTACAAGCTCGAGGCTTTTTATCTTTTTATGTACCCCATAGCAATTTCATTTCCATTCCTCCCTATACAACTACATTAAATGTATACATAATTTCATGCACTGTTTTCTAGACTCCTCGTCACTGCATCTCCCAACCTCTCTCCTCACTCTATACATGCACATTCTTCCCCTGCACAACCCCTCCACACACTAGATCAACGTGCATTCAGTCATCCCTAACGAGCACAAATGCATAACTCAACCCCATTACCTCCTCCCCTCCTCCCATGTACCGTAAGTGACAAACTAATATCCATGAGCAGTTGAGTTGTTGGTGGATTTGCCCTTTGATCTCAAAGCCAACCATGTGTTTGAGAATTGGTATAAGCGAGCTAAACAGCCAAGGCTACACATTAAATCAACAAGGCATGAAGTGCAGTATGAATTGACCTTATTTCCAAACAGGGGTTGTCTTAATTTTCTTCGTATTTTGTATCACATTGTATTGAATTCTAAACATTTTTGCTGAATGTTTTAATGCTTTGTCCATTAATTAGCCATAATTACTGATGACATTTAATTTTTTTAACACTACTGTACATGTAAACAATTCTTTATAAGTAAAACATGCTAATATTTTATATCTATAAAGCTATCTCTAAATCAACACTCATTGACTTTGACTCACAATAGTTTTTATTTATTTCATTCCCTGCTTGCAACTCCTGCAGTATGGATTGTAAATGGAGCTTTACATACATAATATAAATCTCAGCCTGTTTGACATGCCTATGGCTATAGCAGGCTTCATCACAACTACGCCTGTTGAACTCATCTCCCCTTCTCTTTTTCTCTCTCTCTCTCTCTCTCTCTCCCTCTCAGCTGCTATTATTTATTCAGTTTGTTTGGCGGGACTCAGTAGCCGCGGCAGCCCCGGCCTGGCAGACCTATCGAACTGTGGCATAATAGATGTAATACATCAATGTGTTTGAGCTGAGAGCCTTTAATTAGGCCTTCCTGCTCATTTCATCAATTCCCCCCTGCCCTCCTGGGATTTGAGGGAGGGGTGGGGGGGATACAGACAGGCCTCCTGCACTGCATGTGAATCACTGCACCTCCACCTCCCCAGCCCATTCCTCTGCCTCCTCAGTGGGCTCTTTGTCCCTGAAAATCGCCAGCCCCCAGCCTCCTGTCCTCCTCCCTACCCAGCCCACTGCCACTCATGTCTGCGGGGTGAGACAGCATAAAATGCTAATCGTCACCTGAATGTCAATAATTAAAAACATGTCGCCCTTCAGGATTTGAAAAGAAGTGGCTCTCTTTCAGAAAGCAGCAGGAATGTCCAATATGAAATAGATGATTCTGAGGATGTTGGTGTGTGTGTCTGCATGCATGCATGTGCGAGTGTGTGTTTGTGTTAGTGTGCAGCCATGACCTTGCTCCCCAGGTGCTCTTGGAATGTGTCATGTTAAATAAACGCCAAGCAGCACCCAGTGGCGACCAGCGGCACAACTGCAAACACAGAACAATCTCCTGCTGATTTTGCCATTTTCTGTTTACCATTTCTAGCCATTCGCATTTCACATGAATCATAGCAACAGCATCTGACATTTACCACAAGTTAAAATATGACCACACCAGACCACATAACTGAGGGCCACCAGCACTTGAGGCAGAGGCTGATCTAAGTAAGCATAAAGTGAGTGCTCTCCAGCTTTCATTGCTGTATGCCCAACCATTGATTGTATTCACACATATTGTAGACATTATAGATTGCTTTGGTTTCAGATGAACAGAACTATTGATTGGAATTCAATCCTCCATCCAAATGTGACTATTTATCATGACATTCAAGAACACAGGTTATTCAGGAAGACATTTCTTCAGGCATTTAAAGGGGTGCATGGGTGTGCAGACCTGTGTGTGTGTTTCTGTGTGTATAAATGCAAACATTTATGCAAGATGAATCTGTATGTAGCACTGCGTTTATGCATTTTTTTCAGGGGCCATTGAGTTTTTTATCGCAACAAAAAACTAGAGGGGGATTAAGTTAAAGCCAAACTAAGGCTAATGTCCCTCAAAATGACCTCCACTTTAAGTAAAGAATCTGTCTGTATCCATGTGCTTTAGGTAGCTTAAAAGGGCTGGACTAGCATACATGTTTACAGCCAAACATTTTGTCCATGATTGGGTGAGCAAAGAAAAACATGCACTGGCTGATGGTGAAGCATTAGAAGGATCAGCCAGTCGATGACAAGCAAAAAATTGCAAAAAAGAAAAAAAATTAGAGTTTGGTATTTTGGTGACTAACCTTGAGCCGGTGGAGAGGTGCAGTCCAGCAGGACAATTCATTTTTGGTGTCAGGATGTACCGTGCCAACAAACAGCCAGCACATAGTGGTTGTGTACATCATAAAGCATGTTTCTTCACTGCCACTGAGCATTTGAAAGTAAAGGTAAAGGTTGCCGCCTGCTTTCTGAACCAGAGTAATCAATAACTTTCCCTCAGTACATAATGTTACTTTCACACAAACAGTGCAAGCTTCTATGAAAGGATTTTCAAAAGATGTGATCCTGTACTGAAAAAGCATCTAAACCATGGCGATCAGTTTAAAAGTAAAAAGTTATTCCAGACAGTCACTGTTATGCTGGGAAAGTATATTCCATATGAAGAACAATGCATTGAAAATATTCATAGTTTGTCTAAAACATACAGTACTACTATATTATCATGCTGGATAGTCTTTCATGGAAACACATACAAAATGAGGCAACTCATACTGTACACAGCAGGAAGTTTATGTACTGATCTAGAGTTGGGATTGAAGGCCAAACAGTTGAAAAACTGAGAGGCACATTCAGAAGAGGAGAAGCCCTGGAGGAGCTGCAGATCAGAGGACATTGCTGGAACTTATTATATAGCTCTTGACTTGGCTGCTTGCCAGCTGAAAGGGCAAGGCCTCAACTGTTGCTCAGATATCTGCTCTATGATCATTTAGTTTGTGATGTAAAGACAATAATAAAAAGAAGACACGAATTGCGAGAAAATTTTGAAATCCACATTTATGTAACAGCAGTTTAGTCCCATTGGATGTGCAACAACAGTGAACAGCATAGTATATAAAATTGATTTAAGATTTAGGAAAACTCACTTGTCATGGGCTTCATAAAGAACAACAGATGGCATCATTCTGTTATCCATCTTGTCAAGGATGCAAAGTATTTTTTTGCTGGAAAAACATAAGAAATAAGCACATGTGCACTCACATACACAAGCATATATGCATATACAGCATTCAATATGGTATTGGTTTATAAATATAGTCTAAATATTGTATGGTACCATCACTACATGATGAACTGCCCACTGTCTGTTAATTCCACAGAAGCTAATCCCTTCAGTCTTTTGCTAATATATCCATTACATGAGTGATGCTCCCATAAGCCTGCCCTAGTCAGTAAATAATTCTGGTTAATTAAAGCCAAGACATCCATCTTTGCCTTGGCTTTGTGTGCAGACTCTGCAAAAGGCATGTTCTATTAATAAAACAGTGGTTATCACCACTGTTGATGTAGTTTCAAACCTGTTAATTAGACTGTAGATTTCAAATGGAAATTAACGGCCAATAATTCATTGGAAAGGGGGAAATGACACTTTATTTCCATGATGGCACATCAGCAGGAGATGGCTGTGTAAAACAGACAGACTGAAGTAAACTATTGTTTTGTTGTTGTTTTGTGTATTTAGATGTTCACGTCAGTCCACTACTTGTTTGCCAGGGGAGATTTGTAGTTAATGATTAGTTAAAGAAAGCCCAAAAGCTAAATTTGAGTAAACACCAGCAAAAATGTGTTAGCAGCATGTCCATTTATACTCTACTTTATAAAATATTGGTAACTCAAAAGGCATCTTTATTTGAGTACATACTTTGTGAGACAACCATCACACGTCACATGGTGAAACGAAGAATGATTGAATTGTTTTTGCACTTTATCTCCAGTCCATTTACCAGTTTAAAAAGAGGCATTTTAAAAGATACAATATATTTGTTTACATGGGAGAGAGTGCATGTTAACAGACACTTGACCTTTAGTGGTCTCCTATATCTTTGTTCCAAATTTCCACTTAATTTTCACAAAAGGTAAATTACACCCAAGAGAAAAGGAGCCAGTGTTTTGATTTTCTATTAAATAGCAAATTAATTTCATACACCACAAAACATTGCTATTTTAACTAGCAGTTCTTTCCCAGTAAACTAGGACCAAATTTATAACGTCCCCAGGGCATCACTCCAATATGATTATACTCCGCTGGTAAAATAATTAAGTGTGAAAAACACATTAGGTCTTTTTGCTTTTCTCAACAACAAATGAACATATCTATCTATCTGTCTCTCTATGTATCTGTCTATATTAACTTTTTCTACCTGGTGTACAGTGGAAGAAGTTAGAAAGAAATACAGCATAAATCCTCTCTTCAGTATTAGTAAATGAGAAGAAGATTTTAAAGCTGGATCTATTGCTAAGGTGAAAGAAGTCTATTGAACAGACATTGACTTAACTAAGGACACTGATTATTGGGTTATTTACATTCCTTTTTGTTTTTGGATTTATTGGAAACTTTTGTATAAGCAGGCATGTGGTTTTAAATCTGTTCAATTTGGGATTTAAAGTAGAATAGTATCCACATAAAAGAAAAATAAGAACTACATTTACACGTAATGATGAAGGGGATTAGAAAAAAAAGCGATAAAGAACCTCACGGCATGGCTCTTATCTGCAGTGGCAAATAGGGATCCCTTACTGTAGTAAAAGTAGCTGTTATCAGAGCTATAGTGCCATTTTCAGCATGAAGCCAACGGTCCTAAAGGATGCATGTCAAGAAGAATGGTACGTAATAGAGGAGTGGTACATTGTTTTGAGTGTTTTGATTGGCTCTGGCTAAGACCAAAGGTCATGCATTTCAAATATAATTTCAACAAGAATAAGAGTCTACAGCCATGCTTGCGATGTTTACCATAGTCACCACCTTAGTTTAGCTTGTGACCATGCTAACATTTGCTAATTGCCACTAAACATAATTTGCATTAGCATTCATCCTCTGGGCACTATGGATATCTGCACAAAAATCATGGAAATCCATTCAGTAGTTGTTGAGATATTTCAGACTGGACCAAAGCGATGGACTGCCTATCAGACAGACAGACCGACCAACAGACAGACATTGCCATCCCTAGAGTCATGCTCCTAGCAAAGCCTGTAGCAAGTACTCCTTGTTGACAGGTCTGCTATACACTAGTTTATTGGCATTTGGTGCCATTTTTTCAGATATTGACCGCAGCTAATTGCAAGTGGTGGATCTCTGATTTCCTGACTTGTAGCAGCACATTCAGCTGAGCCCTCAACGGATGATATGTCTTTATGAAGCTGATCAGTATAATTGATTGGTTTAATAGAAAGCAGGACCCAGTCTGATATTAAATGCACCAGTCTGTTTTCACCTACAATAATAGGAGCGTGATATTTTTCTTATTACTTAATATAATTATTTGCCATTTGTAAGTGAAAAATAAGGTTTTCAGAGAATCTGTCCTACACCACAGCCACTGCATAATGTACATTCAATTTCAGGACTCGACTTTAAATGTAGAGTCCACAGAAGTGTGATACAAAAGGAATGTTATTATAAGACATTCTCTCTGTGTGACAGCAATCAGCAATCAGCAGTTTGAAAATGCCAAAATGTCTAAAAATTAGAAGCCATTTTCTCATACTGACGACACTCTCCACAGGGAAGATGGTGCTAATGGAAGTTTGGGCAGGGAACCGTTTTAATAATTATGCAAAAGTCATGTAAGACAAGAAAAGCAATTCACTTCACATTAACCCGGTCTTCAAACTGACACATAAAACATATCTTCAGACTTAACTCCAAAAAATGTGTAGAAATGCTGGATTCTCATGCACAGTTTTGCAGGTAGACAGCAATCTGGTAACTTTTAATAGAAACTCTCCCTAAATCATAGGTTGGTATACAAGATGATAAAAGATGGCACTGTGGACAAAGAGAAAATGGAGCCGTAATGGACATTGCTAAAAAGCAAGAAAATGTAACCACTCATTTAACTCAGCAAGACGTCAGAGATACTTAGTGTGGGGTTCACTTTACCTGCAGCTCATGTTCTTTGGCCTGATCCATATAGTGGGGAGTTTTCCTATTTTGCACATTTCCCTCCTCTGTTTAGGTTCACGCTGCCCATTTATAAGCAAACCAAGGCTTGTAAATAAAAGTTACATGGATTAGTTTACAGACAAAAGTATACAATTTGATGGCGAGTAAATCAAAACTGAGTTAGTGCATTTGTCAGAACATTTGCTATAATTTACCATCTCCGGTCTTTATCCCCAGGTATAAAAATCTGAAAAATGTTTTTGGTACAAAAAGGCAGTGTTCTGTAATTATACGGCACATACTGGCTGCTATTGTTCTCATTGCCATATCAAGCCGAACTGAAGATGTAAACTGTCAAGTTCCCTGCTTGGTGTGGATGTCCCATAATTCCCATATGTCTCTTGTCTAAAGAATCAAAGACACTTTGACTTACAGAGAAGACAGAATAACAACAAAATATTGTAAACTATTCATGAAAAAGGACTTCATCTTTGAAGTACTTATATCACTGCAGCTACAAATGTGGGTCATATTAGTTTGAATGCCAGTTAGCAGAATTTGTCAACCCCTTTTATGTGTCCATCATATCCGTGTTAGAGGAAGAAGCTGAAACTAGCTAAGTGCAGCTTGTCTGTAGTTGTCATTTGTGCCCCCTGACATATCAGATGATTATGCAAGGGGTTTTTTTTGTTTTTTTTTGACAGTTTCGTCTGTTTGGTGGCACAGATAATATGATACCAGCGTTTTTCCATAGCTGACAAATGCTGCTAACACCTAATAGGTGTTTTCATTATTTGGTCTACCCCTGCACATTATTGGACTACTCATATTACTCTGTTTTGCTATGCAGCAATCAAATCATCTCTTATCACACCTTATAAAGTGCCGGCATCTGCAAGACAGAATTTCTAAGATATTTATTCCACAATATTTGTGCGAGTGTGCACATACAGTAATAAGAGCAACATATTTGATACACCTTAGAATATAATGCAACCAAATACACCAAAATGATGGCCATAAGAAAGAGGTGAATCAACACTGCTCCTTATCAGTCTAAACACAAATAGAACATTTTGAGCTACTCAAAGTGGGGGTTTATTACGGGGCTATTGTATTGGATTGTGTTGCTTTTTTTTTTGTGTCCACCACCCTTTATGTTTCTAACAGCTCACATCCTGAAGATGAGGAGTATAGTTCACCATGGGAACAAAATGTTTGTGTCTATTTAACACAATAAAGAGGGGGCAGAAAGACTTGCAGCCTCTTCCCTAATGAGCCTTGTAAGACCTCATGCTGTTTGATGTCTAGGACTGTTTCATCCAGCTCAGACACTGTCTCCATTGCCCCCTAACCCTCTCCGTCCAAGGAGGGGACTGGCAGGCTGGCGCCCCTCTGCCCTGTGCCTACCACCCACCAGGCCTGACCATGTTCTCCACTTCATTTACCTTATGCTTTGCTCCTCTGCCAGACAAGGGCCAGAGGCCAAAACGCAGACAGATATGCACCTGCAAGGTAGCATCCCTTGGGATTAAAGCGGGCAGTTAATTTTGTTTGCTTTTGACAGGGTGTTTTTAATTTTACCTGCCAGTGTAGGTTTGTTCAGGTGCTCTCTCTGGACCTCTGTCTAGAGTGACCTATCATCGCCATATGGTCACAGTTCCCACAGCTCACTACTGATGGACCTGGTGGCACTAAAAGAGTCATTAAACCTGTGTTGATGTTAGCGAAAACAACATTGTGCTATATTAAGGCTTTACTGTGCTGTATCTGAACTCTCTTTCCCAATTGTTTCCACTTTAAATATAATTTCACACAATGTTGTAACAGATGGGATAGCAATATTTGTTAATGGCCATTGTTTTTGCTTGTTTGTTTTTGACATATACCCACAGTTTTCCTCTTTTCATGTATTTAATCACCAAGATAAACCTGAGGCAATGAAAACTCTTGATGGATTTTATACCATAGTTCTACATCTGACGACTTTACACAGTTAGTTGAGACAGTGAGCTCATGCGTCTTGGCAACTTCAGATGTTTTCAGGTTTTCTTCATGAAATTATGGTTGGATTCAATGGAAAGGGTTGTTTCAAAAAGGGGGAGAGAATCTAGTCAAAATAAGTGGTATGAGGGGAAAGAAAAGTTATACATTCAGTGAATATTTAATAAAACAGCCAGAGAAGGGAAGCAGTGAGTGAAGAGCACCGAATAAGAACCAACCAGTGCTGGGATCACATCGATGCTGGAGAATTTTAATAATATATGAAACCACTGCATGGATATATGTTTGTGCGAGATGTGTGTTGCATGTGAGGAATGCAACATAATATGAAGATAGCTACAAAAAAGAGAGTTTTTTGTTCATGTCAGGCTTGCATGTCATTGACAAATCAAGTTGTGCCTTGTAGTGGCTGGAGGTTCAGGTTTGCTCACTGTATTTTTAACAGATTGAATTATATTAAGTATACATTTTGTGTATATTTGAGCACACTCAGAGGTCATATGGCATTGCCAGGCACAGTTGTAAAGCAGTGAAGATAAAAATCGATAGTTTATAAAAAGACAAAAACAAAATTTTATTCAATTTGTAATCTGTAAACACTCCTTTTCACATTCACTGTCAAATCATAGTTAATTAAACAGCTACCAACTCCCCACCACCCCCTCTTACTTTTTAACCATGCTAATTATCACTCATGTTGTCACAGCAAAAACATCAAACACAAGATAAGTCTCTGCAACAGGAAAAGTTGTGGCTTCAGATTCGCCTAAATTTGCTAAATGTTTGCTGCCAAGTAACCCTAAACTACTCAACCAGCTAAGTGGCAACATGTGAACTGATGTGATCAGTCAGTGGTCTTGTTAAACGTGTTACCAGGAATGATCTATGAAACTCAGTCACACATAAAGTGACACCTTTGGAAGACATTTGGAAGAAAATGGCCATGGCCACAGAGAATTCTCGATTCTGATTGGCTGGAAGGTATAACCCGACAGTATAGCTGGACAGCTCTGACGCAGGGTTTTTTGTTGTTCTAAATTATTGCAACAGTATTAAACTATAGGTTAGGACAGCAACTGTGAGACTTAGCCACAGAGCTTTGAGCTAGTGTTAATTATGTAACCAAAGTGGAGGAAGAAAAAGGCAAATTAGCTTGTCAGTCAGAACAATGCAAATTTCAAATGTGTTAGTTGATTTGTCCAGATGCACAATGAGAAAGAAAGACAGGACATCAGAAAAAACATTAGCCAGGGTGATGCTGCCTGTAGGTCTGAGGGACAGCTGCAGAGGAAAGGAGAGACGACATGTGACCAAAACTGAACAGAAGAAGAGCTGTGGAGAAGGCATGGATAAGACAGAGAGAGAGGGTGATAATGACTGTGTGCGTGAGGGTGTCTGAGACAGAGAGAGGGGGAGAGAGAGTGCTGCTGCTATATAACGTTATCTTTGCTGGAAAGACTTTAATAATATTAGCTGAATGCAGCATTTCTCTCTATTCCTGATAATGACAGCAATCAGTAAATTTCTCTCTCTGTCCCAATTGCAAAACTTGTCAAGATTTTATAACTCTTCATCCAGCTTCATGAATCCCTTTCCGTTTAGAACAGCCAGAATTCTGACAGATTATGTTATTATTATATATTATGTGATATTTAAAACAGAAAAGCGAGATCAAAGTTAGTTATATAAGTAAATGAACGACTGATATTTTGCATTTGATTATATGGTGTTTTGCTGGCAACTGTCAACTTCAGCTTTATTGTCCCTGAGGGGAAACTTGCCTTGCAGCCAGGTAAGACACATAGAACACACAGAGACATAGGCACACGGACAAAAAACTTATTTGATGTATTCATGTCTTTTAACCGACAACAGGAAACCTACGTTTAGCCATTGCTAAAACCATCATCAGGCCCCAGTAGTTAAATAGGAAACTAATCATCAGCTGTGTCATGAGCATTTAACAGTTTGGTGGTCTGAGAAATAAAATAATTATTCGACCTGTTAGACCTGACCCTTGGTAAGTATGATAATACCCTCCAAGTTTGTACGTTCCATGATTGTAATGGATGACGTGGAGGCTAAGAACCATCCAACGCAAAGCTTGTCTGGTATAATCACTTACTTATTAGTACACCTTAGAGTGTATTATCACATTTACACCATGACCTCTTACCACAAGTAAAATGAGAAGCTCTGTTTAAATTGTCATTTGTATTGATTTTAGCCCAAAAGTTCATTTGTACGCAAGTACCATGTTTGAGGTGTCTTGTTATTCAGTTTTAATGGACCTGCAGCTAATAAGAAACAAGTATTTTTCCTGGACATGGTACAGTATGGTAACTATTTCACTGTGTCGTGTCAACAGCACTTCAGAAATGCTGTTTTTTGTATTTGAATTTGTTTCTCTTTTATTTGTCTGGAGAACACAAAATCTATAGACTAGAAACACTTCTAAAAGATATCTCAACTATTTTCACTTACTTCTGACCATAATTGGATGAAAATTAAGACACTTCCAAATCTGCTGTGAGAAGAATATACACTGACATTTAAACAAGTCAAATGGTCTTTTTGCAAAGTCAATGTATCAGCCAATCTGAGGAGCAGACCTACTGGGACGAGAACAAAGCGAATCAATTGGCCTCACTTATGTTAAATTACTAAACGCAATAATAAGACTGCAGAATTCCCAGAGCAAACACAAAAGCATAAGATCAAGTAATTCTCTTTTCCTACCTCTCTCTGTATTTCTCTGAGATACCCAAGCAATCCTCACTGCTTCTCTTCTGAGCTCAGTGGTTTCAGTTGAAGCCGTTTTCTAAAATAACACAACATTAAAACATCTAAAAAACCTATTTGGATTTTTCTTTAGACCAGGAACCACCTAACTAAAACACAAAATCATATGCTTAACACTTATTTCCATTAGCTTGCTGCAGGACTGTCAAGAACACTTGACAGATTATTTCTGGGTTCATTGTCCATGTACAGTGGGGCAAAAAAGTATTTAGTCAGCCACCAATTGTGCAAGTTCTCCCACTTAAAAAGATGAGAGAGGCCTGTAATTTTCATCATAGGTATACCTCAACTATGAGAGACAAAATGAGAAAAAAAATCCAGAAAATCACATTGTCTGATTTTTAAAGAATTTATTTGCAAATTATGGTGGAAAATAAGTATTTGGTCAATAACAAAAGTTCATCTCAATACTTTGTTATATACCCTTTGTTGGCAATGACAGAGGTCAAACGTTTTCTGTAAGTCTTCACAAGGTTTTCACACACTGTTGCTGGTATTTTGGCCCATTCCTCCATGCAGATCTCCTCTAGAGCAGTGATGTTTTGGGGCTGTCGCTGGGCAACACGGACTTTCAACTCCCTCCAAAGATTTTCTATGGGGTTGAGATCTGGAGACTGGCTAGGCCACTCCAGGACCTTGAAATGCTTCTTACGAAGCCACTCCTTCGTTGCCCGGGCGGTGCGTTTGGGATCATTGTCATGCTGAAAGACCCAGCCACGTTTCATCTTCAATGCCCTTGCTGATGGAAGGAGGTTTTCACTCACAATCTCACGATACATGGCCCCATTCATTCTTTCCTTTACACGGATCAGTCGTCCTGGTCCCTTTGCAGAAAAACAGCCCCAAAGCATGATGTTTCCACCCCCATGCTTCACAGTAGGTATGGTGTTCTTTGGATGCAACTCAGCATTCTTTCTCCTCCAAACACGACAAGTTGAGTTTTTACCAAAAAGTTCTATTTTGGTTTCATCTGACCATATGACATTCTCCCAATCCTCTTCTGGATCATCCAAATGCTCTCTAGCAAACTTCAGACGGGCCTGGACATGTACTGGCTTAAGCAGGGGGACACGTCTGGCACTGCAGGATTTGAGTCCCTGGCGGCGTAGTGTGTTACTGATGGTAGCCTTTGTTACTTTGGTCCCAGCTCTCTGCAGGTCATTCACTAGGTCCCCCCATGTGGTTCTGGGATTTTTGCTCACCGTTCTCGTGATCATTTTGACCCCACGGGGTGAGATCTTGCGTGGAGCCCCAGATCGAGGGAGATTTTCAGTGGTCTTGTATGTCTTCCATTTTCTAATAATTGCTCCCACAGTTGATTTCTTCACACCAAGCTGCTTACCTATTGCAGATTCAGTCTTCCCAGCCTGGTGCAGGTCTACAATTTTGTTTCTGGTGTCCTTTGACAGCTCTTTGGTCTTGGCCATAGTGGAGTTTGGAGTCTGACTGTTTGAGGTTGTGGATAGGTGTCTTTTATACTGATAACGAGTTCAAAGAGGTGCCATTAATACAGGTAACGAGTGGAGGACAGAGGAACCTCTTAAAGAAGAAGTTACAGGTCTGTGAGAGCCAGAAATCTTGCTTGTTTGTAGGTGACCAAATACTTATTTTACAGAGGAATTTACCAATTAATTCATTAAAAATCCTACAATGTGATTTCCTGGATTCTTTCCCCCCATTCTGTCTCTCATAGTTGAAGTGTACCTATGATGAAAATTACAGGCCTCTCTCATCTTTTTAAGTGGGAGAACTTGCACAATTGGTGGCTGACTAAATACTTTTTTGCCCCACTGTATTTGTAAGGTGATAAAAATATCCCACGCTGCTGGCTATAGTTGAGAAATAAACACGGAGAAAAGAGGAGAAGACGAATTTGACAGGGCACGATGTGGCCGTTGCTCTCCTGCTGTGACTATTACATGAAGTTCCAATGAAAGCTTTCCCTCGACTCCTGTGGTTTTCTGTACAGTTGCCTTTCAAAAAGGAAGATAATTAAGAGTTAAGGAACATCATTACATGCAATACCTGGTTATACATATTCAATGTAAATTAGTATTGCTCAGTCAAACAGGAAAAGGAGACAGTGAGAAATGCATCTTTTTGTACTAAATTGTTGGTGAAGCCCAAATTAGAACTTCAAAGGTACCCTGTGGCGCTTTCTTGTAAATTAACATACATTTTTAAAATATTTTAGAGCTTTGGAGCATTTGCTTGCTAGCAAAAGCTGGCGCATTACCACCACCAACTGTCAATCAGTGGAATAGCAGGAACGTATATCACATCTTTCACATATTTCGTGCACGTGCAAGTGTGGCCTCCACGGCATACAAACAAAATAGGGACCCGCTCTTATAAACATATTCATAGCGCTACTAGTGGTCAAAAACTCCACAGGGTACCTACAACTGAAGGATAGCCAATAGCAAGGTTACCCCATACAGGTAAGCATGGCCAGTGATGCACAATCCAGAAATTTTATACTGTAAGTGCAGTTATTTACACTTCCTTGAGGTATTGATACATAATATCAAAACACATTGGAATCCTGTAAAATACTTGTAAACTCTTTAAATAAAGTCTGTCAATATGATATGTGATGTTTTATAAGTGATTAATAGATGTTCAACAACTCCAACATGAAGGCACACAAGGCTTTCCACCATGTCCCCCAGGGGGTACTGTGGGAGTATGGGGTACTGGGGTTGCTGCTACAAGCCATCTGGTCCCTATATAACCAAAGTGAGAGCGCACAAAGTCAAACACGTTTTCAGTGGGTGTTGGACTCCGCCAGAGCTGCCCCTTGTCACCGATTCTGTTTGTGATTACTGCCCCATATGAAGGAGTTCAAGTATCTCAGGGTCTTGTTCACGAGTGAGGGTAAAATGGAGCGTGAGATGGACAGGCGGATTGGTGCAGCATCATCAGTAATGCGGGTGTTGTACCAGACTGTTGTGGTGAAGAGGGAGCTGAGCCAGAAGGCGAAGCTTTCGATTTACCAGTCGATCTACATTCCAACCCTCACCTATGGTCGTGAGCTTTGGGTAGTGACCGAAAGAATGAGATCGCGGATACAAGCGGCTGAAATGAGTCTCCTCCGCAGGGTGGCTGGGCTCACCCTTAGAGATAGGGTAAGGAGCTCGGACATCCAGAGGGAGCTCGGAGTAGAGCCGCTGCTCCTTCACATCAAAAGGAGCCAGTTGAGGTGGTTCGGGCATCTGATTAGGATGCTTCCTGGATGCCTCCCTTGACAGGTTTTCCGGGCTCCTCCACCTGGTAAGAGGCCCCGGGGCAGACCCAGAACACACTGAAGGGGTTATATTTATTTATATATATATATATATATATATATATATATATACTATATATATATATATATATATATATATATATATATATATATATATATATATATATATATATATATACATATACACACACACACACATATATACACACACATCTCATCTGGCCTGGGAACTCCTTGGGGTCCCCCAGGAGGAGCTGGAAAGCATTGCTGGGGAGAGGGACGTCTGGACAACCCTGCTTAGCCTGCTGCGACCGCGACCTGGCCCCAGATAAGCAGAAGAAAATGAATAATAGATGTAGATTTTTATTTTTATTTGGTCAACTCTTATTAAAAGCAAGGTCTCATTTGATTAACAGTTTAAGTTAAGTTATCCTTTATTGATCCCTGTAGGGAAATATATTCTCTGCATTTAAACATGCGCTGACAGGAGAATTAACCTAACATACATGTTTTGATGGTGGGGGAAACCGGAGCAACCGGAGGAAACCCATGCAAACTCCACACAGAAAGGCCCGTCCCAGCCGGGATTCGAACCCAGGACTTTCATGCTGTGAAGCCGAGCCACCGTTATTCCTGAAGTGTCTGTGAGTGCAAGTCTGTTTTTGTGTGTAATATATTTTCTGTCCCATTGCAAATTCTGCTCCAGGCATACTTGAGCTCTCAGTCTTCAGGAATTAATTTAGTCTGTTTTGACTGTAAATAAGGAGAGTGGGGGAAAACATTGGGCAGTAAAACACCCTGAACACATTTAAAAATGTTTACCATCTCTTAAAATCACACCACAGTAGCATGTTTTGAAAATTCCCTGCAAGGTCACCCATGAAATGGTATTCATCCTCTTCCCACAGAAGAGCGTTCTCATCTTGGCATAGGACATAAACTGTGTGCGACATCAAACACATTTCATTTTGCGCTCAGCATAAAAATGGGCTTTCCACACATCACATCACTACTTTCTGTAAATCTGCATTGACAACTCGAAAACACAAACATGTGCCCACACACACACACACACACACACACTTCATCAAAGTATAATGCACTAGCACACACTCAAACACGCACAAGCCTCCCCCTCACATGTTCACACACACACAGGAGCACAATTAAGACACTATTACCAACAATTAAGACCTGTACCAAAACCCAGCTCCAATACACTTCACTGACTTCCCCACAGTGGCACACTGACACAGAATGCTTAACAAATCACTCTTTATCCATTCTGTGGTTTCTGTGTTTAAAAACTGTGAGAAACACTACAAAATACTCTCATTAACATACAGTATGTTGCCATTAATATCTACAACTCTAACAATAAAACTCATTCTAATTAATATATAATGTGTCTAACTGACATTTAGTTAGTGATTAAATCAGCTCTAGACTACATGTGGTATTGTCGCTGCTTTTCCCAGGTTCTTTGGCAATTTTATACACAGCCTTTTATCTCATCTCAAGTAGTATTAATAAAACTAACATCAGTGTCGTGGATGAGTGCTCAGCCCTTTGCAAGTTGCCTGTGTGAGTGCAGTACAGTAGACAGTAAAAATAATACTAGATGTCTGTTTTCATGAAAGGATAGTTTTTCGAATTTTTTCAAGTCTATTGTCACGACACAGGTAGTGCTGGTAAAATGATTTCCACTTAGCCTCATGGCTGTACAAGCTAACAGCCCACAACATAAGCTAAATGCTTTGGTTGCCCCCAACATAAAAAAGGATGCAGGCCGTACCTGACACCAGGTGAGCTCACTTTCTGCAGTCGCTCCACATGTTGCCAACCCTGCACTGAGCTAGGTGTTGGTTTCAGTTCATTTAAGTTAATAGACAGACAGAAATGAAACCAAAATACTTCAGGGATGAGGGTTATCATTCACTGTCCATCACAGTCTCAACAAAGAGTTGCTAGCAGCACGCCACTCCCATGCGTTCGCACCTCTACTCTGTGTCTCACCTGGCGTCAGCTCATATAAAGGGTAAGACCCGCCTTCTTGACGATTGGTCACCAATCAAAATGACAGATGACAACCTGTGACCGTGACATCTCAATACAATACTCTCAATACTGCTATATGTACTTTAGGAGAGTTATTGGTTGCTAGGGCTGTATGTATGTATGTATGTATGTATGTATGTATGTATGTACAGTGGGGCAAAAAAGTATTTAGTCAGCCACCAATTGTGCAAGTTCTCCCACTTAAAAAGATGAGAGAGGCCTGTAATTTTCATCATAGGTATACCTCAACTATGAGAGACAAAATTAGAAAAAAAATCCAGAAAATCACATTGTCTGATTTTTAAAGAATTTATTTGCAAATTATGGTGGAAAATAAGTATTTGGTCAATAACAAAAGTTCATCTCAATACTTTGTTATATACCCTTTGTTGGCAATGACAGAGGTCAAACGTTTTCTGTAAGTCTTCACAAGGTTTTCACACACTGTTGCTGGTATTTTGGCCCATTCCTCCATGCAGATCTCCTCTAGAGCAGTGATGTTTTGGGGCTGTCGCTGGGCAACACGGACTTTCAACTCCCTCCAAAGATTTTCTATGGGGTTGAGATCTGGAGACTGGCTAGGCCACTCCAGGACCTTGAAATGCTTCTTACGAAGCCACTCCTTCGTTGCCCGGGCGGTGCGTTTGGGATCATTGTCATGCTGAAAGACCCAGCCACGTTACATCTTCAATGCCCTTGCTGATGGAAGGAGGTTTTCACTCACAATCTCACGATACATGGCCCCATTCATTCTTTCCTTTACACGGATCAGTCGTCCTGGTCCCTTTGCAGAAAAAGAGCCCCAAAGCATGATGTTTCCACCCCCATGCTTCACAGTAGGTATGGTGTTCTTTGGATGCAACTCAGCATTCTTTCTCCTCCAAACACGACAAGTTGAGTTTTTACCAAAAAGTTCTATTTTGGTTTCATCTGACCATATGACATTCTCCCAATCCTCTTCTGGATCATCCAAATGCTCTCTAGCAAACTTCAGACGGGCCTGGACATGTACTGGCTTAAGCAGGGGGACACGTCTGGCACTGCAGGATTTGAGTCCCTGGCGGCGTAGTGTGTTACTGATGGTAGCCTTTGTTACTTTGGTCCCAGCTCTCTGCAGGTCATTCACTAGGTCCCCCCATGTGGTTCTGGGATTTTTGCTCACCGTTCTCGTGATCATTTTGACCCCACGGGGTGAGATCTTGCGTGGAGCCCCAGATCGAGGGAGATTTTCAGTGGTCTTGTATGTCTTCCATTTTCTAATAATTGCTCCCACAGTTGATTTCTTCACACCAAGCTGCTTACCTATTGCAGATTCAGTCTTCCCAGCCTGGTGCAGGTCTACAATTTTGTTTCTGGTGTCCTTTGACAGCTCTTTGGTCTTGGCCATAGTGGAGTTTGGAGTCTGACTGTTTGAGGTTGTGGACAGATGTCTTTTATACTGATAACGAGTTCAAAGAGGTGCCATTAATACAGGTAACGAGTGGAGGACAGAGGAACCTCTTAAAGAAGAAGTTACAGGTCTGTAAGAGCCAGAAATCTTGCTTGTTTGTAGGTGACCAAATACTTATTTTACAGAGGAATTTACCAATTAATTCATTAAAAATCCTACAATGTGATTTCCTGGATTCTTTCCCCCCATTCTGTCTCTCATAGTTGAAGTGTACCTATGATGAAAATTACAGGCCTCTCTCATCTTTTTAAGTGGGAGAACTTGCACAATTGGTGGCTGACTAAATACTTTTTTGCCCCACTGTATGTATGTAACAAGGCTGTATGTCCTCTGGGAGAAACACAAAGAGGGAACTTTGCACTAAAAAAGACTGCATGTTTTGGAGACACCCGCTTGATTTGGCTAGCTCTGCTGCTGAAGCCTCACATAACAGAACAAGGACTGTGGCTTTTGTCCAGTGTAGCTGACTATGAAGAAATAATTTCACAGCCAGTATGGAGAGATGAGGTGATTACAGCTACCCACAACTCTCTCAACATATGGCATGTGAGTGTTGTGTAAACATAGACTTCCTATCCTTTTACCTAGCGACTCAAAGAGCTCATCTAGCCATCAGCCAATAAACCTTTTATAATATAATATTACATTCATATTTAGCTTACAGTACAATCATCAGGTTTTGCTCGATAAATTGGGTGAAAGACAATGCATAAGGTGAATTTTGATGCAGCCAGCATCTAATTTTTTGGAGTCATCCCTATGGAGCAGAGGTTGTAGTGAAACCCTTTTAGCAGCCAGGTAGAAAAGCAAGCATGGCCGATGTGTTGATCTACAATTCAACCACTTGAATATCCGACATGGAAGGGTGCTCAAGTGGTGCTTCTGGGTAGCAAAGTCTTAAACCTTGCAGCACTTGAGTGAACAATAAGCTTTAATCTGCTGTCCCTCAATACAGCTTGCCTGATTATTTGTTACCTAATATTTAAATACTCAAACATGCAAAAAGTGGATGGTCTCTTAAAAAGTGAGTACAAGCAGCATCTGAAAAAAACATTCTACTTCCAATAAAATGTGGAGCGTTGCAAATTGATAAACGGTGACAGTGAGAGTTATATAAGCTGCTGTGCCAGATCTGAGTCAGTTAATGTGATTTCCCCAGCCTGACCCAGTCGCTTAGAGAACGCACCTTTCTTGACAAGAATTTGCATGAAATCCAAGTGGGTGCAGGAGGGAATGAGATTCGTGACAGAGAGACACACAACAACACTTGGAGACTCACTCACCGGACTCACACTGTACCTCAGCAAGTCAAAATAAATCCAAATGTAGTCTATAGAACATTTTCTCATTCATTAGAACCACATTTTACATTACAAATGAATGAAGGCCTCGCTGTTTTCACCCATCATAATTCATAGTCTCCACTATCATGAAATTCATCCACCCACATTTCAGAGGTCATTGCTTTTGTGTTTTAAAAATCACAGTTTCACGCAGTACACCCTCCTCGCTCCCTCTCTGTGTTGCAAGGTTAACACTCCGACCAGGTGAGAGGCTGAGGAAATACTGTACGAGCATTGAAGACCGTCAAGGGCACCTCCGGCACTCAGTGCTGTGATGGATAAACAACCACACATACAGAAAAATCGACCTCCAGGCCACGAGTGATTCATAGACCGCACAGAACCGAAAGATGACTTTACACCTGGCATCCTCTATTGCTTCAGATGGCTTTAGCTGTGGCACTTTGCTGCCTTTCAAGAGGCAGGCCACATAATGTCAACTGGCCGGCTCTGATGGTATAGATGGATAGCATTTTCTGAATGTGTTAAAGGCACAACCCCTTATCTAAATGTAACCAG
The DNA here is from genome assembly GCA_005408345.1 of Macquaria australasica. Taxonomy (NCBI): domain Eukaryota; kingdom Metazoa; phylum Chordata; class Actinopteri; order Centrarchiformes; family Percichthyidae; genus Macquaria; species Macquaria australasica. The sequence goes on from SEMN01001096.1 coordinate 85,089, forward strand.
GTGAAAAAATAACAAATGAAAAAAAAAAACAGTAAAAGAGAAAATAGAAAATCTCCTGTAGACATATTCACACCCATTTCAAACAGCAGGGCGAGTAGTTTTATCCTCGTTGCAAGAGACGTGTAGTTACTGAGAGTTCAGGAGGCGACTGGAAATGAAAGTCTAATTTTCACATTTCTTTTACCTGAAAAAGGGACACTGAGGTTGCTGACAGTTTAAGAATGCTGAAGAAGATGGTGGAAAAAAAAAAAAGATCTGTACAGGCCAAGGAAGCTTACTACCCTTGAAATTTGGTTGGAAACACTTTTTTTTTTTTGAGTATTTTGTATTAACCAGATATGTTTAGCAGTAGTAGGAGTGGTGGGAGAAACTTCTGAACTAATTACAGTTTTACCAGAGATATTGTATAGTCAGCAGGGAGTGCTAGCAGGGAGTGTTTTGACTTCCTATGTTTCTTCTTTTTTGTAGAAGTGCCACTGCCGTATTTTCAGTTTATTTTGACTGTATTTTCACCATACTGTCAGTGTGTTTTGAAGTTAAGCTCTTTTAGTTGGATCCATTCTGACTATATTTTTATACCACGTTTTGAAAGCCATTTTATTTTTGTAATCCCACAACTTACTTTATTTTGTTTTCTTGAAAGAAGGAAGAAAATATTGGGGAAAACCAAAGAACCAATCCTGTCAAAACAAGATGACCCAACAAATTTTAATTCCCCTGGCTTTACAACTGTAAGCAAGAGGGTATCTCATCCAGCACGATTCAAAAAACTGAATTTAAACATGCAATAAAACTGATTAAAAAAGGTGTTTCGATACTTTAACTAACAGACAACGGTGTAATTTAAATTACTGTATTTATGTTAATGACCATCATTATATGCCATGCATTATATCACAGAATCCAGATTGATTGCAACTGGAGAAATTAATTTTGTTTTACTGTACAGTGCAACAGTGAACAATTAACATGCATGTCACAATCTATTTCATTATACGAACTATGGCTCATAAAAATTTATCCAAGAACCACTTCCCAGTGTCAGTAGAGACTCCTTTATATCCCTATCTCTGTTCCTCTCACTGTTTCAGTGTCCTACATGTGTGTGACAGAACTGTAACAGAGACCTTGGGAGCAGTTGAATAGGGCTGTGTGAACATGTGTCAGTGGAATCTCTAATGGGAACACCATGCCCCTAATATACAGTCCATCTGTAGTCTGCACAATGAATAACAACAGCTCTTTGCAATATTGACTCCTCCCTGCTCCCCCATTTTAATGATTATGCCTTTGTCCTTTGTGGTAAAAAGTCCTGTAGGAAACATTCTATTACTGTGTTATGGGGAAGGGGGGGCTGCAGAGTACAAGGCTGACTCTCCTGTCACATCAGCTCTTTATTATTCATTAGGATCTCTTTCCTTTTCCTGCGTAAAAGGACCTTGATAAGCTATGTTTATTCATACACTAACCTTTTTAAATATTTCCAAGAGCTCTCCAACAAAGACCTACCTGGCATACCTATTACCTAATCTTTGCGTCATTATTCAGTCCTCATGCCCTCACTTAAGATGCAATACATGAATTGTGCCTCCACACTTCTTCTTTGTCTTTCTATTTCGCTATCTCCCTCTGTCTCTGTACCTGTCCCTGTCCCTCGCTTACACTAGCATTTCATTATTTACGTTTTCATGCAGGCATTTCTTTGTTTTTATGTATTGTGTTAGTTGCTTCTTATTTCCTTCTCCTGCTTCTTATTTCCTTCTCCTCCCCCTCCAGTCTGGCCTCTTTTTCTCTGGCTTTCTCTCATACAGAAGTCCTTGCCTCTGCAGACTGTTCCCTTCGGGCAGCCTACTGATTAGTGCAGCCCCCCACCCCCCACCCCCACACCCTCGCTTTCTCCACCTCGAGCTCACCTGCCCGCAATTGTTTGTGTGTGTGTGTGTGTGTGTGTGGTTTTTTTACATATTTAAATTATTTATTGTACTGAGGTTATTGTCACAGTATGTGCTGTTCTAAAAAAAAAAAAAAAAAAACAGTAGTACATGTGTAGGTCTGCTATGCAATGACACTACAGGAAATACCACAAAACACGCAACTCAAGCCAGTGAAATCACAGGAAATGTTATAGTTAGTGCTGGGTATCATTTGAAATAATGAAATACAGTACTGTACCACTGTTACAACTTAGCAAAGTGACTCTCCGATCAATTCGCTTATAGGATAAGTGTCTTGATGTTTTTCTCCAAACACCTTTGTTTTTCATTTAAAGGAATAGTTTGACATGTTGGGAAATAAGCTTATTCACTTTCTTGACGTGAGGCAGATGAGAAGATCAATACCACTCTCATGTCTGTACGCTATATATGATGCTACCGCTAGCAGCTATTTAGCTTAGCTTAGCATAAAGACTGGAAACAGCTGTCCTTGCTATGTCCAAAGGTAAGAAAATACGCCTACCAACACCTCTAAAGCTCATTAATTAACACAGTATATCTTGTTAAAAAAAACTGAAGCGTAAAAAAAGACTCATTGCAGGGTTTATGTGCCAAACGTGCCGTGGTGCAGTAACTTCCTGGACTCTTTGCTGGTTACCTGGCAACCTCACTGTGATGACAAGATGTCAGGAAGTTACTGTGCCTGGCCAAGAAATAGTTTCTACACTTAGGTTTTTGTTAAAACGCATACAGATTAAACAAACAACATATAATATATAAGCAAAAACAAATGTAAAATGTTTAAGAAAAAAAGTTTCAAAATGTTTTAACTCTGTTCTTTTCATACAGGAATGTTGTATGATTAAAACATATAATTGCAATCTTATTATTTAAATTAGGACATATAGAGTATAATAAGAGAATAAGCATGTGCATGTGATTGCAACTTTCAGTATTTTCAATATTTCCTAGTAACAGCAGGAAAAAAGCTGACAATTGGTCATGAAAGGGAATTATGTCCCAAATATTGTTAGAGAGGACACAGCAGGTATTTCAGTTTGTCTTTTGTTTTGATTTATCTCTAGAAAATTTACCAATCCATGGGATAACATGTGAGAGCAATTATTTCCAACATGGTCTCAAAATATTAAATGACAGACATAAAACATGTAACATGAAATTTAAAAAAACACATCATTGGAAACTAACCCAAAATTTATTAATAGCTCATGTAACATTTCATTAATAACCTGTCATTCCTTAACAAATAAGCTGTCTAAAAGTTCCTCTTGAATTACAGTTGTATTCAAGCCTTTGCATAACATTTAAGAACAATGGGTGTGTTTGCATACATCCTTCAGGAATTATATGTTGAGAAATTCAATGTGAGTTTAACATTTAACATCTTAATTAAGCTACCTGTCTAAGATCCATTGGACCTGAAACCTTTTCCCCCCCTTTTTTTCTACTGGTTCAAAATTGTTAGCACATAAAATCATGTTCCTGTCCAGCTCCATTTGTCTTCTATAAGTGGCTCAGCAAACCTTACTCTGCTCCTCTATTATACCTACACCGCTTGGATAGATACAGTTAGCAGGAGCAGACATGTTCCTTTTTCTCTGTGCCCACATCTGCCAGTCTGCCAGCCACCCATGATACTTGGCAGGATTTCATTGGCTACAGTGAGCGCCGTAGCAGCACCACTGCCGGCACAATGCTAAGAGATGGGCCAGCTGTAGGCCCAGATACTGATGTACAAACACAGGCGCTGGTCCCAGTTAACACAGGTAATCTGCGAGGTTTCTAGAGCAGCAATGTTCCAACACAAACATGGCTCATATCCAAGAGAAGAGATATACGGCACATACCCAATATATACTCACTAAACAATTACTACAAACCTGTGATTTTCATTACTGCTGTTACAACTCATGTTTTGTGCAATAACAACTGTTAATGCCTAAAACACAAAGATTTCCCTGATGCCTTCATGTTATTTGTAACCTGACACTTGCCATAGCTACTTTTTTACTGGTTGTCTACACACAGGCCTTCGGAGCACTGGCAAATAGGAAAGTGAAGCAATTAAAAAAACCCTTGACTGTTTACACTCTGGTTTAATTGCAGGATTGATTTCTGAATGGCCGTGACTATATTCCCGCGGTCTTTCTTATGAACACCTGCCTTTTTTATCCTCATCCAAAGACAAATAAAATGCCATAACTCAGCTTTGACCTCATTAGGACTTTGTTTGGATTGGAAAGGACTGACACAAGCAACGGCACTGCAAAACGGTGGAACATGACGGAGAGCAGGCAGACATTCAAGTGCAGCAGGAAATATCTATTTTAGCTGACAGCTATTGAGTACATCAGGAAATGTTTATTAGTATAATTAATTACCAATTTAGCAACTGCGCCAGTTTCCAATTATTCTGTCTGGGTTACTTTATTTTCCATTTCTACTTTCCTATGTGCTCTTGCATGCCGTCAGCCTCGTGGCGCTGTCAATCTCTATATAGATCTGCCTGTTTGTTTTCCCTTCTCACTCCCATTCTTCCTTCAGATGAACTGTCACATCTCCTCCACTGAGCATCAATCCACTTTCCGCAATCTGCCCCAAAGTTAGTGATGCCAAATCCATGACGGCCTCACTCAATCCACATTTTCCACCCAATGGAATTTGAGGACGCATAAACCAAACCTTGCTTGGATATGCACATTCCCACTCAGACTCATCAATCAGGCCTCGTGGGAGCTGCCGTGCTCCAGATTGGTTTTTAGCTTTCCAGTGAATTGATTGAGAAAAAGAAACTTAAAGTAATGTGTTTGCCAATAAGTTGCCACACCGGCTCGATTTGAAATGGCATTAGGCATTCTGACTGCCTCTACCTACGATTACTAAGGTTTTTTGATGCTATTTTGGAGCACCCCTACCTTCTCTACTGGCCACACAAACTATCAAACTATGTTAAAGTACCCTTGGATATTACCTGCTACCTACCATGAGAAATAGCAGTTTGTGTTTAGCAGGAAAATGAGTGAATGTGAGGGTAAGTTAGAGGGGATGAGAGAACGAGTGGAGAGAGTGAAGGATCGGCAGTAAGAGTAGAAATCTGAAGGGGAAAGAAGAAAGAGGTGCAATTCAAATGCTGCAATCTGACAGAATAATTTATTGAGTTTCTGCAGCTTGGTAAAGAGTTTCTGATAAATGGAGCAAGTCACACTGAACTGTTATCAAAAATGAGAAGGGGGTCACACCAATTGAGAAAATATATAGCAAAAATCTGAACTATCCATCCATCCATCCATCCATCCATCCATTAGCTATACCTGCTTATCCTTGAGGGTTGCGGAGGGGCTGGAGCCAATCCCAGCTGACATTGAGCAAGTGGCAGATAGAAGATGGACAGGTCGCCAGTCAATCACAGGGCTGAATCTGAACTACATCCTTCAATTTGTTATGTAAGGATGACAGATCTCAAAGGGTTTGGACAGCGTTGTCTCATCTAGTGTTTGAAACAGTTGTGATTGGGAATTTGATAACAAACAAACAAAAAAATCACTCTCCTAAAAGCCACATAGTCCTTTTTTGCAGTTTATAAATCAAGATAAAATAATTCAATGAACTGAATGTAAAAGAAAAGTGATCCAATGTCTGGAATTATTTGAGATTATGCCAAAGATTCTTCAGACTGGTTAAGGATAAGCAAACCCCATTCATATATGTGTTGCTGTATACACATGAATAAACAGAATATTTAGGTCATTATGATTGAGAGGAAACAAGAAACAGAATAAGTTTAGTTAGCCTCAAAACATCTTTGAACGTCCTACAAACAACGTTACATCAACTAATATTTATTTTTAATGCCTTCACAAATAAAAGTAAGATGTTTACAAACTTGAAAAACAAAGAGTCTTCCATCTGTCTTTGTCACAGAAGGCAGAAGAGATTGAGATCTCTGAACCTAAATCAAAGTATTTAGGAATTTTAATTGAGGGCTGCCTTTTTTTTTTTCATCTCGCATATTCAGCATCTTGCTGACAAATTTAACCTGAATGTGGGATTTAATTTTAGGAACATGTAGTGTTTTTGATTTGTGATAAAAACAAACTGGCCACCACTACTGAAATGTCACGGCTGATGTTTATATAGTGATTACTGTAGTGATGTTTGTCTACATGCTTCCTCCATACTGTATGTTAGTGAGCATCAGACAGAATAACATTTACCCCAAGTTTACACCTATCATGGTTCACTGTCCACATACACACTTATTGGCATTTATTTATTTGTTTGTTTGTTTAAATACTCCGTTTACGTCGCAATTATTTTGTGCCCTAATACTAAGGAAATGATTTAATTCCTTAGTATTAGGGAAAATGTGTGTGTATAAAAAATGTGTTTTACATGATTCTTATATCCATGTACCGTCCATATGGACCTCCAGCTTTCAAATAGTTTAAAGCAGGAAGTACTGGTCTCTGTTGGGCTTGGAGTTTAACCTTATAAAGAAGAATCAATTGGCAGACTCAATAAAGGAGCCGTCTGTGCTTTGTCTAGTTAATATTTAAGTAGGTTTGGTCCGTGAGTTGGCTGGTTTGCTATTGAACTACTTCGGCACACCCTTTCATGTCGCTGTAAAAGTATTTTGCTTTCACTCTGTATGCTGGCCAGATATCTTCTAAGACATTTAAGGTCCAGTAAATATAAATAAACACCATTACAATGAGGTTTCTTATTATCTAAAAATGAGTTTTCCAAGGCCACTCCATGCTGCTAATGGTACATAGCATTTATATGCGAATATCTACTGTTTTTCCAACAGAAATGCAAAGAAAGGCACTGCTGAAACTTTAACCTTCAAGGTCTAAAGCCAAATCAGCAAGTCAATCTCTGGACGCTCCACTTGCTTTTAATTTGCTATTGATGTTTTTAACCACACAGTAATTGACATAAAATATGGCGGAATACAATACTACATAGAAGTTTTGGCTGCTCATAAAACTATCTATAGAAAAGCCTAGAAGAACACTCAATCCCTTTATTAGGTCTCCATTGCAGGAACATGACATTTTGAGCCTGGTTTCAGCTCAGACATTTTTTGATTTAGCAAACCACGAATCTTACACTGCAGCAGCAAGATTAGAGCAGAATGTCATCTGCTGCCGACTTCTTACGTGAATGCCAAATAATAAAATATCTACAATGGGTTCATCATTATAAGATTGCCTGACGGGTCTTTGTCACACTGTGTCCTCTGAGATTCTGCTGCCGACACGCTGGAAATGTGTTCATGAAAGACCCCGTTTTAACTGCGGCGCCGTTACAGTGCTCCGAAACCTTCTGTCTGTCTACAAACAACACCTCTGTCTGGTGAATTACAGGTGCAGCGTGTGTTAAAGCAAAATAATGAACACAATGAACCTCCTTCAGCCCAATGAAAACGCATAATGTGCTTTAAGGTCAATTACTGCATTAGCAAATGGATATTACAGCAGCAGCCTGATTGCTTGATATGGGTGAAGGTAAGGTTATATGACAGCAAATAAAACAGTGATTTGCAAAAGTGATTGCTTGCTTCGTAAACACCTTCGATGGCCAAAGCATGCAGAGACAAGTTCCCTGATTGCTTATTGATCATGAATGAGTACCTCAGTGAGAGGAGATCAGCTCAAGGTTACAAAGGTCAGTCAAACAGCCTGCTAGGCCCGGCACAAATCTGTTATTAATGCTTCACCATGTTCATCAGCAGCGGATGTGTTATTGATTGAGTGTAAAGCATGTTTAATTTTATCCATTTTTTAACTTAAATATTATTATTGCTGTTGCTAGCCACTCTATTTGATCAAATGACTAGGTGTATGTCAAAGGGGGTCGCTTGTAGTGATGAACCCACGGAGAATTATCACTCGACTCATTGCATTTCCTCTCAGCTCTACGGAGCTTTTAGCATCTTTCAGCTCATAGTTTTGTTGTGTTTTTCGGCCTGCAACGTTACTGTTGTGATTTTGATTCACCGTCACTGCTCTCATCAACGTCGTTTTCGGAAGAAGCAGGCAGCTGTTTTCAATGAAAAAGCTCTAAAAAAAAAAAAAAAACACACTGTATGCTAGCTTCCTAGCACCAAATGACAAACGGACAAAGTTAGGGACTATCTGGTGCAAATAATAGAACATTTCATCAAGAACATTTATTGACATGTACACAACAGTTACCGTGAAGCAGTTGTTGGCAACGAAATTCTTTTCTTGCAGAAAAAATTAAAAAATGTATTAAAAAAAAATCATGTAAGTGTAACAAAATCCAATAATGCAGCAGATAAAATACAGGAATAGAATATATATATATTTAGCAGCTAAGGTGCATATCAGGAGTTGGTAAGTTGGTATTAAAAACATCAGTTAAATAAATGTAATGTAATATAATGTAAAGTAATGAGCAAACAAGAGGCAGGAGGAGAGTCAATTTTGGACTTACAGTCGTCAGATGGACACAAACATGCCTCCAAATGAACGCTAATGTTCCCTTCATATCTGTTTTAAAGTTTGTTTAGTCAACCATTCGTCTATAGTGTTTAGTTGCCTTAAATTGAGCTAACTGCTTTCTCTTTTGAGTTACCAGTGCTGGGTGCTCGTTAATGTGGCAGAAGATTTAGATATAGATTTGAGATTTTGTTTATTTCTTTAAAACATCGTGTTTGGTTTTTTTGGTACCTTTACTTTGGTTGATTGTTAACTATGTAAGCTGATAGACACATTTTCCTGTGTATTACTTATGTACCCTTTATGTACCAGTTTGGTCTATTCACTTTCACAGTTTGAGTTTAGTTCTGTGAATCTGACCTGTTTTGTGGGCCCAGAACTTGTTTTGTATCATATTTGTAAGTTCTTTTTTTTTCTTTTTTGTGCTTTAGGGTAAATAAAAACACTCTTTTTTTTTATCCACCTGTGACTCCTGATGCCTGCCGGCTCTGTCCCTCACAGTAGTTATGACAGATTTCCATTCATGTTATTTTCATGCAGGTACCATATAGTTTCTAAAACTCCATTTAACAGAAAACATCATGAGGAAAAGTAATAGTCGTATGGGAATGTCTTTGTAATCATGTGAGCTCGATAAGAAAAATGAACTTTGTTTTAAAGTTAAAGCTGTACATGGTGTAGGTACTGATTTAATTAGAGACAGTATATGAAAGAGACAGCAAGTCTGCAGAGTTGGGGTATGGGCTACAGAGTAGATGAGCGTGTGTATATCATGTGGCTTTTCATGACAATTAGGGGAGACATTTGGCAGCCCTGTGTTTTAATCTATAGGTTATTAGAGGAAAGGGGGATCAGCAGAGGATTGTAAACCATATTTCAAAAGGAAGTGAGCGAGATAAAAACTCCTCGCTCTCCTCTGTTCCCCCAGCTGTGTGTATCAATCATTCTCTAATATTCCCAGCATGTCTTCAGGGTCTCTCTGTTCAGGCCCTAGAGCCCAGCTTATGGCATCCTTCAGATCTTTCTCTCTTTCATGTTGAAGTTGGAGTGTGCATTCACATTTCCGACCAGCATTAAGATTTAGGGATGTCTTTGAGGGGCAGAATATGGGGCTGAGGTTTCTTTTGTGCTTGACGTGAGGTCAGTGGCCAAACTGAACTGAATAGGGAGCAGCAAATGAGTTCAGTTTAAGAAATGTATCCAGGATGAAGTGCATGTCTGAATTCAATTTGAAGAGTATAAACAAGTGCAGCAATATATGTTCTCAGAGAATAAAGATGCAACATTATGTTTCTCTGAAAGGTAGAGTATAAAGAAGTAGTTTCAAAGCTGAAGTGGTCAAATGATCAGTCATGAGAGACTCACGATGTAATGGCTTATTTTATCTATTTGAAATAAAAATAGTTTACCAGACTGGGCCGACATTGCAGATGTGTTTTCTCTAATCATGAAGAGGTTAGAGCAAAGGTAGATGTCTTCAGAGATACAGCCTCTCCTTTTGAGATATAGTATCATACTTTTTTACTAGCCAACCACTTGATTGGAAACAATTCCTTATTAAGTATCTGCAGTTTGGTATTCTTATGTTCCTGTATTGCAGTAATTATTTGTGCTTCAACTTCAAGCACTTTGAGAACAGCAACTGTTTCTTTTGCATTTATTCTTCAGTGCCATTGTACAAAACGTTTTCCATTTAAAGTTCTGTTGTGATGTCGATGGTTATGTAAATAGTTTGATGTTTAAATTACTGAAACATGGAGCATTTGTTGTTGGTTGTATCTGTTACAATGGTTACTCCAGCAGGGTTTTCTTTATTTTGCAGTGAACACACACAGATAGGAAACCCAAGAGGAGTTTTGGTAATAACTTTAGGCAGGAAAGTTGCTGTGAAGCTTTTAGCCATCAATACCAACTGTAGCACATATTGTAATCATATGCAATATTCCAAATGCAACTCTGTCTCATATAAATTACATTTATATCCTACTAATTTGTTTTGCAAATGTTCAGTGGCAGCAATTATTTTCAAGTGAAAACATTTTTTCTACGTATAAATCATAGAAAGGTGGTCTGGGTGGATGGTAGAAAGCAGGACTTGGAGTTTGGATTAAATATTAATAAAGTCAACGCGTCCTACCTCGTCACTGTTGACTTCTTCAATATTTAACCAAGACCATGATCTTTTCCTAAACAAGTGCTTTGAGTGCCTAAACATAACCAAAAGAACATTTAATAATGCTTAAGTTGCTATAAGTGCATATTTTATTGCACAAGTGGATATTGTAGGTAAAAAAAAAAAAAAAGAAACATGTTGTCACTGAGCATTTTGCAGATGTGGTAAGTATCAACATGTTGCGACCTGCCAGATATGTAATAAACATTTCCTCATTATGTTGAAAAAAAAGGAAATCCAGGCAGTATAAGATTTACAGTAGTAGTAGTAGTAGTAGTAGAACAGCGTCATTTTTAGGACACATGGGTGCTGTATCTGGTAGTACTTTCCTTCAACCCCCCTATTTAGCATTTATAAGAACTATATTAACATTTAATAAAAAGTTTATAACACACTATCATGTAGCCTGCACATGGGGGAGGAGCTATAGTTACTGACAAAAACACTTCTGTCTGCTTACAGCTAACTTCACATCACATCTTGTATTCATACTTTATCTGCATTATGTTACTTCTATCGTTTTTGGAATGTACATAAAAATGTGGAAAAGTAAAGAGCTTCAAAGCTTGAAAAAAAGAAAAGCCAGAACAGACCAACACAGAGCTTCTGTGCTTAATGAAGGAATGGCAGACTTTGTCAAAAGATCAAAAAATGTAGCAAATCTTCAGAGGACAGAATAAACTGATGTCTGCAGAAAAAAAAATGCTTCAGCGAACCATCAGTGTTATGTTCTCTGTAGATGTGCCACCTTTTTTTATCTTTTGACTGTGCCAGTACTTCATTAAAATTGTGTATTCTGTATGTGATAGCAAAGACGCTGTGTCGCTGGCATATAGTTTTTACTTTAAATATTTAATTTTGTCGTCAAGTTGCCATACTGTTGTTTTGTAGTAACTAACAAACATTAAACAAATCACAGGATCACACTTTATTTGAAAAGTCCAATACTGACACTTCTTTTCCTATTAAAAAAGGTACTGTAATGTGTCATAAAGGCTGTGAAAAGTAACCTTTATGGACTGTGGTTATGGTAATGATTCATACCTTTTTAATATCTACCTTTTTAAACTTAAGTACCATCAATGGACTACACAAATTGTTTCCAGAATCATTTAAGCATGAACATAAACAACACAGTATTACATTACAACTTAACTGTTCACATCAAGTCCCATGTGGTAAGTTTGCTATTTTTAGGTTGTAGTGAAATCGAAACACGAGGACCTAAATCTTTCAACACCACAGGCTGGCAAGCATGAAAAAGTGAACAAGATTAACATGTGTGAGAGTAATTTGCTGCATCAGCTTTCTTTGTTTGTTTGTTTCAATTTCAGCTACCTTGTTCAGTTGCATGTTCACGCCCCTCACTTTGTTGGAGCTGCATGGCCACCAGAGGAGGTGCGAGTTGACAAATGAGGGAGGAAGACACAGCATGAGGTCATGGCGAGGTAGCGAGCTACCTCTCGCTGGGTAAATAAATAAGCCATGGTGCTGTCAGCAGTGCCGAATATTCATCACAATAATAGCCACCTTGGGGTTGGTTAAATGTTCCAAGGAAACATCAAGGTCAGTCCGTGTGCCCTAATAACATTATAAACTTCAGAAAATGTCTGATTTGCGTCTCTGTGTACTGAAAAACACTTGAAGCAGTGGAGGCTTAGTGAGAAAACATGTTGAGGAGAAATTACATCATTTGAATAATTAATCTTTTTATCAGCAGCATCTCCTTGAGCTTGTAATCTCTGTATTAAGTAAATGCAGCAGTTTCCTATGCGCACTAAACTTTTACACTAGTACATCAACGCATTGAATCCACAGCAAAAGTGTCATTGAAATTATTGATTATATCCAACACCTGCCCTGGCATTGCATCTTACATAATAACAACAAAGAAGGACTCTCGAGAGAATCTGGAGTCTTGTGGAAATGTCTTTCTACCAGACGTTCATATTGCTCGTGTCGCACAACCTGGTATCTTTCAAAGCTTTAAAGAACATGTAAAACGTCTCCCTTGTGCCATGTTTTCTGTGTCCTCGGCTGCTCCACTCTTGGAGAGCAGAGACTCAGGCACAGAGGTGGAGGATAGCATTCACTTAGATTATTTAAGTTAATATGCACCTGAAGTACAATTATACTATAGGAATATTACTCACCTGAAGCACTGTCTTGGTAATGCTGTTTAACACTATGCACTATGTGTGTTTATATACACTGTATGTGGTTACATCTCTCTGCAATTTATATCTGACTAGAACCCTTTGTCATAAATTATTCATAATAGAAAGCTAGTGGAATTGTATCTGTTTATTTTCTAATTTAAATATTCAGCCATAGAAACACATTAATATGTGTGTTTGTGTGAACATTTCAGCCTAATTCAGAAATCTCCAAAGAAGAAGAATGAGGTTAATTATGGTTAAATCTTTTGTCCGTGACCCCAATCGCCTTTCTATAGTCTGGGGACAGCTACCATTGCGAGAGATGTGGTGCATTTGTAAAGTCATCAAACAGAAGCATTATGCAGTGGAGGAAATGCCCTCACCGCTACTGGGCCGAAAGCGGTGTTATCAATTCAACTTTCCAGTTTGAAATACCATGATTCCAATTGAGATGGTCTGCCCAGGTGGAAAAACAACTCGAGTAATTCATCACATTTTTAATAGGTTGAATTTTAAAGATGGAAATGCTGGGGCCTTGAGTTACAGCAGCAAGGGCAGTTATTAATACATCAAGCAATTAGCATGGCTCGTAGTGTTATGAATGAAAGTAATTGCATTGGACCTCTTTGCCACCTTGCCTCTCTCTTAAATTTTATAGAAATGGAAATTCCATCATGACCTTTTAACCTTGTGCATTATTCAGGTGGGCAGTATACCCACTATTTCTATCACAATATAGCCCAGGGCCCAGGTTTTTAGCATGTGCTGAAACCTCTGCAAGGCTCTGGAGAGTCGAGCTGGGGATTTATTACCCTTCACACACCCTTTTGGCTTCTTGAAAAATACCTCCCTTTGGATTAAATGTTAAAGACTAAGGCGCTCACATTTTGTAAGGAAACTAAATTAACCTACGTACCCTAAAGCTCTCTTCTTCTACCTCACACTAAAAGCCAAAAAGTGCATAAAGCACAATGTTAATGTTGATGATACAGATGAAGAGCAGAGGCGCTTGGAAACCACCCACACAAACACACCAATTGCTCTTTTACATGAGGCTATAGAATATTACTGTATGCATACAGTTTGCATAATAAATGTACAGTGCATTATATGGCAATCACTTCTAAGAGTAATGACCTATTACTAATAGTATATTAGGGTCTACTTGGCTCTATAGGATGTGCAGCAATATTGCACCAATTCCATTTTCTGATTTCCTTTTTCTGATGTTATTACAAAAGACTGAGGATCCATAATACAATGTCACTGTTACCCAATTTACCTCTTGGAGCTGTACATGCAGCATCAAGTCATTTTATATTCTGCATTTGTTCACCCTGATTTTAAGAATTGTATGAGTGGCTTGTCTTCGCAGAGTAAATTACCATAGGGCCGCTCATCAGGCTTGAATGATGAATTCTTTACTGCATTTGCCAAGCTCAGTTTTATGTAATGTGCTATGTCAGGTTTGATGTATAGCCTTCTGTCACCTGCCATGAAGCAGTCATAGGACTCAATTAAAAAAGGTACCCTGTGGAGTTTTCTTTGCAACAAACAAGTTTCTAAGTTATGTTTACATTTGGTGTTTCTCACCAAAAAGCATCACGTGGATCCCTGAGGCCTGACAAACGTGTTGAATGAATTTTCTTCATAAAACACTTGCAAAGCAGATTTAACATTTTAAATTATGCAGTGTTTATATTACATATTTTGCAGAGTTCTTTTTCCTTGCCTTTGTTGGTGCGTTGCAACATGTCTTTGCACATTGCTACCAACAGTTGATCAGCGGAATAGCGCAAAACCAGCAGCAGGAATGTGTATTGCATCACCCGCTTGCATGATACACACAAAACGGTGACCTACTCTTAAAAACATTGCTCCATAGCGCCACTAGCGGTCAACGCCTGAACAGGGTACCTTTTATTTTACCCTTTTAAATCACTTCTACTAGCCTGGGAACCAGACGAACCTGCGAGGCTGGACCGTATATTTTCTCTAAAAGACGAACAAACTACTGCACTTCCGACAGGATTCACTCAGCGCCACGTCACATGTTTTGTTTCTCTGATTGGTTGTAGGTCTATCCAATTGCATCCAAATTTGCATTTTGGTCTGCGCCTGTTGATAATGCCCCTTGGAAATCGAAAATGAACAGAGGTTCCAGACTAATTTGCATTTGCGAATTGGTCTGGTAATGTCAGGCTATACTTCTACTGTATATAAAGCTAATCTAAGCAGCTAAAATATCAAGCACTTATGAGGCATCCCTGATCTGAATACGCCAAGGGAGGTTTGTGTCTGTCTTACTGATTGCTCAGCACAAAGCGTCATTTTTCAATAATTTTAAGATGGTTGTTTGTGAGATTTACCTCACATTCTAAGGTTATATTTTAATTACCCTCTGCAGAAACAACACAGTGATTATTAAAAGGAAGTACAGTATGTGCAATGCTTTATTTTTATTCATGTGCAAGCATAAAATGTTTCTTATTCAGGAAACAAGTGCTGTTAACGTAAAACATCAAAGCAAGAGCAGCATGCAGCTGCAAAAGTGGGGGTGAGAAACCTGGTGTAATGTTTGCAGCCACAGTAGGGAGCAATTCCAGCAACACTGTGTTCATGGCTACTGAGGCTAACGCCTGCAGTTTTGCCAGGGGTGCCTGACGGTTTTAAGAGAAAGACAGAAAGAAAAATATGTCATTCACAGCACAGACTCCATGGAAATAACTTGATGGGAAGATACAACATTTGTGCATCTACAGGCCACCACCAAATGCAAATTGTTTAGATTCTGTTTCATATATTTTATGTTTGTATCCATCTTTGATGTTGTCACAATACTAAGTTGCTGATGCTGATGGCTTTAATGAATGAATAAAACATCTCACGGCATGTTTGCTCCTGTGTTTTATTGTGGTTTTCCCTCTTTGGTTACTCAAAAAAGGCAGTTTGGGGAGCAGCTATATTTACCGTATCTCTCATGTTTTGAAGTTATTGGTACACAAGCCTAGGGACAAACACAAAGCAATCCCATTTTTCATTCAGACAAGAACTCCTTGCTTGGCCTTGACTCTGGCTTTATGAAATCCCCTCAGTGCTCAATTGCATTGAACGTCTTAGTTTACAAAAAGCAGGCTGACATGCTGAACCTAATAATTGACTTTGATAACAAGCAAGAAGACTTGTTCGTGTTCACTTATTGATGTTGAATATTAATGCACTAGAGATATATGCTGCTCCGACAGGAACCCACCTGCCTGTAAAAATACAGAGCGGACTCATCCTCAGATTGATGCCATTTGACCCGGATTGCTGCATTCACTTTTTTATCAGGCTTACCCTATTTTCCCTTAACTTTAATAGTTCTTTGTTATTATTTGGAATAAATGTTAAAAAGGGTTTTGTAATGGGTGTGTTCACCCTTCAACGTAAGCATGTATAACTGTTAAAGCTTCCCTGGCTCAGCGTAGCAATTTAGCAGCAGTGCATTGACAAGAATACACTACTTGATTTCACATCAGCTGTTTGGTTAAGCAGTCAACAAAGCAGAAAGTGAGGAGGCGAGGGGATTGTCTAGAAGATGGCAGCCCTGTCTTGACGTATTCCATAGAGTGCATCCATTTTTTTTTTTGCTTTACAGAGCAGATGTTAACACGTGGGCACCACACCACAGGTGTGAATAATCATATAAAATATTTCAAGATTTGGGCCTTAAAGTCACACATAAGTAGACTACACATGCCATTTGGTTAAGACACAGTACATGCCACAATAATATGGAAGGCGCAATCCTGAATTGTTATTTTAATAAACTCACAGGCAGATTAACATAGCTTCCTCCTGTTTCCAGAGGGAACTGCAAGCTATTCATTAATTTATCTGTTAATTAATTAATTTGTTTGTTTGTTTAAATAGTCCGGGCCTGTGGAATCGCTGCCTTGCTAAAACTAATTTTTGATTGAGTGTTGTGTGGGGAAAAATGAAGAGTGAAATAATAGATTTAATCATATCAGTCTGGAAATAGACAAATAGGTTTTACAATTAACTGTTGCTTACTCTAAATTTATGCAACACACTTAACGATACCTGAAGATTACAAAAACTGCGTATTTTCAGTATTCTAATCTGTGTCTCCTGTAATGAATGTTAGTTCAGTTCTTAAGCTACAAAAGACACACACACACACACACACACACACACACACACGGGCTGCCACAAACGATTATTTTGATAATCGACTAGTCACCGATTATTTTTGCGATTAGTCGACTAATCGGATCATACGTAAATTGCAGCTTATGGCACCAGCATGCAGCTGCTCTTGTATAACCATCATTAGCTTCCAGCTTGAAGTGTTTAAGGTATGTGCTAACTAAAAAATAAAGACAATTAAGATGACAGTCCATTCAACTTTTAATGAACTTTGCAGCTTGTAGCAGCTTCATCGCCAACCATGGACAGGGGTCTCATGTCCGTCACCAACATGTTCCAGATTGCTTCAGTCAGGACATTTACCTGCCCAGGTGTGCATGTTGTTGGCTTGGTAACAAAGTTGTCCATTGAAGAGGAACGTATTTTTTTAGCACTGTAACGTAGCGTTATAAAACATTAGCGTTATCACATTTCCTATTCAAACATGACATCACTGTTATAACGTTACAGCAAAGACATAACATATGTGTGCTAAGGCTGATGAAATCGTCATCGTTAATGTTAACGTTTACAGCTATCAATATAAGTAAGTAGCTCACTGTTGACGTTAATGTTAGCAGCTAACTGTCCCTCTTCGTCAGAAACTGGATCGGATTCAGCTACAACAACGTGCTTTCTTTTCAAATGCTCGTGCATCGCTGTAGTGCTCCCATGGAAGGCAAGTTCTGCCTTGCAGATTTTGCATTGCACATTCTTTTCATTTCTTTTGATAAAATGCTCCGTTTGCGGCTAGCCACGATACTGTTGATACTGGGCATAACTTTTCCGGTGACATCACGGCTGACCCCGATTACCACTACTGCGCATGTGCGTCAAGGACAGAAAGGCAGCGGAAGGTACAGCGGCAGTTTTGAGAGAAAAACAAAGCTTCAAAAAATAAACGACGACGTCTATTAAATTAGTCGTCGACGATTTTGATAGTCCACGTAATCGTGACTAGTCGACTAATCTTGGCAGCCCTAGTGTGCACGTGCGAGCGTGCAGGTGCGTGTGCGTGTGTGTAATGTAATGTAATGTAATGAAACAGGAATCATCAAAGAGCTGAGAAACACCGGTCCATGTCATAAGCTCAGGCTTCATTGCATCATGTCAATTTTAGCAATTCCGTAAATCCAATTTGAATTAAAAAGGCTGTAATGCAGCTAATGCCGACTGGTTACCCGACTTCAATAAGAGAGTGAGAGGAGAGGTGTGGGGGCGGAGTTGGTGCAATGACAGAATTGGTGAATTTTGCATGTTGAAAGCAGGTGAAATCAGATTGCAGAGCACAAAGTGTGCGAGTGGTGCTTTTGTCTAAATCCTACATTATTTCGTTTCTGAATGTACGCGAGGATGCTTAACTATTGAATCTGTATTACCATACATGATATCTGATGAAATGTTTTCATCTCAAGTGTAGGAGTGTGCTCGAGGCAGTGATGTGTATTACCATACCAGACAGCAGGGCTGGGGGTGGATGGGCCAGAGATGCAGCGATGACAGGAAGTGAGCGATGTGAGGCTGCTGCTTACCTGTTGAATCTCAATGCACGATACATGATGAGGTGATTTGGTCTCAAGTGGGCACACAGCTGCTATCTGCTTTTCAGCTTTTAGGAAAGACACTCAGATCATTATCTTGAAGCTAGCCGAGCAGACATGGCTTCATAATTATCTAATTCACTAGGAGGGAGTGCATTTAGCAGGGAAGGTCACATACCTAATATACCTGCATTTTAAGTGTATGAAAGGAATAACACTAAATGTCTACAGCCAGAGTGACAGCCCCATGAGGCTGCAATGCTTGTTACACACCAAGAACAGAATTTTTGACTGGATGGAAAGAAATGGAGAGATAACTTTGTGGTTCTCCAATCCTAAGTGCAGCAAAAAATGCAAACATTGTTGTGAGGGTCTGAGGTGAGACCATGTTGTCATCAAAATCAAAAGGGTTTATACTGAATTTGTCACTTAGGCTCAGCTGTGCTTTGATCTGAATGCCAACATTAGGACCCTAACAGGCATGAGAACTGCATTCTGATATTTAGCATGAAAGCATTCTAACATTACAATTTTCTGACCTCCCTGATGAAGGCAAGATAGCTGAGAACGTTGCAGCGAATGATTTACTCAGCGAATAAATCACGGTGTACTGGAGGAGAGTTGTGCGACATGTTTTTGGATGAAATGGCCAGTTTACACGCTCAGTCGAAAGTTAGCATATTCATGTTTATCATGAAACGTTCGGCATGTCAGCACATCAGAAAAATTATGTGCATTACATTTACGGAGGCAGCTAGGTCAATCAGTGTTTCTGTTTAATCTCAAAAAGAACTAGGTGGCCTACTGGGCACCAGACTAACAAGGCACCATAGCGAGAGCCAAAAGCAAACTCCAACCAAAATGTCTAGACTGAAAGGCCCCGTTTCTGTTGAGCCAGTGATTACACTGGGTAATACTACTAAATTAAGCTGAGTTACCATTTAGTATAATGTTTCAGTTCATATTGACCATGTGTCTTACCAAGGTCTCACCAAAACTGAAAAGAGATGACATACTGGAAAGTTGATAAATTTATGGCTAAATAAAACTGGCAGCGCTATGAAGGTGCTTTCATTTTGCTTGATCAGTGTAAAATGCACTGAGATACACACACACACACACACACACACACACGGTACTTTAAGCCTACAAGTGTATCTACATGAGAAAGAAAGGATGGGGAGGGGTGTACATTTCCATTCTGTACAGCATGTGGTTGTCATGTGTCTCTGGTTTCAGAGCCATGTGTCTGTTTTTTCCCCCACACTTGGCACTTTTGGCACCAATTGGTTTCTTAAGTTTGAGGCAGCATGTTGAGAAGTCAGAACATTTAGCTCTGAGGATTCACTCGTAAAGATACCAGAGAGCTTTTTTAGTAGCAGCAACGACTGTGACAATCAAAAGTTAATCCCTTCTTTTTCTTTTTTTTCTTAAATCAAAAAAAAAATAATTGAAAGTGAATTCTGGTTTGTGTGAGATTCTGTGCTTTACACAATCAGGTGTACACACCTATCAAAGGCCATAATTATACACAATGCACCTCTACACCTGTTAATAAAACCATACACCACAAAAACAAATTAGTCTGTAATGCTACTCAAATCTGCCAGTTTTCTAAGTAATTTCTTCACTAACTGAGAGACCTTCAAAAAGATCACACACACAACTGAACAAACAAATAAACATATGAACTACCAAATGAATGACCACAGCTCTTATTGAGCGTTCAATTGAGCAGTAATAACATCTCAATTTGTACTTGTACTTGCTCTCTCAAGGAAGCCAGTCAGGGCACGCAGGAAGGCAGACTTCAATAATTGCACAACAAGGAGCGGAAGAAACTGAGCTTTTTGTGTTTGTGTATTTTTTTCTCTGTGTGACTGGGCAAGAAATACTCTGTGTGCAATCAGTTAGAGCAAAGTAGATCAAACAGGTGACAGACAGCTATAGAGAACAAAAGTAACATTCAGGTGTTGCAGGATTCACGTCAATACACCCAAATACATTTTGCAAAATGCCCCCTGTGGTATCTTGCCTCTGCTTGTTTGCCTTTGGTAGAAAACAATTCCCAATGATAACAATGTCGACAAGCAAGGTTTATTCCTTCCTCCCTATTCACTGTTGAGTTTTACAAAATGTCATTTTTTGATGATTTCAACATCACAAACAAAATGTCATTCACCATATTCAGATGAGATTATACAGAATAGATGTAGCCCAAGTATGTAATCATTATGCAAACTTCTAAGTTAGTTCCTATTTTTACTGAATATGGTTACAGCGCTGGTTCGCAGACAAATGAAATCATTTCGCAGAGTAACTAAATCTTAGAAGATAAGTGCTGATTACACCCACACTGATGTCTGACAGGAAGGTTAGAGTTATGAGAACTCTGCTGGCAGCGTTTTCTCTCCAACCTATTTATATTCAACAAGAGTATTGTTGTTGTTGTTGTTGTTTAGTTTTGTTGTTTTTCCCCGATTCACAGTTGACAGCACTTAAACTACACAGAAAAAAAACATTAGAAATATGTTGCAAATAAATGAATCAGGAGTCGGCAGCAGGAATAAGGCCCGTCTTGTTAAGCCATATAGAACAAACACTATCGTCTAATGTCTAATAAGTGCCACAATTTAAGAATCAATTATCCACAATGATGACAGTCACATCCATTTTAGCTTCTAAGAGACACAGCTAAAGGATCGAGTGAAAAAAAAAATTTGTATGTCTCTGTTGTGTGACGGGGAGGGGGACGTAATTTAGGCAGTTGAGTTGATTCATTTTTGAAAGATGACTCTAAGCCCCTCAAGAGGAATGCAGCCAGGGTGTATAAGTGATATCTGCTCCATGGTTAATTCAGTGCGATTTTCCAAGCACAAGGTCACTCATTGTCAGTATCTGACAGAGGCCCATTCAGAAGAATGAGATGAGCTCAGAGAGCTTTCTCATTCTGAGGCCGCAGCTCTCGACTCATAATTATCTGGATGGTGCAGGCCTGCGTGACATTGTCAAGGAATACAAAGCTGTAATCTCTCCCTGGTTCTTCTGTAATGAATTAACGCCAATGGCGGTGAAACAGCAATGCATCACAGGCACAGATAGATTTCATTTTAGAGAGTTATCAGCGGTTCTATCATGGGAATGGCTCCAGCAACTATTTAGAGTGGAATGACCTTTTCACCATTAAGGTCTATGCGTCTGGTTAAGCCAACCTTTCATTCAAACCCACAGGAGCACTGTCATATTCTCTCAGAAGTGTTTAAAGGGTTTTTACATCCGTGGAATTATAATGAGTTTACTGCAGATAACACTGATGTGCAAAACAAGACTGTAAGCAGACAATGTTTTCACCTGCAATTGTTTGTTTGTCTGTCTATTCATTCATTCATTCATTCATTCTTAGAGTTAAAGGATGAGCCTACAGAATAAGAAAGACAGAATAACTTTAACAAGTCATTGTTATACATATTGTTACAATGATGCGTTTTCTGCCGAGTAACATTTATATTTGAAGCTATATAGCAGAGTATCGGGAGCAGGATCACAACTCAATAGCGCCACTTCCGGCATTCCTATAAATACCCACCTAACCCTCTCCTCTTTCGCTCTCGCATACCTCGCCCCCCACCTGATTTTTCTCTTCCTGTTTCTGTCAGGCTCACAAGATGGAGGACCCACAATGCAGACACAAACACGGAGGAAAAGTCCAGATACTTTAATAAACACAGTTCGGTACACGGGTAGTCAGTCCAATCAAGCTGAGGTATCCAAAACACAAGCAAGGGTCTCAAAAACACAGGAAACATACACAAAGAAAACGCTGGAATGCTCACACAAAGATAAGACAATCTGGCACAGAAGGAAGGGAACACACACCTTAAATAC
>SEMN01001097.1:0-28713 GCA_005408345.1 Macquaria australasica
CCTCTCCTCTCTCCTCTCCTCTCCTCTTGTCTCCTCCTCTCCTGCTCTCCTCCTCTCCTCTCCTCTCCCCTCCTCTCCTCTCCTCTCCCGATAGATGTGGTCATAGTTATTGATCCTTCTTTCAGCCTTTCCTCTGATAAACTGAACAGAAAGAGACAGGGGGGGTGGGGGGACGTTACATAACGCCAAAGTAACTTTGGGTTTCAACTCACACACACACACACACATGCCGTGGGCTACCCAGCATGCCGAGGGCCTTTAAACCCAGAAATAAACTCTCTGATTGGCTGTTTGACACACAGGAAGTAATGAACTGCGTCCAGCTGGCTGGCAGAGAGGTGTGGGAGAGTGGCAGATACCCTTCAACAACACCTCTGCAGTGCATTCTGGGTTGTTCTGATAAATAAGTGTAACAGGGAAACGTGTGAACGGGAGGAAGAGGAGAAGCAGAAGAGGTGTGGATTGAGCGAAGAGGAGGGAGTGAGGAGAGGAAATGAAAGCAGAGGAGAAGAGAACGAGGAACGACGGAGGAAAGAGGAGAGTGGACTTTACATCAGTCGAGTTTCCGTAAAAGATGATGTAAACGCACCTAATTCCTATTTTTCTTTTCTGCAACATTTCAAAAGTTTGCTTAAACTTTGGTTGACAGTTGAATGGAAACCCGGCTGCTGTGACCTTGTGCGTCCTGTGATGGTGCCTGTACGGTTTGAACTAAAGCTGGACGACATCATTTCTTAGTTCTAACTAAAGATAAATCTGCTTTATGATGTTGCAATGCTTTGGTGAGGGTTAGGCATGAAAAGAAATGTGTTAGCTTTAGGGAAATGACCACTTCCTGAAGATTAGGGTCCTTTGTTGTCATGGTTACAGTAATACCTACGTAGTCATGGTTTAAAGAAAAACACAACGTTGACTCACAGGTGGAAACAGGAAACCCATCCATCCACCTCGACCTCTATAATAATAATAATATTAATAATAAAATCACCTGACTTGATGTTTTCCTCCCGTCATCATTATGTATTATGTGTTGTTTCGGGGAACTTTCTGTGGAGGACAAGTTGAGCTGAACAGAAAAGGCAGATTATCACGAGATGATAAAGTGCTGGTTGTTTTGTCATTGTGTTTTTTGCTGCTGGGCTGCCGTACCTTATTTCATGTAGGTCTGATAAATATGTTGGTTGTTGCCAGATTTGTTATTTCCCTACTTTTGTGTGTCCAAAGAAAATATGTCTTTCTCTGTGAAGAAGGAACAACAGCGAGTCAGGTCAGGTTCTGAGTTTGGTTCAGTCAGGTCACATCTTAGACATCAATGTGGTTTGGGTTCAGGTCTCAGGTCGATGCCCCCCTTAGTTTTTGTCTTTTGATGAAATCAGTGTCATGTTTAGAGCACACTGTGTTTGTCCTGCTGAGATTATACGTACTGAGCCTTTAACGCCCTGCCATCCGCTTCAAACCCCTTTTAATAATTAAAGCTGTCTACACGGATCATTGGCGTTTATTAGCGCAGTGACACACACACACACACACACACACACACTAAATGTAGTTTTATTGAGTGAAACTGAAACTCCTGAGGTAAACCCTGCTTTTAATTCAACACACACACACACACACACATGCTGCGGTGAAACTGCCCCGGGGTCTGATGCTCTAATGAGCCGCTGCATCCAAACCTGTGAGAGAGGAGGAGGAGGAGGAGGTCAGAGGTCATGGAGAAGTGATGACATCAGTGTGATGAAGGATGGACGGCATAAAGAGAGATGGGGAGGTGGGGAAGGAGATGGAGAGATGAAGAAGTGAGGAGGATGGCCTGATACTGGCCTGATCTTGCCTAATGATGTGTGTGTGTGTGTGTGTGTGTGTGTGTGTGTGATGGAGCTGTAGTTCAAAGTTTAACAGTAAGCATAAACAAATATGGATTAAATAATTTCTTCTTCCTTATTGAAACACTACTTATTGATTACTATTTAAACAGCTATAAATGGCTGTAAAAGCTCTGGTTTGATCACCTGTATTTAGAATATTATGAGCCATTTGTTCAAAGTAACGTATAGACACATTGAACTTGATGTTATTTGAGGATAAAGTTTGGATTTCATTCTTCTTCTTTGCTAAAACCGTTGCATGTGAGTCAGTTTAGAAACTTACTGCATTTTATGTTTGAAGAGCTGTCGAACTGATTGGAAGAGAAAATCAATCAAATCAAACGGAGAATGAAGAATGAGAATAATAAGATATGATGAGCGTTGCTAATTGACACGTCGCGTCTTTTATGTTATACAGTGAATGAAATCTGATATGTTTGACTTTTTTGTTACTTTATAATATTACAATGTTTTAATCGTAAGTTATTATATTGTTCCACTATGTGAGGAAGGAAGGAAGTAAAGGGAAGGAGTGAAGAGGTGAAGGAAGCAGATCCAGAGAGTGAAGGAGGGATGAAAGAGGAGAAGTTGGATGGAGAGAGAACAAATAATAAACCATGAATCAATTTTTCCTCACTGTGCTGCTTGGCGCTGTTAAGTGTTGCTTGTGTGTGTGTGAGAGTGTGTGTTAATCCATCCAACACTGCTGACAGAGAGAGAGAGAGAGAGAGCTGGAGGCTTTCCAAAAGAGCCCAAATTATTCACTTTCCTCTTTTTGCTGCTGCAGGGAAACATGAGCGAGGGACTCGGAGAGAGAAAGGAGAGGAAGATGGAGACGCTGAGTTTTCATCTGTAATACAGTGAATCACAAAACACGGCACAATGTGGTGAAATACTGAGATAAGCGTCAATTCAAGTCATTCACATGAAACATTAAATGATTTCTCAATAAAGAAATCATGCAGTTAAACAGAGATGAGATAGAACATATTAAATTAGTTTCCCTTTGGACTTTCATATCAGTCGTTTTGCATATTTACTACAAATCACACGTTTTATGTTACTACTAACAGTTTTGCGAACTGTGCTGCAGTGTTATAGATTTTTGAATGTATTTTCTGACCCTCCAGGCAACAGTTGGCTTCTTTTTCATTCATATGCGGTTTGAAAATCAATAAGCAGACTCTCAAAGCTCTCATGAGACACGTAATCTATCACACTGAACAAGTCTGCATTTATTTTTTTGTCTAATTATCTTTGCAGTGCAGACTTTTCAAATCTGCACTTACAATTTCATTACCATCTATCATCTATGAAGAAATGCATAAATACGACCAGCAGTTGCTGAATCTAAAGTACAATAAAGACCAAACAGCTTGAAATCCTCTCAGTTGTTCTCGCTGATGTGTTTATTTGTGCCTTTATTCGCTGCAGTCAAGCCGATGGAAACTCAGCTAAAACACTGTTGTGACATTTTAAATGTTTACAAGGTTTCAGTTGATGAAACGCAGCAGACGATGAAACCTGTAGGAGAGAGCAGGAGGTGAGGATGGAGGAGGGATGAAGAGCGATAGACAGACTGGTGGTTATGGAGCGGACATGGCAGGTTGGAGGGAAGAGACATGAACAGCAACCAGAGCGAGGTGGAGAGGTGGAACAGAGGAAACCAACTCCGAAATAGAGTCAGCAGAAGAACGAGTGAGTCACACACAGCGGGGCGGAGGAACATATCTTTATTTTATTTTATTTCCCTCCATGTCTCGTTCTTTAGGCGAGTTATCTGCAGAGAGAACGATGGAGGAGAACGGGAGAGAGGAAGAGAGAGAAAGGCATTAAATAAAGAAAAGTGGATGATTGTGCACTCAGAGAAGAGAGAGTTAGAGGAGGAAGAAAGAAACACAAACAGGAAGTTTGGACATTTTGATAAATGACAGCAATCAAAGAGAGATGGTGAGGGAGAAGAAAGTCATTTTAAAGGAGTGGGAGTGAAGTGACAGATACATGTAAAATAGATAGCAGGAGGAAAAATGTCTGGGTTTTTGCCTGTTGGCAGTTTTCATCTGGAACTATTTCCTTCCAAAGGTAAAAGTGTTTTGATCTCCTGCTCCAGTTCGCTATTTTTTGGGAAATGCACTTAGTCGCTTTCTTGCTGAGAGTTAGATAAAAGAATAAAAGAAAGAACATCACACTGACATTAATGGTTCATATTGTTTTCAGTCTCTCTCATTTTTGCTCGTCTGGTTGTTTTGATCCGTCTCTTCTCCCCAGTCGACCTGCAGATTAAAGGGGACGTTTAGCAACTCGTTTTCACCGTTTAACCTCATTTAACCCACAATCAACCCCCTGAAACATTCATGTGTGTGTGAGAGAAAGAGCAGGTCTTGTGTGTGTGTGTACTTTGTGTTTGTGTGTTTAAATCATTTAAATGTTTGTCTGCGGTCCTGTGATACCTGCAGTCCTGCTGAATTATACATCAACAGTATCGTCAATAATGAATGGATTGTGTGTGTGTGTGTGTGTGTCTACTCAAGTGTGTGACCATATTTGTTTCTGTGTGTGTGTGTGTGTGTGTGTGTGGTCTAGTAATCCGCAGCAGCAGCTGAATAATATATTTACCTTCATTCATGTTTTATACCACATACAAATGAATTATTTTTTTAATTAATCTATTAATTCTTGTTATCAGTTACAGTAGGGGGGGTTCACACACACACACAAAATAAAATCTGCACAAAATATCTCTAATTTGATCAGTCAAACTACACACCAGCATTTGATTCACTTTTATTATTTTTAACATGTTGTAATACCTTTCCCCTTTGAGTATTTCTCATCATATCTACATTTAAAACTGTAATTGGTTGGTTCACTCAGTGTAACGTGCGCTCCATATGACCAACAGTATGTGGACGACACTCATCTTTGCATACTTTAGACCCGTTATTTCCACAGAAGGGAAATCCTAATGCAAAGGAAGGAGTACTCAGATCTTTTACCTAAGTAAAAATACCAATACAGCAGTGAAAAAATACTCTAAAGCAAGCAAGTAAAAGTCCTGAATTCAAAATCATAAAAAGTATTATGA
The DNA here is from genome assembly GCA_005408345.1 of Macquaria australasica. Lineage (NCBI taxonomy): Eukaryota > Metazoa > Chordata > Actinopteri > Centrarchiformes > Percichthyidae > Macquaria > Macquaria australasica. The sequence goes on from SEMN01001097.1 coordinate 4,954, forward strand.
GGTAATGTACTTAAAGTATCAAAAGTAAAAGTACTCGTTCTGCAGTAAAATGTCCCCTGTGACTGATATATTAGTATATATGATGATAGACTAGATGTTCAGCTATCACATATGGGTGTAATGTTTATTTTTATTGAGGTAATTTCTTTATTTTTACATATCGTAATGCACAGAATCTTCCTTCTACTTTTTCTCACTTTATCTGTTGGTTCATTCTGTGTATTATTTTTGTGTGGATTCATTGTATTTAGTGTTTATCTAGATGGTCGGGCACCAGGTTTTTGTCTATGTGCTCCATTGTTTCATCAGCTGAATAAAATTGGACTGAATGGAAGGAAAGTAAAAGAGTAAAAGAGAGACAGATGTAGAGGAAGGAATGAAAGAAATAGAGCGAGATAATAAATAAAGAGTGGGACATATTTGCATATAAATCAGGCATGTGCGCAGCCAGATTGAATTAGCGTTAGCATAGCTTTGGGTTTAGCGTATTGCTTTGGGTAGATTGCATCAGGCCGCAGAAAGATTGAATTAGCAGGCGCTACGTAGCGTAGCCGCGGGCAGCATCTTTCTTAGTTTAGTGGTCGAGGCCCAGAAATTAAATTAGCCGGAGAGGAGCTTCAGGCAGCAGATTGTAGTTTAATGTCCGGGGCAGGATGAAGCGGAGTGACCTGAGCAAGTGACACCGAGCTGTTTAACTCAGCTTCCTCTGTCTTGGCTGTTTTGCGTAGCAGAGGCTCTTATTTAGCACAGTACACCAGACTAGGTGCACATTCACATGCATACAGTTCAGGCAGCCCCCTCATGTGGATGTAGAACCCTTTGAACTCTGCAATAGAAACAGTCCGCCAGCGTCTACGTTGGTATTTCTGCTTATTGTGATTGTGTAATTTCTTGGATTATCTTCAAATGCTTCATATCCCTAAAATCTGTACAACCTGAGCTAAAAGGTTGTATAACTCAGTAAACCATAATGAAAGTATTGAAATTGTGTCATAAATTAAAAAACATGTTTTATCATCAGATTTAACTGAATAAACACATAAAATATATTGATCCAAAACTTTTCTGAATGTAGAAACATGACAAAATATTTCTAAACACTCCAGAAGTTATTTGAACTCTGTACTTTCTTTTTAGTTTTTGAGATATGCACATTTTCTTGAGCTAAGTGCAAAGACGTTTTTTATCTGCAATAGAAATATTCCCCCAGTGCCTACATTGGTATTTTTCTTACTGTGATGCGTCTGTTGTAATTTATAGCTTGATAGGTGTGTGTTACTGACAAGAAGAAGATAAGTGAGCCTTTTAACTTACAGGATTTTAAGTAAAAAGGGGCTGATGGCATTTATGAGGATTTAAAATTGTACATTTATTTTCACGTGTGTAGAACCGTGCCTTCCTGGTGTAAAATAAAACATGCATTAAAGTCAGGTTTGAGTCCTCGTCCGCAGTCGTCTTGTCAGTCATGCAGGAGCTGCCTGAATATTCCTGCTCAGCGGAAATGCAAATGTAACATAAAAGCCTATTCATCTGTCAGCACTGCGGGCTGCTGCTTCATTCAGTAGGTTAACATGAGTCATCAGAACTCCTCTCCACAAAGACTTTAATAATAAAAAGGGGGTTTGGGGGCCTTTTATTTGGAGAGTGCAGGTTTTCCACTCGGCTAACTTCCTTGTCTGTGCCAGCTCCCCAGAGTCTCTGCTGCATGACTGGGTGCATTTATTAGTGATTGAAAATACTTCTTTTACCAGTTCAGTTCTTTATTGCTGCACCTTAAACAGCAGAGTGTGAATAAAGAGGAAGGAGACGTCTCTCTGATTCATTCCTGTATGTTTGGAGATTGATTTTTAAATGGCACTTGAAGCTCAGTGGGCTGCCAGCAGTGCAGACTTCATGGTATATCTTGTTCTAGTCGTTGTTGTGGGTGCATGTGTCGCTGTGTGGGAGGAAGCTGAGTTTGTTTTCATGCTGTCTGCACTGTTTTATGAAAGAAAACAATAGAAGTAGAAATCTTGACAAACAATCTCACACATTTAAACGTTTGAGCTGCAAACAGAAGATATACGGCTTTACTTTTAGAAGTAGCTGACCTTTGACCTCTGACTTTGCTGTGCAGGAAAACTGAAGAGAAATGTTTCTTCACATCATGTCACATCCTACAGTCGCTGTATACGGAGTCTCAAGAGTGCCACAATAATTATAGACTTTTTTAGTATTTAATTGCAATAAAATAATACATAATTTTTCATTAATTAATGTATGTGGTTATCTGTCTATATGTTGCTGTATTGATGATTGTATTTCTATTTATTTTACATTTATTTTGTCACTCCTCTGCTGTTAAAAAAGACCCTCTGATAATACTTTTAAATGCGCTTTAATAGTTCTGTTTCCTTTTTCTGTCTTTAAATTATGACTTGATGATTGAAAGCTTTTAAATTTTAGTTTTGGTTGTTTAACTAATTGGTTAATATAGTGACAGTTAAGGGTAATAGGTTAGGTATATAATGTATAGGTCTCTATACCACAAACTGACCAAAAAATGTTTCTTGAGGCGCTCCTCTGACTCCTTAAATGTGGGCCTGAACCTGCTTACTGTCAAAAGAATAGTTCAACACGTGCTTTCTTTTCGAGAGTAAGATGAGAAAATCGAGACAACTTTCACGTCTGTGTGTTAATACAAAGCTGGAATCAAGTCGTGGTTAGCCTAGTGTGTGTGTGTGTGTGCGTGTGTGTGTGTGTGTGCACACGCGCGCGTGTGTTATGTAAAGCTGCTATTGCATTGGCATGAAAGAGTGTGGTTTCTGTGCTGCGGGGCACTCTGAGATTAAGTTTAGGACTTTATCCTCTGCAGGTTTCACATCACTGACCTGGTCTGTGGGGAGAGAGACAGAGAGACAGACCATAGTAATCAATTTAAGATGGACTGGAAATGTCTCTTGCTGGTTCAGTGTTTGGGGAGGAAAACTTAAGTGTATGAAGAGAGAGAGAGAAAAGATGTGAATAGAACACAAACACAAATAAACACAGGAAGGAAAGACGTCATAAATACTGATCAGTTAGCATCACAACACAATAACTGTCCTTGTATGGATGCTGTTATTAATTAGCAAGAACATTTCCTGTCCACATATGTTTGTGTACTGTATTGTGTACCTTAGTTCCAGTGAAGGATTATGATTGTCTATCTATTAGTACTTTAATTCAGATCTGGATCCAGATGCAGGATGAATTTAGATGATTGTGCGACCTTGGCACAGGCTTTTTTTGTTTCACTATAAATATGCAACATGATAAAAAAAAAAAAAAGCTATTTTTTTAAAGTTTAAGTGTGCTGCTCCCTCGGCTTGTTGCAAAATCCCCTGAATGTTCGGGAGCTGGTCTCACTGGAAGCATTTAAAGTGACTCTAAAAGACTTGGACGCAGGTACATCCAGCTGTAGATGTTTTGAATGTTTTTGATATCTTATAATTCTGTAATTTGTTCTTTGTTTTATGTGCTGCTGCCAGTCTCGGCCAGAACACTCTTGAAAAAGAGATTTTTAATCTCAAAAAGTCTTTGCAATGGTTTGATGGGAGGAGAGGCAGATGGGCTTTTTAAAAGTAAAAAGAGAGTCTGCAGCTCTGTGAGGCTTTGAGTTAAATGCTAACATGCTCACAATGTCAATGCTAACATGGTGATGTTTATCAGGTGTAATGTTTACCAAAATCTCCAAAAAGTATTCAGTTGGGTTGAGATATGGTGACTATAAAGGCCATGACATATTAATTGCATAGTTTTTGAGCCCTCCTGCCAGTCTGGAAGCATTTCTATGTTTCTCGCCTCATTTATTTCAAGTTTTAGTTCCTTCTATTTGCCGCCCAGTGTGCCGACTTTAATGCAGATAAAATGACACAACATAGAGGTCATGGTGATATTCACTGACTTCACCCAGCACTCCAGCCTTCACTTATGTTTTATGTAATTTAAGCTTATTAGTTTAAATTGTCACTTTAATAATCTACGTATGCCACATGTCTCACTTTGACCCCCTAAAACCAGCATTATGTCTCAGATCAGTTCACTCTGTTCCCACTGGGGGTTTTTGTTTTCTCCTCCACAATCTGATCGAGCTCTCTGATTGGTCGGCGAGCTTGTTTTTGAATGGAGCCACCACGTCAACATCGAGTGTTTTCAGTCTGAGTGGTAAACTGTGACGAGGACTGTTTACCGACTGAAGCTCGAGACGGAAAAACAGAAGAGGAGAGGAAGGAGCAGACTGCTGTAGTTAAGAGGAGCCCAGAGATCAACGCCCTCATTAGCATACCGCTGCCATGGCAACAGGAAACCAAACTGGAACTGAGCGAGGGATGGAGAGAGATGGAGGAGAGGAAGAGGAGAGAGGAGATGGAGAGGAGGAGAGAGGAAAGTAAGAGAAAGACTGGAGAAAGAGAGGAGGTGAAGGAGAAAGATGGAGGAGAAGAAATGCAAGAAGGCGTGAGAAAAGGAGGAAAAAAGGGAGAGTTGAGGAGTGAAAGGAGTGGAGGAGGAGGAGGAGAAGGAGGAGTGAAAGCAAAAGAAAAGAGACGAAGAAAGATTAAATGGTTGAGAGGAGAGGAAGAGGGTGAGACAAAAATAGGACAATGAAGGAGAGAAGAAAGAGGAAAATGAAGATGGGAAGACAAGAAGAGGAGAGGAAGGACTGGGAAGGAGAAAAAAGAGGAGGAGGAGCAGTGAGGATGAAGAGGATTAGTGAGAGGGGAGATAGAAGAGGGGATGAGGAGGAGAAAAGATAACAAAAAAGACATTATGGAAGAGGAGAGAGAAGGAAGAAGAGCGATGGGAAAAGAGAGAATGAAGAGGAGGAGGATTGGAGGTTGCAAAGAGAGGAAGAGGAGGATGAGGAGAGGAGGAGGAGAAAGAGGAGGAAGACGGAGCAGCCCACCTTGGTTTGACTTTCAACACTTTATCTCTCTCCTCCCCTCTTTTCTCATTTTTTCTGATTCTATCGTTTCATCTATATAATTAAATCCTCTCTTTATCCAATATCCTCACACACACGCACACACACACACACACACACACACACACACACACAGTAACACATGGACACACAACACATAACCAGATAAGAGGTTGAACAACTTGCTCTGTAGCTCACAAATTAAAATATGACAGGTTTATCTGTGTGTGTGTGTGTGTGTGTGTATTAAGGTCATATCCGTTGTTGCTCTCTCAGGTTGTTGGTTATCGGAGGTGTAAGGCGACATGAGGTGATTAAACTGAGTGTAAAACCCTCCCATGTTAAAAAGATAAAAACACTGCTTCTAATTTATTATATATACATATGGTTCTCCCTTATACATAATTTATTTCCTGTAACCATGATGTCTCCATAACCTTAAAGATCCCCTCCAGACTTGCATCATACCACATCACACTTGTATAAGTTGAATACTGGACCGGGATTGGCTGCTTCCAAAGTATTGGTGATATCACAGATAATGCTCGTAACGCCCCATAAAATCATATTTCCAATGAGCACAAAGAAACGTTCCTCTTTGAGCAGATGAACGTGAAAAGATGCTTCTGGTGTCAAACTCTGCACAGTGAAGCTCAAACATCCAACTGTAGGAACAAGAACATGTTTTTGAGCGGAGGGGAACTTTAACCGTACCATAGTTAAAAAATAGCGTTGTCATTGAACACACTGAAGATATTCCAGGGTGTTCCCAAGAGTCCGCCTGTGTTGGCTCCGAGGCTCGCCATAGGATCAGGACCATAAATAGCTCTTGTGACATTTAGTGTCTTTTTCAGACGACACCACTGCAAAGTTCGAAGCCGTGACTGTAAAAAAATCAGAGTTACAGTCCCACACAGAGAGCTGAGAATCAGTTACAGACTGTCCGAATAACACGAGCCAGGATCAATTATTTATGAATATGGAAGTGTGGAGATCTGCAGCCGCCGCCAGAAAAGTATCCAAACATCAAGTTTGATTGACAGCTTCAGTTTGGGCAGTTTGCCCTTTTTTGAGCTTTCAGCTGAATGTCTGGTCGTGTGTCCTTGTGTGAAGGTGGACGTGCAAATGTTTATTTAGCCCGTTTATTTGATAGGCTGTTTGGTTAAGAGGAAAACACAGCTGATGTGATGGACAACCTGCTGTCTTTTTTAGAGTTTGAGCTTCATCTACAATCCTGGGATTTCTACCAAGACCAGACTAATCAGTAAGAGACAGACGCGAGGGAAGAAACCAACAAAGAAAGACAAACTTGGCGAGACAGCAGGAGAATAAAAGGCAGAGAGCGAAAAGAAAGGAGGGAGCAGAGAGAGGGTGGACGGGGGGAAGAGGGGACAGAATGGGAGGAAGAAGAAGAAGAAGAGGGCAAAGGGGAGACAAAAAGAAAAGGAGGACTCAGCTGCTTCTTTGTGACTCAGAGGGCAGCTGAAGGGCTGACGGTGTAATGCCAGCAGTGTTGGTGGAGGAGCTGTAATGAGATGTAAATGGAAGCGACCTGAACAACAGAGCAGCTACACCTTTGGTTTGTCATAACAGCTCACGGAGGAAGACGCTGATTCACCTGTTTGGAAGAACAAAGATGTCTGTGCCGATAAACCCTGATATACATTTACAGAAATAAACACAGAGCTGCACACATGTTTTTGGTGTGCGACACCCGTTACATCTTGTTTTGTTGGTTCCTCTCAACACAAACATAATAATAAACTTATTTTCATTCTCTTCATCTCTTTTTAAACCACTCTCTCTCCTCATCACCTTCTCATATTGTGAATAAACAGGAATTCGGGGAAGAGTAAAGCCGACCTGAACTCACTTTTATTATGCAGGATGGAGCTTATGAAAGAGGCATATGAGGCAAAGTTATGCAGCTCACTGCAAAGTATATTTTACACATTAACAGATTTGTTTAAAGGAAAATAAAAACAAATTAATGAGTTTATATGTTTTGCTGTTGTTGGTGAAAGTGTTCTTTTCCTCTTCATCACTAAATGTATCATTAGTTTATTCTTTTTTTATCATAAAAGGTTATATTTGTGCTTCAGAATGTTAGTTAGTTAGCAATGTCTCAAAAACTTGTTTGGGATGAGATACGGGCTCAGAAACAAATGATTTGTTTTTGGTGCTGATCCAGCATTTCTTTACCTTTTTTACCTTTTTTTTCCAAGAACTTTTGCACTTTTAATGTGCTGGTTTCATTCAGATCTGGATCCAGATCCAGATGCAGATTCAAATGTCTTAGTTTTCAAAACAAAAGTTACAAAGTGCTTCACAGTCAAAGTATTTAGCAGGCAGGATCATAACAGGAACAAGAACATAGTTCGTTTTGTTGTTTTTAATGTTAATTGTGATGGATGATCTTATAGTGAGAGGTGAAACTATTCCAAAGTTACAGGCAGAGACAGAAAATTGCCGACCTGAGAAACTCAGAAGTTACTAAGTTATGATGAAGATAAGAGATTGTGCAGCCTCGGCTCAGGTGTCCTTTAGTGTTGTCTAGTTTTAACGTGTAAGTAAGCAACTTGAAAAAGGCTTGTGCTGTTGATTTCAGGCCCCTCACACTGACAAAACATTTTCAGATGCAAATCAGGATCCGTTCATTTCATTTGCACAAGAAAAGTGAAAAATATGAAGGAAAAGTGAATATTTCGGTCATCAGACCATCAACTTCCAGGCTGCGTGCTTCTGAAGACTGAAGCTACCAGACAAACAGTAATGACCAGTCAGGAGAGAGGGAGTAAGACGTAGAAGCTGTTCATGAACTCATCATGACCTGAAGGTTAAAGTGAAGAAAGAAGAAAGAAAGAAACTATTTGTTTGTGTTTTGACGGGTACACAGTTTCTTATCAGCAGCTTTTTACCCCAAAAGACCTCTGAATGATGTACGAGCCACTTTTAAAACTGCAGGAGATAAATAAATCTCTGAGTCACATTGTGGTTTCTTTTGCTCATTTTTCCCTCTTTGATAACAACGTTACCCTCATTTATTTCAAGACGAGGGCACTTAAACTGTCTCTCTCTCCTCTCTCTTCAGTTTGTGGCTCAGCCGAACTGCCAGCAGCTGCTGGCCACGCTGTGGTACGACGGCTTCCCGGGCTGGAGGAGACGACACTGGGCCGTCAAACTGGTCACCTGCTTCATCATCGGACTGCTTTTTCCTTTCTTCTCACTGGTACGGGAGGAGGAGGAGGAGGAGGGAGGAAGCAGGAGTGTAAAGGAGGAAAAGAGGGAGGGATGAACAAGGAGAAACTATGGAAAAGGAGCAAAAATACACTTCAGGAGGAGAGGAAGAAGAGAGGAAAGAAGGGACTGAGGAAAGTTCAGAGGAAGTGAGGCAGGATGGAAAAGAGGAAAGGAGCTGAGGGAGGAATGGGTGAGAGAAAGAGAGTTTGAGAAGAAGAGAAAGCAAGGAAGGAAATGGAAAGGAGGGAGAAAGAAAGCAAGGGAAGAAGAAAGAGAAAGAAGGAACGAGGGTCAGACAGAGGAAAGAAAGAATGGTAAGGCAATAAAGAAAAGATAAAACAGAAGAGAGGAGAAGAAGAAGAAGAGGTTGTGAATGAGGAGAAGAATAAAGGATAAAATAAATGAGTGGAAAAGAAAGAATCTGAACAGGGAATGGAGACAGAGGCAGCAATTAAGCAAAACTCTTAGTCTATTGGCTGGAGGAGCTGTTGCCAGGAAACATCAGCATGACAACAACACTCAACCTAAAAAAAATAAGTTGTTGAAAAAGGTTATTGTAACCCGGATATGTTTCAGCAAGAAGTTTCTGTTCAGGCAGGAACTCGTTATATAAAACTCAGTCCACAAACACTGAGTGTGCAGACTGTAAACAGGAAGTGACCCGGGAGGAGGAGACACAGCAGCGTGACGTTGATTATGACACAAGATGACATTAACTCCTGTCCGACCTCCACTCCAAACTTTCTTGCATTGTGATCAGAAGAAATACACTTCCAGCTAGCAAAGCATTAGCAGGGTGGTGGCTCAGCATCGGCCCTGTGTCGGCAGACCGCTCAGTCTTTAGCAGAGCAGGTCGTTTGTCGGCTGTAGGAACGCAGCGTTTAAAGACGTACTGCACACTTGAGCTGTAAACTAAGTGATATGACTGTACTGTGACGAAACACATTACTGCTGGTGTTAATATTGACATTTCTGACCAAATGATAAATGTATTTAATTGGTTGAAAATGGCTCAACACGCCATCTATTGTTTTAAATCAGCCCTGAACCTGCGAGGCCGACGCTGACATAGAGTCGACCGGTTGGGACCTGTCTACGTCCTGAAATTTATATTTAAGAAAAAACTGTGAATTTCTAGCAGAATTTGAGGGTGTAGTTACTCTTCGTACTCACATGAGAAAGAGGAAACAAGTCACTGATTAGACGTTATTGGCAGGAAGTTGCGTGATTCTTGCCATTTTTGGGCTGTATCCACGAGGTTGAATGCTCTTATTGTAAGTCTCTTTGCATGAAAGTGTCAGTTAAATAAATGTAATGAAATGTTAAGTTCCCTCTGGCAGCAGCAGGATATCTCCCCTCTATCGGCTTTTAATTGAAGTCAGTTTGGATCAAAGGCGAGTGGGTTTTGCTTTGAAGGTCGTTGTTGGAGGCGCTGGTCTGATCTGTTAAAGTTTTTTTTAGATTATAACTTTTATTTTAATGCCATTTGATGACTATAGTTTTAATATGTAACACGTTCTATGGATCCCCTGGACATATGTATTGGAAAAAGCAGATAAAATGTAAACTCCTTTCGTGTATAACAGGGTTATTGCAAGGATTTGCAAGTGAGATGCCAGCAAGATTAACTAAAGCTAAACGTTTATTGTCTGTTTGTTCTCTCATAATGCATTTCCAGGATGAATTTTGGATACATATATATAACTGTTAAGCCCATTAGTAAGGAGACTTGCAGATTTCTGAACAAAATGTAAGTTTTGCACAAAGAATATTTTGTTTTCAGACTCATATACAGGTTAGACCTGTGATATCAGACCGCTGTTAAGTATTTTTGTTCTCTCTTTGTCTCTCTGTACCTCAATTAAGGCAGCTTTTTGCCTCTTAAGTTAACTTGGTGACCTTTTGTGGTGCGTTCAAGGACTCAGAATACAAAATAACACAATCCAGACTAAGGAGAGTACATGACAAGAGAAAGTAATCAGGTCTGGTCAAGGAGTTAATGTGAGTAAGATAATTCACTTGAAGTCTTTACATTGCAATAATCAGAGTGCTGCCTTAATGTGATTAAGTTATTAATGTTTTAATGATGCACGTCCACTCTCTCTCTCTCTCTTTCCTTATTGTTTCTGGCTGTCTCTCGCTCTCTTTCTGTGTTATTCACTTCCGTTTAAAGCCTCTCTGGCGTGACTCAGAGTGAGTCGAGGTTGCCAGGAGCGAGTAGATGAGCTGAACAAGTAAACAAGCATCATAACATGCAGCAGTAACACCGGCAGCAGCAATAACAGCTCTGCTGGACCAAGCTTTCCAACCAGACGAGGTGACGGAGGTACGGAGTCATAGGAGTGCCATAAAAATTAATACATCTGTAAAAGAATAAGAAAATAAATGTGGATATATATAGAGGAATAAATAAATGTGGAAATATAAAAACAAATAACAAAAATATAAAAGAATAATTATAAGCATTTTCATTTATTTTCACATTTATTTGTTCATTATTTGAGTATGTTTATTTATATATATTTTTAAAATGTTATTTATTTATTTTTATATAATGTAATGTATTGGAATGTAAAGGACAAAAATAAATAAAAATTAAAATAAATAAATGACATTATATAAAATAAATATAAATGATATATATAATGATTAATGAATATATATATATATATATATATATATATATATATATATATATGAAACTAAATAATAATATAAATGACTTAAAAATTTTAAAATATATACACAAATAAATATGAAAGTAAATGAAAATGCTTATAATTATTCTTTTATATTTATATGTATGTTATTTGTCTTTATATTTCCACATTTATTTTTTTACAGATGTATTATTTTTTATGGCACTCCTATGACTCCATATGTTTCATGCTTTGAACAGAAGTTAAAAAAGCTGAAGTACACGAGAGACATTAGAGATGATGTAACAATAATCGTATAAAAAAAAAAAATTATTAATCATTATAATATCACAGTGTTGAGGCATCTTACCAAAGAGGACACAGTCACAGTTACTCGTCTTTTGTTTTTCTCTTCATCCCTTCATCGTGTCGTCTCTTTGTGTTTTGTACCTTTAAAGGGACGTCGTTGTGGATCATTTAAGGACAAACCAGTTCATCTTTCTCTTGATCTCTCCTCCTTTCATGTCCTTACTCTCTCATCCTTTCTGAATCTTTTCCTCTCTTTCCTCCCTTGTCTCATTCGCCTCCTTCTCCTTCCCTTCCTTTCCTCTCCTTCTCATTTGTCCTTCTGTCTCTGTTTCCTGTTTTAACACTGTAAACTCCAACCTGCCGGCGGATTTGAAAAGCATGTTTTCTTTAAAAAAATATCACCAAATTACACAATTTTCACAGCCATACACTGTAAAAACTAAGATTTTCACATTTCCGACAGTCCTTGAACACATCATGTGAGACGAACTCTTGGAAAAATAACCAAATCTCAGCTGAACTCCCTCTCTCTCCTCCTCTCTCCTCCTCAGATCTACCTGTTGGCTCCTAAGAGCGCTCTGGGAAGCTTCATCAAGAAGCCCTTCATCAAGTTCATCTGCCACACGGCGTCCTACCTGACCTTCCTCTTCCTCCTGCTGCTGGCCTCGCAGCACATCGCCCGCACCAACCTGCACATGCAGGGACCCCCGCCCACCATCGTCGAGTGGATGATTCTCCCGTGGGTGCTGGGTGTGTACAAACTAAACCTGATATGCTTCAGTCTGTTGTCTTTGAAGCTTTCTGATTATTAGTTATGTTTTACTGTGTTTTTAGAGCACTTTAAACGCAACTCAACGTGTTTTAGATTCAATTTCAAAGAACAAAACTTAAAAATATTTTATTAAATGTTGCAAACAAACTAATGGAAATACATTACTTGAATAAATGAAATAAAACATGTTTCGAGGTAAGCAGCTACTTTGAATCAATATTTAAATTAAATTTATTTCTTGGTTTTTGTGGTGTTGTTTTTTTTTTGTCTGCTTCTACGTCAGTGTGCTCCTACAGTTCCCAGAAAATCCCCGGAAACAGGGCTTGAAGTTGTAAATGAGTTTAAATGAGAATAAATGAGTTTTTTTGTGGAATAGAATAAAATAGTAAGAAATGTCGAGAAACGTAGAAAATTTTAGAAGCTGGAAACAGAGTCTTTGACATTTTTGCTTGATAAACAAAGTAAAAGTATTATCGGTTATCAAAATTGTTGCTGATTAATTTTCTGCTGATTGACTAATTGATTAGTCCACCTATCGGTTGTGGTTGAGGAGCTGGTCGTCCATTAATCCCATATAGTTCCTGTTACATGTTGAAGGGACCTGGTGTGAGACGCTGTCATGATAGACTGGTGTTTTAGATCACAGACAGTTTATCAAACCTGATTACTTCTCATCAAAACTGATCATCTTAACATCTGGATGTGATGTCATATAAGTTTGGCCTGAACCCCTGTGTGATGTTTCTCCATGATTCATTTTAGAGGTCAAACTAACAAGAATACGGCAAAGTTCTACCACATTAATTATGTGGTGACACCTTAGATTCATCTCAGGACCCCTTGTGGAGCTCCCGAACCCCAGTTTGGGAACCACTGATCTATGGAATCAAATTTGTGTCAATATAATCAAACAACAAAAGAAAAATAAGAATTTGAGAGAGAATAAAACTAATCCTAAACAGCAGCAGCACTGGGCGTTCACTCCACTATACTGGTCATCTGTCTCTTCTAGACGGTAAAAAAAACAACCAGATTTCAAATTAAAGGGAAAAAAAAAAAACCTAGCTGGGATTGGCTCCAGCCCCCCGCGATCCTCTAAGAGGATAAGAGGTATAGAAAATGGATGGATGGATGGGAAAAAACCCTTTTTTTTCACTTTGATTGCTGTTCATCAAGAGGACTCTGAGTGTGTCTGGACGAGTGTGTGAGTGTATGCTGGGATGTGGGTGTGTGTGGAGGAGGTGGTTGTGTGTATGTGTGTGGTTGTGTGTGTGTGTGTGTGTGTGTGTGTGTGTGTGTGTGTTTGAGGGAGGGTGGGTGGGTGTGAAAACGAGTGAATACATCTCCATATTCTCTCTCAGACCCGACACCGATCATTTCCAAATCAGAACCACAATCACTTGGAAAAATACAAAACCATCTGTCCTCCTTCATCGTCATCTCTTCTCCTCTTCCTCTGCAAAACACTCGTGATCAAAAGAAAACAGCACTGACCATTAGCTCGGCTGCAACATTCATTATAAAAATTAGAGCATATATACCGCTACGTCGTTTGTAAGTGTCGGTTAAAAGAATAAATGTGTCATTGCTGTAAAAGCATTTTAATTTAAAAAGTGTCCAAAATCCATCTGTAATATGAGCAAAAGTTTTAGTCTTGCAGGTCACACAGTTCATTTTACACTGATATAATTTAGTTTTCTTTCTTCATTTAGTGCTTACTTGTTTTTATTGTATTCTAATTTAAAATACATTCCTCTAAATGTTTGTGTATAGATTTTTCTGTGTAGCGAGGACGGGGCTGCAGCTGCATTTCAGGTTGCAGTCCTGTGTTGTAAATAATAATATATAAATAATTATAACGCTTTTTTTAGTGTTTATTAGTGTTCAAACGTAGGAGCAGTAGAGAGATGGGTATAACAGGGCTCTGTTGTTGCTGTGGAAATGTACATTATTCTGAATTTAAAGTTTCACCTTCTAACTATCAGGCAAAAGTGCACAAACACACTGGTAGAAACACATTCACAGTAGAAAAGCAGATATATTATGGAGAACAGGTGAAACACCAAATGAATTATTTAGAAATAAACCTGAGTATGTCGCCTCTCTGCTCTCCACCAAAAGAAAACATTCAACAAAAGTTTGGTTACAGAGCCGAAACCAAGCAAACACAAACCACCGATGGGTGACATTAATGTGCTCACACATGCATGACCGTGTGTGTGCATGTAAATAACCTCCAGTGTGTGTGTGTGTGTGTGTTTCAGGCTTCATCTGGGCAGAGATTAAGGAGATGTGGGACGGAGGATTCACAGAGTACATCCACGACTGGTGGAACCTGATGGACTTTGCCATGAACTCGCTCTACCTGGCCACCATATCACTGAAGATAGTGGCCTACGTTAAGGTACAGTGTGTGTGTGTGTGTGTGTGTGTGTGTGTGTGTGTCAGCCATCTAATCAGGTAATTATTATAAAGTCATTGTTGGGAAACAATACAGAATGATGTGAGGGTCATTTTCTCACTTTCAGCTTTAACGATCCTTTGTTTATCTGCACATTCTGCATACAAGGTTTATCTATTTATTAAGAGCAGATAGTGTAATCATACACACACACACACCAGACGGCCGGGTCATCTGCAGCAGCTGTGAGTCACTGATGGTGGCGGGTGTCCCTCCTACACAGCCCCCCCCCCCCACACACACACACACACACACACAGTTTTATAAGCACACACCTGTATGCTTTCATACATACACTAACACAAGTCCACGGATAAGGATGCACACACACACACACACGGAAACAGCTGTTGGCAAAATATATTTTACTTTTACTTTTTTTTATTATATTTATTATATTTATCAACATTTAAAATCCTCTGGAGAGCTGACAGTCCCATGCAAAATGTTGCTCTGTTATTGTGTGTGTATATGTGTGTGTTTGTGTGCGTGTGAGAGAGACAGACAGACAGACAGGCAGACAGACAGATAGAGTTAGTGCATCTGAGAGAGGGTGCGAGAGAGTCTATAAATTAATGAGTGCATCTGTGTGCATGTTTCTGTGTCTGGCTGTGTGTGTGTGTGTGTGTGTGGACGGTGAATGCTAATAGAGGCAGAGTTAACAAGACAAACGTCCTGTGGAAGTCTAATGGCACGAATTTAGAATGAGGAGGAAGTCAAGCATGAGACAACCGAGAGAGAGGAAGATGGGAAGCGACGGAGAAAGAGAGAGAGACAGATACATGAATAAAGTCACAGAAACAGAGAATGCTGGGAAAAAAAGAGGGTGACGGGTATATAAACATGAAAGACAGCTGATAGATGGAAGGAGAGAAAGAGTCAGAAACACAAACGTCAGAAAAAGAGAGGAAGGTGTGTAAGCATGTGGGATAAAAGAGGATTGAGAGGAAAGCTGGTGGAAGAAGAGGAGGATGAAGAAGAGGATGTTGGAGGTCAGAAAGACAGAAAGAGAAAAACCATGAACTCATCTGTGAACTGTGTTGCGTTTCAAAAGATGAGCAGTGAGCTTCAGAGGGATTTCAGGGGCTTTATGAAGTTTATTTTTCAAGTGATACGCCGTAAATAATACATGTCGGGGGTTAAATGATAGGAACAACATCTGCCACCTCTATAGTAACGGTTTAGTATCAAAAACGACTTGGTTAAGGTTAGAAGAACACACTGTTGGCTGTAGGAGACGGAGTGGTCTTCCTTGATAATGTCAGATGCTTTGTTGACTCAAGCATCCAACCCGACCTTCTCCCTGAAGGACAGTCCACACAGAAAGTCCGTCACTCAGTAAAGAGTAACTATATCACCTTTTAAGATGCGGCGAACCTAATTTTTCTGGTGAGGACAGACTGGTTTTTATCTCCTCTGTGTGTTCATATTGGCTGCAGAAACATTTAGCCTAGCTTAGCACAAAGACTGTAAGCATATGGAAACAGCTAGCTCCATTAAAGGTGCCTTGTAATAGCCAGAATGTCAGAGTGCTTGTCTCATTGTAATTCGGTGTGTTTTTCATTGATACCCTTGTGTTGCCGCAGTCTGCTGTTAACGCCTCACTTTTCTGACCCTCTGAATAGCCTCTTACCTCTGCTTGTAGTAAACTCTGTGCTCCTGCTTCCATTGCCTCCCTCCTCCTCTCTTTTCCCCCCAAATCCCTCCTTCCTCCAGTATAACTCCTCTCGTCCCAGGGAGGAGTGGGAGATGTGGCACCCCACGCTGATAGCCGAGGCTCTGTTCGCCATCGCCAACATCTTCAGCTCCCTCAGACTCATCTCCCTCTTCACCGCCAACTCCCACCTCGGGCCGCTGCAGATCTCACTGGGCAGGATGCTGCTGGACATCCTCAAGTTCCTCTTCATTTACTGTCTGGTAAGACGTTTTCATCATGTGACACAAGTCTGCTGGGTTTTTTAACGTGTGTCGTGTGTCGGTTTGGATCCCCCACACAACATAGTTTGGTGTGTGTGTATTAGTGTGTGTGTTCTTGCTTCGTATTGTTTGAAACTTCAGTGTTTGGTTTGAACTTAAGTGAAGCTCTCTTGAAATTTGCGGTGCAGTCTTTAGCCTACTTCTAGTGTTATTTGGCGATGATAGCTGCATTTTAAGGCTGTAATGCTCGTTACGTATGCAGAAAACAAAATTGTTGGATGGATGAAAAACAGTAATAACTTTTCTGTTCTTAGGATTGTATCACCAGTGAGGCAGGAAGTTTTTAGTTCAGTTCCAGCATATTAGCACACTAACGGTTAACCTTTCCACCGTTAGCATGTTAACATCCTTGTTAAACAACTTGTGGATGTTGACGTGCTGACCTTTACTGTGTTCCCTCTAGCGTATTCAATGTAGTACATTTTAGCATGCTAACATGTTAGCTTTTATCTCAAAGATTGATGGAAATTCGGTCATGAGTTTTAGAGCAGCTGAGGTTTTTCAATAAAAGTCGTCCTCTGGGGAAAATGAATATCTGTATCAAATTCTGTGACAATCCATCAAATAATAATAAATATATTGTACATTACTGCATACTTTTCTATTAGAACTTTATATATATTTTCAGACTGCATCGTTGATGATGATGAGAGCGAGAAAATCCTCGGCACACTGTGTCCTTCTAACATGTTAGAAGGACATTACAGGCCTATTTCATTACACTCAGAACTCATTAGTTCCCTCTCAAGGGAACTGCTAACCCACAACACAATCCACATGAGAACTGTTCAGCCCCCCAGAGAGCCAGAGGCACAGAAGCCACGTTGCTTCGTGCTCGCTCAGTAGCAGCCTTACGTAACGCCACAAGAAAGAGAAGAAAGCCGTGTTTTAGGGGGTCAATCCCTGTAACAAAACGTAACGTTAGCTCCAGAATGCTTCACTTCAAGATGCTCACACGAGTGTTGAAGATTTGTTTCCTTAGATACTTACCTCTCATTATTCCTGTGATATAAGTGAAATTAAAGTGATACTAAATGAAATAATGTCTTTCCCGTGTAGGTCCTGCTGGCGTTTGCTAATGGCCTGAACCAGCTGTATTTCTACTACGAGACGAAGGCCTCAGAAGAACACAATAACTGCAAGGGCATCCGCTGTGAGAGGCAGAACAACGCCTTCTCAACGTGAGTACCATCCATGATACATACTGTGTGTCCATGTGTGTCTTTAACGGTCTGTAAAGGAGGGAAACTGCACCGGTTTGACACACAGATATGTTCTGTTTGAGGAAAGTAGACATTTGTGAAGACGTTATTGGAGATATCAAAGTTTTTTAACCTGGAAGCAGGTCTTTATTTTTACAGTACTGCTCATTAATGTGGATGTTGTTGTCACTGGCCTTATCTGTGTGTTTTATCTCCTGCTCAGGGAAGTGGTATGCAGTTCAGTCATTTGCTTTATATTCCTAAAACATCTTTAAAATATTTGCTTTTGAACCTCCTGGTCCAAAAAAGTGTATAAAATACAAAAAGGGAAACGTTAACTGTGATCTGCAGCTGCTCAAATCAGCATGTATGTGTTTCTACTTGTTATTTAGTCTTTATATTGTATATTTTTTGTATCTAAATATCTTTATTAGTATGTTAAATAACTCTAAGGTGCTTCACCTGGTGTAGCAGTGATCCTCAAAAAAGAAGGGTGCGTTTCAGATTTAACACCTTTTGACAATTTTACAAGAGAAACTGCATTATTTCTTTTTTAAGCCATGCTAGTGGCTGTCCACTTTTTTGGTCCTGACTGAAAAATCTCTCCCACTACTGCATGGATTGTCAGGAAATCTGGTTCAGACATTCATGTTCCCCAGAGGGTGAATCCTACTGACTTCGGTGATTCCCTGACTTCTCCTCTAGCGCCACCAGCAGGTTGAAGGTTATTGTTCCGAGTCATTTATTTTATATCTCCACAACTATTCGACAGATTGCTATGAAATCTGGTTCAGACATTCGTGCCCCCCTCAGGATCAATCTGAGTAACTTTGCTGATCTCTTAACTTTTAACTGTTAGCGCCATCATCAGGCCAGAATTTCAGTTTGTCCAATTTATTTTGGTTTATGGCTAAATGTGACCATGCTAACACGCTAAACTAAGATAGTGAACATTATACCTGTTTAGCATCAGCATGTTAGCACGCTGATGTTAGCATTTAGCTCAAAGCACCAGTGTGCCAAAGTACAGCCTCAGAGACGCCAGTCATTATTTCTCAAATCCTATATACTATATTTGACCATACAGTTCTGGATTATATTTATTTAGCCGTGCCTGTAGTGTGTCTTCAGGTCTGTAGTTAGTTTTGTCTCTGGATGGTGAATGAACTCTGATGGTTTGATGAAATAAAGTTTATTTTTGTTTGTTTTTAGTGATTCCACGTTTGCTAATAAGAACTGTGATAATATCAGCCAGCAGTGATGCAAACATCCATTTAAATGTTGTCTGGATCGATGACTGAATATTTTATTGCGCACATCATCCTCAGACTCAAATCCTGTCCAAGTAGCTTTAACACACACACACACACACACACACACACACGGACCCTGCTCTTATGCGTCGTTGCACCAGATAATGATATGGAAACAATTTTTGGTGTCGAGCAGGAGCTCAGGCTCGTTCAGCAGACGTGAAGAATATTAATGTGCTGGTTTTTTTTAGCGTGAGGCGGCGAGTTTTCAAATGTGGAAAAAAAGCCAGTCTGGGGTTTTTCAGCTTATTGAGAGGAGAAGTTTGAGTTATGTCTCACATGGCAGCTCTGCAACACACAGAGCACACATCCAGTGTGTCTTTGCTGAGGGAGGCAGAGCGAGAGCCAAGCCGAGTCATCAGGGGGCCGAATAGTGATGAGGCGTGTGGTTTGTTTTAGATAATAGCCGTATTGATTTGTGATCGATGCCATTACAGTAAAGCGCTCGGAACAATGAGAGGACCGCGAGGAGAACGGAGGCCCAAAACAACACATCACACTTCTAACTGTGAACTGTTTGTTTGGATATGCAGGTGAAATGTGTCTGTGGCTTTAACGCTGAATAAATCAAAGATGAATAAGTTCATCTATTGAATCTGAACAAAAACAAAGACACTAACCTCAGTCAGTTGTTGTTTTGATGGGGTAAGTTGTTGGCCAGAGGGACTGTGACTTTTCTTTTGCAAGATACCGTATTTCCTCAAATTAAAACCAGTAGTCAAGTAAAAGCCAGGTCTCCAGTAACGGCTGGGAAGACAAATAAAGGCAAAAAACAAAGGTAGATAAAGTCCCGGTGGCTGTCATATTATGTGCATGCCAACTATGGTAAGCATAATGTATATTTCCATTGCTTTAATTCAATAGATTCAACAATATAATGGTGCTGTTTTCAACATTTTGTTGTTCTGGATTACTCATTTAAAGTGTTATTGTCCGATTTCAGTCACTGTGTGTGTGTGTGTGTGTGTGTTAATGTCTCAGCCAAACTATCTGTTGTAACTTAACGTACAAGCACCACAAGATGACAGCAGCTACATTTCAAGTGCCGTATGGGAACACGTTTCCTGCAAATGTTTCACAATAAAAGCCTCGTTAAGAAATAAAGGGTAAAGGGTTTCTGTCCACAGAAACGCTAAGGGGCTTTTAATTTGAAACGGATACAGGAAGTGTTGAGTAACAGCGTAATGCAGTAACTTTAACAGGGCAAACAGGAGCGGATCAAAACTAAAATATGACCAATTATACTTATCAAAGAGGGAATTAGAAATAAAGTCCGGCCTCTAATACAAGCCTGCTTCAGATAAAGACCTGGTACCTTCTGGAGTTGAGGTAAATAAATGATCACTATTTGAGGAAATATAATATTGTAGAAATGCTATAAAAGAACATTCTTAATGTTGAACTTTTTGCCTGTAACAGAGGAGTGAGATGAAGAAAAGCAGCATTACACAAACTTACCAAAAATCAACTGTTTATTTTCAGTGAGTTACATTAATTGACAAAAAGACAATTTGCACTAGCTATATAGCTTTTTGAAGAATATGTAATGCTGCTCAGATTACATCAACATGTGAACAAGGCATTTATAATGCATGTACAGTAGTATGTTCCCTGATAGTGTATTATATATAAGCATGAATGTGGACTCCAGGAAGAGTAGCTACTGTTATTGTCACAATAGCTAACGTCTCCTATAACATACAGCACATATATACACTTCTCATTTGCTTTGCAGAATGTGTGTAACTGTGATTTTAGGACTGCAAAATGTTCTTATAGAGTACAAATGTTCACTGACAAAGTTCTCAGTTGTTTTCTACACAATATTTAGTCGTAATGAAGTGTTTTAGGCAGCCCAGAGCCCTTGGTTTTACTTAAATATTAAATATTCAGTGCTGACTTGAGGCATGAGATGCTGAGAGAGTTTTTACACCCATAGATCCACTCCTCCGACCTCCTCGCTCAGGTCTTGGTTGACTTGAATAAACAAAAAAACGATCTATGTTGATCAGGATATCTCGTCTGCACGTCGGCCCTGACGTGCTGCTGGTGGATCGGAGTCTGCGGGAGGGAACTCAGCCTCATGCTGAAGCTAAATGAGCAAGCACATTGCCGTGGTGACGGCTGAGATGATGCATTATGCAAACAGAGCTATCGCAGCCCCGCGGGCGAGCACGCAAGCAAGCGTGCATCAACATTCATGAGTTTACAATGCAAGCATCATTTCCTCTGTGTGTGTGTGTGTGAGCTCTCTGTAATTCACACACACTTATCAACATCTATGAGTTATTTCGTGAGATCATTTCCTGTTTCTGCTCAGGTGTCTCCTGCCTCCTCTTCTCGCTCATCTGTACTTCACACACTTATTATCACCGCTAATGTGTTAGATCCTTTTACACCGTGCAGCATGTGTGTGTGTGTCTGTGTGTGTTTCACTCTCCCTTTTATTTGGCCTTCACACAAACGCTGTAAATCCTCCTTCACTTTCTTTCACACTCTGCAATCCCCCCCCTCTCTCTCTCTCTCTGCCCCCCCCCCGTGTCTCTCTCCCTCAGCATGGGTGCTACTGGGATCCTGATTCATCAAACGAGCCCTTTTCACCCAAATCTAACTTACAGACCTTTTCAAATAGTCATAGGGACAAATAGAGTCAGGTAGCTAAAAAGTTCTGAGAGTGTTTCCTCTGTTTTCAACGACCAGCAGCAGGTTAAAAGAATGACAGTGTGGAGGGACACAATTTTGTTCAAGACAAAAGAGTTGTAAAAATGTTATTTGTTATTCTTTGATGTATGACTGTGATGTTTTTGCATCATAGATTAAAAGTAGGGAGTAGGGAGGATATACATAAGATTTATATATAAGAATTGTTTATCTTTCTGCTTTGTAATGTGAATTTGGCTGAATTTACAATATAGTTTCTCCAACCCAAGCGACCACACTGGTCATTTGTTCCTAACCTCTAATACATCCCATATCTATATGTGTGTATATATATATATATATATATATATATATATATATATATATATCGGCATACTATGACAATAATAAACATTATATATAACATGGTTAATGTTGTGAAACGGTCACAGTTTGGTTTGGTTTAGGCACCAAAACTACTTGGTTAGGTTTAGGATAAGATCATGGTTTGGGTTAAAATAACTATGTTAGTAAGTTAAGTTAAAATAAGTTGACTTTTGGTTTCACACAGGACATGAATAGCGGTCTCCTGGGTGAAAGTCCTGTGTTGTTTTGCGCTCTTTATACCACCTCACCGGACTTCCGCCTTTGCTCCCGTCATAATTACTACGGCCACTAGAGGTCGCTGTACATACAAATGTAAATGTGGGTCGTAATAAGCTGCTGCACAGACGACCGATACAGACGTATTCCTGGGGAGGACAGTCTCAGGTTCATATGTGTTGACCAGCAGTCATTAAGAAAGCTGCTGAGCCGCAGATGAAATAATTATTTTATGTTCACGACATCGTCAGACAAAATTAATATACAGCAGCTGTGCTGACGTTTAGAATGAGCGATCACAGAGACGTGTGGAAGCAACACCAGGTTTTTGCTTCTGTTATCACATCTAAAATAATCAGCTGCAAATGTGTATTCATGCTGGTAAAACACATAAAATCTCTTAACTAACTTTCACTAATGTGGTTTCCAAACCGTGACAGAGCCGGAGACGTGAACATATGAGGAGCAGAGAGAAAAACTCCTGAAGAGAACAAAGTCGCTACTGCGGATTCAGCCTGATCCACTGTTGCTGCATAACATAAAGAGTCTGCAGGAGGCCGTAGTCACAGCAGCACTGCAGCTGCAGTGATTTAACTGTACACTAGTGCCAAGACCACACACACACACACACACACAGAAAATCTAACATATTCAAAAGCAAGATAAGCACTATAGGAATGATTTAATTGGATGCTGTCCGGCTGCCAACTCTAAACACACAAACACACACACACACACTCTCAGCCTGCCTCCCACACAACTGCAGAACTATAACAGTGAAATGACTGAGCGGCTGTGAGGATCAGCTGTAGCAGTTTATGACTCGGCTTAGTGGAAAGGAAACAAGGAGAGGAGATAAGGAAGGGAGAGAAAGAAAACAAGGACAGGAGGGGAGAGGAAACGAGGAGAGGAGATAAAACAAAGGAGGGAGAGTAGAGGAGAGGGAAGGAGACAAGGAGAGGAGTAGAATGATAGTAAACAAGGAGAGGGAGGAAGGAGAAACAAGAGGAGTGAAAACGAGGAGAAGAGAAGGTAGGAGACAAGGAAGGGAGAGGATATAAGCAAAGGAGAGGAGAGATGAGGAGATGAAACAAGGAGATGATACAAGAGGTGGGGGAAGGGGAGAGGAAGGAAACAAGGAGGAGGAAGGAGAGGAATGGAAAGGAAACAAGGGAAAATGGAAGAAGAGGAAAGGAGGAAATGAGGAATGGAGGAAATGGAACAGAGGATAGAATGAAAGAAGGAATGGACAGAGGAGAGTGATGGAAAAGAGGAGAAGAGGGGAGGAAGAGGAGGTGAAGGAGGAGAGGAAAGATAAAAGACTAGATTAATGAATGGATACCAGAGATTCATTAAACTGTGCTTGATGAGGGGGGAGAGAGAGAGAGAGAGAAGTTTATTTGTCTTCATAATGTTCATTTTTCCGTCCATCTCGTCCTCCCCTCTTTCTAGTTTCATCACGCTCTGTTGCTTCATTCATCGTTGATTACATTCTCTCTCTCTCTCTCTCACCTCGGTCTCTCGCCCTCTAAATACGCACAATAACACACACACATATACATACATCATTCACATGCTGTAAATACAAACACACACACACACTCTGTATCCTGATTGATATAGTGATCATTCACACCCACATACCTTATAGCAACACACGCA
>SEMN01001097.1:28733-51233 GCA_005408345.1 Macquaria australasica
GGTGAGAGGAGAGAAATCAAGAAAAGGAGACTGGATTGGAGAGGAGAGGATAAAAGAAGAGGAGGAGACAAAACAAACAAGGAGAGGAGAGGAAGAGGATAGAATTTGAATTTTAAGCAACTTTTTTCAAAACTAAAGCAATAGAAAAGAACTATAAAATGCAAATGTCCTCTTGTTAAGTGAAAATATTTACACAAAAAGAGGAGAGGAGAGTATAAAAGTACAGAGGAGAGTGATGGAAAAGAGGAGAAGAGGGGAGGAAGAGGAGGTGAAGGAGGAGAGGAAAGATAAAAGACTAGATTAATGAATGGATACCAGAGATTCATTAAACTGTGCTTGATGAGGGGGGAGAGAGAGAGAGAGAGAAGTTTATTTGTCTTCATAATGTTCATTTTTCCGTCCATCTCGTCCTCCCCTCTTTCTAGTTTCATCACGCTCTGTTGCTTCATTCATCGTTGATTACATTCTCTCTCTCTCTCTCTCACCTCGGTCTCTCGCCCTCTAAATACGCACAATAACACACACACATATACATACATCATTCACATGCTGTAAATACAAACACACACACACACTCTGTATCCTGATTGATATAGTGATCATTCACACCCACATACCTTATAGCAACACACGCATACACACACACACTGTAATGACAATACATGTAGGAGTGTTGAATATTTTATGCGGCACAAATATAACACCCTGCAGACAAAACCTCCCTCTCTCTCTCTTGTGATGTCGTGTCGGCTTCTGCCAATTGTTGCTTCATCAAAAATTCAATAACCTCCGCTGTAGCTGTGACTGTCACACCAACAGACACAAAGAGAGAGACAGATCAGAGCGGGGGGGTACAACCAGGAGGTACACAGAGAGGGAGAGGAGGGGGGGAGGAAGATGGAAGAAGAGCCACAGACCAAGAATCCATCAGCTGGTAGATTTTCCAGTTTTTGGCTGTTAAAAAGTGAACGTTCAAAAAGCATATAGTTAAAAACAGTCTGATTAAATACAGTCCTGTGTGTGAGTAGGGGGGCACCAGTACTGATCTTTGCACGTGGATCAGGTTTCAACCAGTCCACCTTATCAGCATCATGATGAAACTCAGTTGGGTTCAGACAACATGATATTTGTGTCTGTTGAGACGCTCACTGTGGCAGATTAAAGATTACACGACTACACGACCAATCACAGCGTGCTGTCTTTCACGACCTGCATGATGTCACTGAGTGCGTTAGTATCCTGGTTATCACCGTCAGCTACATAAGTGTAATGAAACGATCAGGTTTAGTGGCTGTTTCTTGTGTTTGCTTTGAGTCACATATAAATAACCTGACATCAGCCCATTTGAATGTCTATGAAATGGTTCAATTAACTTTAATGTTTTGTGCTTCCTGTTTGCTCATGAAGACAGATGATTGTTTCTGAGGATATTAAACTGACAAAATCACTGCGAACTCCTAAGTGACTCTACAATGATTTCTTCATTAAAACTCAGTCTTACATACAGGTCTTTATGGATAAAAGTTATTTATTATGTGTCACTTTAAGTTGTGTTTTCCTCTTGTTCCTCTGAGGTCTGATTTATAATGAATGTCTGGCTTTCTTGTCCTTTTATTGAAAAAAGCCCAAATGTCTCTCTTACTCTGCGTCCTCAGGTTATTTGAGACTCTTCAGTCTCTGTTCTGGTCCATATTTGGGCTGTTGAACCTGTACGTCACAAACGTGAAGGCCCGGCACGAGTTCACAGAGTTCATCGGGGCGACCATGTTCGGGACGTACAACGTCATCTCACTGGTGGTTCTGCTCAACATGCTCATCGCCATGATGAACAACTCCTACCAGCTCATCGCTGTGAGTCACGTTAAACGTTAAATACTGCGGAAACAATGAATCCGAGAGTTCATCGTTAAACATTTGCAGCTTCCAGCTTTTCTTTGTTTTTACATCATTGTTAATTGAATCATTTCAAATAAAACAAACTAAACGAGCAGTTTGAGGACACTACTTTTTAATTTTTAATAATAGTTTCTCAATTAATCGTTTTCTCTAAAATATTTTGGAGAATATATTTAGCCAGAACCCAAGCTGACATCTTCAAATGACTTGTTTGGTCAGACCAGGTCGTATAAGAACCCCGGCCATGGTTTGCCCGTCCCAGACACACTGTTTGAGATCTGAGACAAAAATCTTTGAGGTTTCATCACAACGTGTCGTCTAGTTTGAACGGATCAGACATGTTAAATATACATAAATTCTCAAGTAGTGGCCCAAATAGTTAATTCCCCCTGTTCCCCTAGTTAATGCAAACTCCAAACATCCTCCATGTTTATCTGTTGTCTTGATAAATTCAGTTCAATATCCGTTTCTCCAGCAATAACTCCATCAGAACAGCCAGTTTCATGTCAGGAGTTCTGCTAAAATATCATAAATGAAAGTCAACACTTCCTCCAGAGTTTTCACATTAAAAGCCTTGCAGCCATCCCTTTAAAGGTAGGATTTTAATGTGAAAAAACATCAGGAAGTGTACCTTATCTTGAAGTCTTGTAGTCTACAGTAGCTCTAAATGTTAATTGCTTCACCAAATTGAATTTAAAATAAAAAAGGTCAGCTCTCAGATTGTTACACGACCTTGTCTCCTTCCTGTCCTGCAGGACCACGCCGACATCGAGTGGAAGTTTGCCCGCACCAAGCTGTGGATGAGTTACTTTGACGAGGGCGGCACGCTGCCACCTCCGTTCAACATCATCCCCAGCCCCAAGTCCATCTGGTACCTGCTCATGTGGCTCCACAACAAGCTGTGCAGGAGAGGCCAGCCGCCCGGGGAGGACACGCACAAATGTGAAAACCTGCGAGAGTTCACGGTGAGTGAACACAGAGCAATGTTCTCATTTTTATTCATTCAATTAAAGCTCCTGTGCTGTGTACAATCTTTATTACTGTTGTTATAAAATTAGACACTCCTGGTCAGATCCACGCCAACATACTAAGTGTCATCTAAGTCAGATATTTTCAAATCCTACCCCCAACCTTTCCTTTTATGTTGACAGATTTGTGGAACATAAATATTCTCATTAGCAATGTACACTTAAAGGAGACATGTTATGCTCGTTTTCATACTTTTATTTTGGGTGTCTACTAGAATAGGTTTACAAAAAACACATTATTTTTCTCACACTGCACATTGCTGCAGCACTGCTAAACCATAAACACACACTCAGTTAGAGAATGACAAGGAGAGGGAGGACCGGGAAATGAGAGGAGTGAAAACGAGGAGAAGAGAAGGTAGGAGACAAGGAAGGGAGAGGAAACAAGGAGAGGAGGAGAGGATAAAAGGAGAGGAGAGGAGAGACGAAACAAGGAGAGAAAAGCTCACAACCATAAAATTAAAACTAAATAGAAACCAAAACTTAACTTCATGTGTTCTGTGTTTGTTGTGGTTACAGAGACAGCGAGTATTTAATGTTTATGGTATTATGTCCAGTTAGGTTTGTCAATTCTTTTCTTTTATTGTTTGTGTCATCCATGTTACGCTTTCTGTGCCTCAGCCCCCGAGAGGAACGGCACTTCATCCATCTGTATATGAAATAAAATTGAAGTTGAATTTGATTGATTGAGATGAGACAAGCCAGCTGCTCCACTCCAGACAGAACTCCCAAAAACTCAAGAATAAAACCTGTGTAAACTTTTTATTTATTCATGTGCAGCCTGATATGCTGCTGTGGCCATACGCCCGTCACTGAACTGTCATGCAAACAAGCAGCGCGAGCCTCAGCCGGGCTCGAAGGCCATATGCTGATCTTCATGGTAACAAGTCACTGGAGGATTTGCAGGCTTTACATGCAAACGGAGGTCTGCTTACTGTGAGACTGTACGTTTACAGCAGCTGCACCAGTTCATCTTCGTCAGTTTTATGATGATACTTTACTTCCCAACGTCACTGCTCAGAGTCCAACCAGCTCAGACTGTAAACAAACCAAAACGTTAGTAGCAGGGCTGAATTTTACACCTCAATGCTTCCTGAGTGCTGAGCGAAATGTGTCCAGTCCTGCTGCTTAGCATAGAGGTCTCTGTTTTTGTCAGGTCTTGTTTACATATTCTGTAAGCCGCTGCTGCTTGTGTTTGAGAACTTTGGTTTGAGATTGAAAGTTCATTCTTGAACTGGGAAAGTCCATCTGCTGAGGAAGACTTTCTACCATCAAAAGCTCCAGAACAGCTACTAAATGGACCATGTGCAATATTTTTATCTTATCTATTTGTTCATACTTACAACTGCACTCAGTCACTCTATTATTTATTTCTGTCTATACTGTGTATAGGACTATTTTTCTATTTATTTTTATTGTATTTCTATATATGACACTTTTGCTGGCTGCTGCAACGCTAAAAATTTCCCCGCTGTGGGACAATAAAGGCTTATCTTATCTTATGTGGTTTAGATTGTTTTACCTACAGAAAAGGGTTTGAAACCAGTTCAAAAGAAAACAACAACAATAACCAAAGAAAATGATGGCAATCATTCAAATTATCACCCAATCTGCCTGTCAGTTCTTACCTTCTGTACTAATTATAGTTGTGTGCACAGTTTTTCTAATGCAATGATGAATTATTACCAAAATATCAAGGTGTGTACGAGGCAGATAAAAGAAAAGCACGCAAATGCAGACACACCTGGGCAATAAAATGATGAAACCTGAGCTCACAGGCAAACAGACGTAACTGAGAATCCACAGGTTAGCAGGAATGGGGGAAGTATAAGGTACAGGCAGGTTCAGGTTCAGGTTCTGGTTCTGATTCCAGAGGCTGGAAAGCAAAGGCAACAAAACAACAGTAACGATCTGGGAAAAAGGAAAAGGATGCCGGTATAAAAACTGACAGGGTGAGAATGAGATACAGGTGAGCAGGTGGATGTGGGAGTCTGAGACAGGTGGGGAAGTGTGGGGACATCTGGTGGACAGGTGGAGAATGGCAGTGACTGGAGAGCACATGAGAACTGCACGGGGGGCCGACTGAGGCTCAACCACACTAATGTGTTTTTTATTTTAAAACAAAAACCATCTCCGTCCACACGAGCGTTTTATCACCGTTTCAGAAACAATCTCCGTCCATACTACACGCCTGAAAATGCAGATCATATGAACAGGAAGCAGATTGTCTGCTCTGCGGTTGGTTGGTTGGTTAGTTGCAGGAAATACTTCGAACGAAGAACAGCAGAGGAGAAAAGTCAGAGCAGAGATTTCTCTGCTTGGACCGACGACCAGGTGGAACTGTTACTGACAGGAAGTGTTGTGATTCGTTATTAATGTTGAATAAACCGCTGGGAGTCAAGGCTGAAAAGGGTCACGTGATAGGGGCTTGACGAATCAAGGAAGAACACGTTGTGGCTGATTAGACATCAGAGAGGGAAGATCAGGGAGCGAACATGGGACTCTGTGAGAGATTTCAAACTAAAACGAGGTCTACAGCATTTTAAAAGTTCTCCGTTTTAGGGGTTTGAAAACGCTGGAGTCGTGTGGACGCTCGACGTAAACGTAGCAAAGGTTATGAGTTGTAAAACAAAAACAGCTGAGGCAGCCGTCGAAACAACTGTAGCTTTTAAATAAATGTAGTGGAGTAGCATAAAAATCAATCAACAATCAATAAGAGCAGAAGGACTCATTGACCGACCTGCTCAGAGTAACAGAGCAGCGCAGGAAGGAAGTGGATACATATCAGATATCCAATCAGAGAGCAGGGACATCAGCTGTGTGTCTGTGAGCATCAACACGTCCTGATAAACACGTTTAACAGTCCAGTCATCTGGAGACACACACACACACACACACACACAGTGCAGCTGGCATGTTCACCTCAGCTGAAGTCGGCTGAGTTATATAAGCCCACCAGCCCACATAGGTTCACAGAGCCACACAGCTCTGCAGAGATCTGATTATGTGTGTGTGTGTGTGTGTGTGTGTGTGTTGTGTGTGTGTGTGTTGACAGTGTAAGCAGAAAAACAGCATGAGATATGGAAGGCAATGATAGCTCTGAAGATGAAGAGGGGGAGAGATATTTTGATAGAGGAAGATGTGGGGAGGATGAATGCAGGTTTACGTGTGTGTGTGTTTACATGTACATCAATCTTTATGAGGACCAAGTTTTAGGCATTAGAAAGTGAGGACATTTTGGCCGGTCCTCACTCTGTGACAGACCTTCAAAGGGCTGTTTGAGGGTTCAGACCTGGTTTTAGGGTTCAGGTTTAGGTTTAGGTTAACTGAGAGAGGGTTTCCTCTAATGATAAAATATCTTTTAATTATAAATAAAACATTTAAATGTGCCGGTAAGGCCTGAGGGGTGGGGGAATAAAACAATGAGCCCAGCTTTAGGTTAGGGTTAGGATGGGGGGCTAGGGAATGCATTATCTCAATGAGGGTCCTCACAAGCATAGACATGCAAACATGTGTGCGTATTTGTTAATGGACAGTGGCGTGGACGAGTTAGACGAGTGTGAGATGCGATGAAAGGGAGACGGAGAGGTGAAACTCTGAATATGAGGCTGAAATGGAGAATGAAATGAAACTGAGGAGAGAGGATATGAAAGAATAAAAACAAGAAGATACGGGGATGAAGTGTGTGTGTGTGTGTGTGTGTGTGACAGAAGAAAATTAAGTGCATGGAAATTGAAGAAGCCGCTGCAGAGCTGAAAAATACAGCGTGGAGTCAGAAAATGAACAAACACAAGTTTTACTGAAACACAGTGTTTAGTCTTATCACAAAGGAAACCTTGAGGTACTTGTACTTTACTTGAGTATTTCCATTTTCTTCTACTTTCTACTTTTACTCCATTAAATATCAGAGGGAATTATTGAACTTTACTCAGTGATGCTGAGGGGTACGTGCAGCCCTGGAGGTTCATGGAGAAACTGTGGAGTAGATCAGTGAATCTGAAAAAAAGATTTGTGATTTTATAAATGCATAAATATCCACACACTTGTGTTTAGGAGGAAAATAAAGACAAAAGTAGGGTTAGAAATTGGTGTGAGGCTGATCTTAAGAATATTTATTGTCACAATATTTAATCATCCCACCAAACCTGAGTCAGTTGTAACACCTGAACGCCACATGCTGCGTGGAAACCAGTTAAAGGTGCTTCAGAGACCAATTTAATGTAAATATCTTAAAACACATTTGTTTTATTTGACCTTTAGCTGAAATGAGACTTTGTTGTTTTCTGATTTGGATGCTCATTGATCATGTTGTCTGTTTTTCTCTTTGTCGTCTTCCTTTAGTAACAAAAACCTGCATGAAGAACGTTTACTTGTGCGTCTAAGTCTGCAGCATCAGTTGCAGCAGAGTGAAAACACTATGAATTATATAGAGATGAAGCCGTAGCTCCCTAAAAAATAACCCGAACGCTCTCAGAACACATGATTCAATTGCTTCCATCATTTCAGGAGGTGAGAAGAGCGCTTTAAAGAGAAGATACTCACATATCTGTCACTGAGGTGATTGTGATTCTGCACGAGAGCTTCAGCTAAAGGCCTGAAATGTAAATGAAGAGCAGAACTTCTCTCTCCAAAATGTCCATTTTTAGCAGAGTTCATTACTCAGCAGCTCTCCAACAGGCAGCATTAAAGTGTCACTCTGCCAGCCAAAAGCAATTTGTTTCCTGTTCTCTTTTGTTTAAGTTTGCTGCTGTTAATCAGCTTTCCAAAGAGGGCGTCACTGTTATATATGAAAGTGTAATGTAATATCAGGAGGAAAACAAGGTAAATGAGACAGAGAGGGATGAGAGGATGTGTTTATCTCTTTCTTTCTCTTTGCAGGAACGCCACGCTGACAGTCTGATACAGAATCAGCACTACCAGGTCTGTACAGCTGCCACAGCTTCATGTCTGTTTACTGTGTGTGTGTGTGTGTGTGTGTGTGCTAGAGGTCTTCAGAAAAACACAATCCCCCCAAAAATTCCAGTAGTTAAAGAAATACCACTCTAATGTCTGTACAGTTAGCATGTAGCTATAGCAAAGAGACTCTTAGCTTAGCTTAGCTTAGCTTAAAGACTAGAAACAGCTAGCTTTGGCTCTGTCAAAAAGGTAACAAACTCCACCTACCAGCGGCCGGGTGACTTCCTAGAGTCTTGTGGTCACTGTGAGGTTGCCAGGCAACCTGCGAAGATGGCAGGAAGTAAATAGTCCTCCACATAACCCCCCCATAAAAGCACAACTTTTTTACATTTCAGTTTTTGTGCAAATGAAACAAAGATATAAAGTTTGATAGGTACCTTTTCTTTAAACTCTTCAGAAACACACCGAGTTGTTTTTGGCAGCCATGACGGTGATTCTGATGTCCAGTTTTGCAGATAAGATTTCATACAGCAAATCAAGCGAGACGGAGCTCTTGTGTTTTGACACCTCAGCGCTGGCAGCGACTGCAAACGCAGGAACGCCAGTTCTTTGTGTTTGGCAGCGCTGATTGTTGCTTTGATCAGCGGCCATGTTTTTTAAGGATTGTTGTAGGAATCTGCCCTTCACTTCAGCGGAGTGTGTGTGGTGTGTTTTGGCAGAGGAGGAGAGTGACAGCATGCCAGACCAGCCCGTTTGGCAGTCACAGGTGTTGACTGTGGGAGGATGCAGTGTGTGTGTGTGTGTGTGTGTGTGTGTGTGTAGCAGTGTGTCAGGGTTTGAATCACCACCCACTGAGCGCCAAATGCTGGTGAAATTTGTCTTTGGTCTTTAAATCAATATGGGTCACCCGCCTCATTGGCTGATTACTTAATGAGACAATAACATTAAAATTCATCAGTTTGATTGGATTAATACGTTTCAAATGATCACA
The DNA here is from genome assembly GCA_005408345.1 of Macquaria australasica. Classification (NCBI taxonomy): domain Eukaryota; kingdom Metazoa; phylum Chordata; class Actinopteri; order Centrarchiformes; family Percichthyidae; genus Macquaria; species Macquaria australasica. The sequence continues at coordinate 37,545 of SEMN01001097.1, forward strand.
CAGTGAAGGTTTTATTCATTAGCAATAAAAAACACTGACAGCCATGAATGTAAATGTTCCTCGGCTCGTCATTTTCCTTAAATTTCCTTCCTGAATGAAGATCCAGAATGCTTGGATGTTTCATGCCATCAAAAGCCTAAAAAATAGAGCAAACCAATTTGAATCATTTTCACTATCAGATTTTCAGACCTTCGTGTGTTCAACAAAACTCATAAATCACTGACAAACTATATATTACTATATAATACTGGAGATATGCCAATACATACTAGTTAAATAGTCAGAGTCGGCTTTTTTTTAAAGGCTTTTAAAACAAAGTTTTACCGAAAATAAACAAGCATTCCTCCGATCTGTGATCATCTGTACACCAGAATATTTCCGGGTTTTGTTGAGCCATTTTATGGAAAGTTGACACTCTAAAATCATAATAGTATGCACAGTATTCACTTTCCACATGAACACTTTTGAATCTGCCAACCAGGAGAAGAATACCAGCTCTCAACTGTGCAACCAAAGATCTGTGGCTTCTAGATAAACGAGATGTAGCATATGATTCAGGGCCAGACTTATGTTTCATATGAACATATGTCCTTTGTTTCCAAGTGTTTTTTCTGTAAACTTGAATAAAAGATCAGTAGATCAGCAAATAAAAGTAGAGCAAACACATGGAATAAAACAATAAAATAACAGTAACTGAGCATGTTAAGTAACCATGGCGACTGTCTCCCAACAGGAAGTGATCCGGAACCTGGTGAAGAGGTACGTGGCGGCCATGATACGCAGCGCCAAGACGGACGAGGGGCTGACGGAGGAGAACTTTAAGGTGGGGGCTTTAAGGTGGAAACCGGGATTTGGTTTGTCTGACGGTCTCTGCTCAAACACTACAGAGTTTAAACAAGAAGTACAACGTAAATGTGTGTATAGTTTTACAGTAAATGATGTGAGTCTGCAGCTGGATGCCCTACAGAGCTCAGTCTGCAGGAGCATCAAGTGCACAGTGACGGTTTACTTGTGTTTGTGTTACAATAAACAGTGCAGGTCTTACTGATACCAAAAGGCAGAGCTGCAAAGACGACTTAAAAGATTAAAAGATTTTTAATAAACTACCACCGGCCAACTCTCGAGCACTTCTTCTGCCCAAAATCTACAGCTCTGATCCACACCAGCAGTCCACAGTCGATAATCCTCGAGGAGAGATTCTTCTGGGCCGTAATTTATCCAGAGCTGTTTTAGCTCCCGAGTCTGTTTCCCATGATGCCTCTGGAGCCCAGCCTGGGCTTTGAAGTGGAAAGTTCCTTTGGGCTTTTCAATGAAAAAAACAACATCAGGTGCACATCGAGCTGAATCCCTTTCACACCCTGAGTGTGTTTCTGTGTGTGTTTAAAATGTGTAACTAACATCATGTGCATGTGGAAGTAAATCTGCGTTTTGTCCTCTGAGGAATAAAGCCACGTGTGCAGCATTTGGATCCCACATGGCGAGTGGAAAAGAAAAAAAGATGGAGTAGCTGTGGTTATATTTAAAAAAAATGAAAGGATTCAAGTTTACTGACTTTATTCGGCTCATAGCTCCTCGTTGTCTGTGTGAGAGAGAAAGAAGCAGAGAGTTGCAGTAGAAGTTAACAGGCTGAATGTTTCAGGCATTTCTGTTCAGTTTCTGTAAAAGCTGAAGGCTGTGTGAACTGAATCCAAATAAAAAGCAGCAACTAACTGAACATGCTGCACGTTTGGGTAAAAGTGATCTTCTAATACATGTTTTCCTGAGAAGAAGAAAAAGACGAGCTCTCACAGATGGTGGTGGACTGATAGCAGATCACATTGATCAATAAATCTTCATACAAGCTTCAGATTTATTATTGATTGTTTTAGTTTATAAAATGTCAGAAAATAGAGGAAAAATGCCCAAAAAGTGGTGTCTACAAACTAATATCTGTGTTTAGTTTTCTAGAATACAACATGTCTTGATTGTTATATGATTTTGATGGATTTGTAGTGAAGCAGGTCTGCGTGTCAGGATCGTAGCAGTGAAGGCTTTAAAATGAATGAAGTTTGAGTGAATGAAGCAATTTATTGAGTTATAAATAAAGTGAGAAAGAGTTTACTCTCTCTTCAGTCCCACATTTCTCTCTGTTGCTCGTCTCTTGACCTCGACCTCCCTCTCTTCACCACCATCCCCCTGAGTCCTTACCCTCCTCTTCACCCTCTGCCTCTACAAATTGATGTTTCACCTCCCCTCTCTCATTCTGCCATCTCTTCCACTTCCCCTCCTCACCCTCTTCTTCCTCTCTGTTTTCTCTCTCATGTTTTCCCTGAATATCAGATATTTATTCCAAGAATAAATTTTGCAGCCTTCAGGATAAAAGAACTTGTTTAATTAAAATTCTTGGCTCAATTTTATATTTTTATTTTCTTCTTCTTGGCCGTTCTTAACACTTTCATCTCTCTTCTTCTTGTATCCTTGTTGTTTAAAATACTTTGAAATGAACTAAAACAACAGCGCTCTCATGAGCTCATTTTAAATATTATAATCACATTAAACAGTTGTCTCTCTGTCTCTTTCCAGGAGTTGAAGCAAGACATCTCCAGTTTCCGCTACGAGGTCCTGGATCTCCTCGGCAACCGGCGTCCTCCCCGCAGACATTACTCCTCCTCCAGCGAGACAGCGAGAGACGACGGAGCCGTGGCCTCGGAGGATGACAGCGAATCGGGCGATGGCTGTGGAGGTGGTGGCCAGAGGTCAAAGGGCGTGACCTTCATGACCCCGCTGGAGGACGACGTGGGGCCAACACCGACGCTCGGCGTGTCCGCCTTGGTGCGCTCCATTTCTGGAATGACGCAGATAGAAAAAGGGGGGGAGGGTGAGGAGGGGGAGCTGGAGGAGGGCATTGGATGGGGGGAAGAGGAGGAGGAAGAGGAGGGGAAACCAAAGAGCAACGGGCTGAAGACAACCGTCATCCCTCCGTCCTCCACCACCGTCCTCCCCTCCCCGTCTTCATCATTCTCCTCGTCCTTCTCCTCATCGTTCGCTCGTACGAGAAGCCGCCTGCAGCGCCTCTCAGCTCCGACCGCAAAGACGGACTCTTTCAAGCGACTCTCCTACCTGTTCTCACGCTCCAAACGCAGAGCCCCACCCATGCCTCTCCCCCTCCAGTCCCCGCCCTCCTACACCATCTCAGACGGGCTGCTCCGCCCCCTGGGGAGCCACAGCCACTCCGACTTCGGACTCAGTGACGTGACCAGAAGCGAGATTCACCTGAACGAGGTGGGCCGCTCAGTCGACATCAATAACCCCTCGTTCTCCCCGCGGAGAACGAACGGGCGGGACTCGCTCCTGACGCTGCCCCTCCCACCCCCGTGCCCCTGCCAATCCCTGCACTGTGCTTCCAACATGTCCGAGTCCAGCTCACGCCTCCTGGACTCCAGCGAGGACGTTTTCCAGGGCGGAGGCATGGGAGGAGCGGGCGAGGGCGGCGTGGATGGAGGAGGGGGAAGAGGAAGGGTGATGATGATGGGTGGGTGGGTGGGACCATGCGACGATGTCATAGAGGACAGCTGTGAGGTCATAGAGGACTCGGTCACCACACAGCTATAGGAGAGACAGACAACCAAACTGTTTTTCTTTGTCCGTTTGCAAATGGCTGAACGCGTTCAGAGGGAGAGAGACGGGGGGGCAGGGGGGGAACCTGGAATCTGTTCTGGATCTCAGCAGGATGGATTCTGGAATTCTACAGTGGAATTCTAGAATGCAACATTTCCGAGAACGGAGCAGTTGAGCGACGGCCCTGAAATGGCAGCTGTTCATAAAGACAGTTTGACATCATCTGGAATATGGCGCAGACGCGTCCTCGTCCAAACAATAAATAAAAATAAGATATAAATAAATACCAAGCTAACCCGCTACTAAGTGGGCTAACTAGCTAGAGAGCGACGGAGTTACCAAAGTTACCTACTAGTGTGTGAGCTAACTAGCTAGCAATGTAACTCAGAGCGGTTTGAAGCCACTCAGTGCGAGACTGTCTTTCTTTTCACCAACAGTGTGAGGTTCATGACATCCTTAAATTTCATGGATGTATTTTACTGGAACAACAGGATTTGGGACTGTCTCTTTCCTTCAGCGTTTCCCGCTTCAGACTTTACATGGCGATAACATCACACACAGAAATAGCTTTTCTAGTCTCTGGGGATATTTTACACTCATTAAACCCTCATAGTTTAAAAGTTCAGAACACAAAGAGTAATAATTGACTTGTCAGCAGTTTCACATACAGTATGTCTCTTTATAATCATGGTCTAAGGGGAAAATGCTCTGGAGCTACAGAGGACTTGTTTAGCTGCCATTTTGCAGTTGTTTCCATGCAGCTCTCTCAGCACATTAAATTCATGGTCAGGTCGGGTCAACAGGCCCCAAACTGTCTTTATAAACGTCTGCCATTCTCCACGCATGCCGCAAGAGAAGAAAGGAGGAGGCGTAAAAGGAGAGTACAACTTTTTCTTCTTTCCTCTGGGAGATCCAAACACGCACGACTATTATGGAATTACAAGTAGCCAAAGTGACTTTTCAGAAGGGAAATATGGTTAAAAGTCTGTTTGGTTTTCAACACACCATGCTGTCTTTCCCTTTAACCAAACTTCAGATCTGTAACGGATTAAAAATGGAATTAAATCCTGTTAAAACCACTGGAATTGGAATGGAACCACAGTGAAACTCAGTTCATTTTACCTTCAGCCAAATGGAATGGAATGCGTCCCACCTCCAAATGAAACGGGACTAACTTAAAATTGCAAAAATCTTAACGGGACGATTGGAATAACCTCCTCTTTAACTCTGGAATTTGATGGATTTAACTGCGACCGAATCACTGGGATGAAAGGGAGCGGCTGTCGGCTTCCCCCCCCTCCCCCTCTCTGCATCAACAAGGGCCAAGGAACTTTATTTTATCCTAATAACAGTTATACTAGTAATAATAATAATAATAATAAGAGACTTCTAATAATAGTAATGAGGACTATTCTGGTTTCTAAAGACTGTCTTTGCTTCTATTTGAGTTGCCTCTGATATCCTGGCTTCTCGTTCAGCTCTTCCTTAATAAGTACACTTTAACCTGATGAATACAAATATACGGTGATCTTTGTTGTGAGGAGGAGGGATGGATGGATGTGTGAATGGGTGGGAAGGAGAGAGGCAGAGAAAGACGAATGTTTTCGGGATGAAAAGAGAAGGAAATGAAGGGGAGAAAGGAAGAAACAGGAGGCAAGGAGGTAGGAGTAATAGGAGAAAAGGAAAGGAGGTAAGGGAGAAAGAAAAGAAGAGGAGTGAGAGAAAGATTGATGGACAGATGGAGAAAGTAGAGACGAGTTTGCCTTTCTATCTGGGAAATCTATTTTAAAGGGAAATTTCACCAGAATTTCATCACGTTTTTTTTTCTTGAAGTCGCTCGGTGACTCGGCGACTTCAAAAGGTCGGCATGAGCAGAGGCTGCTGAACTTTACTCTGGTTAATAGAACGACTGTCAGCGATGAAGTAGAGAAATTATGCATGTTTGATCAAAAAAAAACCAAACACTATTACCTGCAACACACACACACACACACACACACACACACACACACACACACAGGAAACATGAGCTGTGTGATGAGTAGCTCCTGTCTCCCTCTCCTTCTAATTTTACTTTGTTTTCGGTTTCTCCTTACCTTTCTTTCTTTTCCTAACCGCCACCAGACAACACACACACACACACACACTCGCCCCTCTGGCAGACGCTGTGATCTCACCGCCAGCTGTCTTGGCAGCGACGGCGGCAAAGAGCCTCAACCCGTCGATGAATCAACGTCCCAAAATGTCATGGCGTAACCATGGAGACCCGATTCCCCGCTCAGCATCCTGTAATCATAATGTCACGTCCAGAGCCCGGCGGAGTCAGACGCCGCCGCCGGGCGTCCTGGCGCTGGCAGCGGGGGTGCAGCTAAGTGGGCTGTGATGACACCCGTCTCCTTTGAATTTAAAAACAAAAATCACTTTACATCCCACCAACATCCAACTTTAACCCTTACTGTAACCGCGAGACCGTCCTCACAAGAAGAACGACAGCATTTGTTGTTTTTTTCAAATGCATAAAACAACATTTTATAATATTTGCATTTACCTGACGAGAATTATGACTGCGGTCTGTTAGAAGCAAAAACTTCTGTGTTACAGAGCTGTGAACCTCTTAGGGAGCAGGTCAGGGTTCAGAAGTGTGTGACTTCAACCATAAGACATTTTTTACCGACTATAATCTTCTTCTAACTTCAACCAAGTAGTTTTTGTGCCAAACCAAACCTAAACCCTAGAGGTGGTGATCACCTGTTGTTAGCCAACCGTGTTTTACTTCGCTAAATATAAAGACTAGCTAACCTGTAACCTGACATGTGAGTGTCCATGTCACTCTGTTGTCACATAGTTCACATCATTATCGTCAACCACACATGGTGGCCGTTTTAGACTTCTTTTTACAGACCAGAAAATAGATGTTTGTTTGTTTTAGAGGAATAAATATCAGGTTATCATATTTTAGAGACCCTGAAAACATATGTTGTCAGCTAGCTTCTTTCTGTGAGTGATGGGATCCGTCATGAACACACAGTTTTCTTTCAAATGTTAAAATCAGTTAACTTTTAATAAATGTCATTTAGTCTTGAATATTTAATGTTGTAGAGTAAGGTGCTTAAACAACGGATCAAATGACTGTATGTAGAGTGAAAGGACTCGCCTGCAGGGACAAACTCTTGAATCTGCAGCCCCCCTTCAGCTCTATGGAACCCTTTTAGCCTCTTTTAGCTCTTTGTTTCGTTTTTTCCGACCTGCATGCTCCCTTCAGCTCTAGCTGCAGTAAACTCAGTGTAGTTTACACTACCTACAGCACAGCACGGCAGGCAGACACAGTTAGCGACAAAGGACAGAAACGTGACTCTGTGTCTGCTGAGTGAAGGAGTTAAAGCTCCACAGCGAGCTTTAGATTTTAGATCACGATTAAACAACTTGTGTTCAGGACGGCAAAGGTCGGAGCCACAGAAGGCACAAAGTGCCGTTTCAGGAGAGTGATTGTGTCTGACAGAGAAGGTGACTAAAGAAAGGAAGGAGGGAGTCCAGGTGGAGAGGTGGATGCTTGTTTAACAGTAAAAGTGACCCGTCCTGCTGCAGCAGCTTCCCAAAATGTTTTGCTGCAACTTCTCATTAATAAGAATGGACCAAAATTAAGATTGTTTAGCTTTTTGTAACAGAAAGTGGAGCAAAATAACATTAAAATGATGTTAAAGCCTCATAATTTCACATGTTTTTATATTAGGCTCAGTTTAACTCAGGCTCCTCTCCTGGGTGACAAAACTCTGCTAAACTAAACTGTTGTTTATTAAAACCCCAAAACAACTGGAAACAGTGCTGTTCTTCCTCATCCACTCCGACACGCTGCAGACTGCAACTGCAGACAAACCAAAATAAATAAATAAAAGAGCCTGGATTTTCTCGGTTACCACGGCAACCACCCTGCGTGTCACCACCCCATAATCAGGGCCGCGCAGTGCCACACATGCACCGAGCCAGAGGGTTTGATAATCAATCACACTTCATCAATTGCCATGGCAACAGCGGGCTGACGCTATGGGATGTTTTGAGAGGCGCTTCCACCCGAAATTAAAGTATTTTTTATTGTTGCGCCGAGCAATGGCTTTTATTTTGAAATGGAGGAAATGCATTGAGTATTGATCAACTGAAAGGATAGTTTGATTGATACTGCAAACACACACACACACAGTGACATGGAGGGCCACACATGATATTAGGCAGTACAGACACACATGGGACTGATAATCAATCACTCTGATAGATCAATATCGATAAGGCTTCTCTCATCCTGGGCTCTTTTTAAACTGCTGCAGGATGTGTGTGTGTGTTGCCCAGGAATTATTGATCCAGCCATAACCCATAATCAAATTTTTGTTTAACACCTGATTGATATCTATTTATTAAGATAAGACTTGTACACAACACTGTGTGTGTGTGTGTGTGTGTGTGTGTGTGTGTGTGTGTGTGTGTTCGAGAGGAGCTATGCAATAGAGAAACAAATTGAGCATCACTGAAGACGACTTCTAAAGGGACAGATGGGACCACACACACACACACACTTTGATAGCAATAGGCATGAGGAAGGCACACAGTTCATCTCATGCATTATTCACACACACACACACACACACAGACAGACATAAAAGCACTGAGCTGCAGGTTTGACTGTAAATTGTTTGAGGCAGCTGCAGCCTCTAGTCCACTTTCATAATCCTGTGTGATCTCTGTAATGTGAATCACACACACACACACACACTGAGCTAATAGTCCTGTGTGGCTTCACTTTGCCTCCAAGGCAACAGAGGACAGCAGGCTTGTCCACTGTTACAGATCTTAGATATGTGTGTGTGTGTGTGTGTGTGTGTGTGTGAGGGTTGTTGCTGGAACAGACCACCTGCAGAGCTGCACACACACACACACACAAAACATACACAACACAAATGTTCTTTACATTATTAACACTCAAAGATTTGCTTTAAAATGCAGTTATGAAAAACTTTTAAAAGTTAAGGACACTAAATAGGGTTTTTTTTGGGGGGGGGGGGGGGGGTGAGACGTGACATTTATCAATATTAGACACCACAGATTAAATCATGTTAAAATGTGTTTTTCAACTGTAACATCAACCCTCACAGCTCGTTCTCGTGTCTGAGGAGTCTGTAGCTTTTAGGCGTGTTTGCGTTGAGCTCTAATTCATACACAGCTCAGATTAGACAGTTATTTTCTGACGTTGCCGCCACACTGCTGCATGTGTTTCCATGAAATGATTTACTTATTCAAGAAAGTAAAGGACACAATTGGGAAGTCGATCAGTTTCCACAGATTCCTACGCTGGGTTTTGATTTGATATCACCGCTGCAATGCTAAAAGGACATATTGTACGTGATCAGGGCGGTCATGCTTTAATTCCACATTAACTTTGTGAGCGATGGTGGGCTGCGCACATACTCACAGGACTGGAACAACATTCAGGTAACTTCTGTTTCGTCTTGAGAGTGCTGCAGTCGGACGCTGGGTTTACGTTTCTTTCTGTCTTTCTTCGTCTCATTTAATGTTGTCTTCGCTCTCCACAGCCTCCTCTGGCATCGCAGACTCATAGGAACAAACACAAGCAGCCCATGCCGACCAGTCACAGTTCTTGCCGAAACCCGGCGTGTAGCTACGTTTTTGAGGAGGCATAACTCCTTAACATACAAGCTGTAAATCCGTTAACGTGGCTCCCAACAGATTAAAGGTTAACAAACTGATCTGCAACTTCCAAATCTATAACTGATAAAAACTAATAACTTGTTAGTTTTACACAACATACAAGAGTTAAAAAGGTATAAATCCCAAATCAACAGCTGGTGGAGTGATGTGTCGTGGTCATTTTGTTGCTAAATTGTGGTAAAAATCTGACTTGCAAAATAATTTGGCATAGCTACTCATCACACACATACACACACATATATACAGTACATATATGGCATCATTCAGGTTCCCCTCTCACCTTCTAAAGGGATTTTGAGCTTTAAGAATAAAAACCTGTCCTTGTTTTTCTTTGTTATTTTTTGGATTTCCACATGGATGAATGTATGACTGTGTTATTTTTCTAGAAGCGGACGGCTAGCGCACGTTGTCGACTCTTTAATAAAGGCATCCTTAGAAAACTGGGCTGTGGCCGGACTCTTTATTTGACCTCCATCCTTTCCTGTCTCCACTGTAAGAAGGTCATGTGATCTGTGACTTCAGTTTTAAAACATCACACACAGACAGACGTTTCAACAGCAACAGGTTTCACATTATTTCAGGCTCAAACTGAGCTTTGACAACCAGTGATTTCACACAGGTTTTTGATACAGGTACAGCAACAACTTCGGACGTCGTCTCCAGCTTTGGCTTTATTTCTAACACAATTTCCTTTTCCTGTCGTCAGTTAGGATCTGCTGAGAGATGTGTAGTTACAGAGGTTTCTTAGTGATTGTCTCATCCTTGTAACCACGATAATAACACCAACTTCATTTAGACACAGTTTTCATTATTAAAATTGATTCCTCATTAAATAGCATCACTGGTGGACAGTGTCTCTCTGTACTTCTCCAGGAGTTCATCATGAAACATCAAAATTTGTGAAACTGATTTTGCAGAGGATGATGAAGAGTTTGGGGTGAAGTCCAGCTGGTTACATCACTCCTGTTCTTTTAACTGATACAAATATTATACATATAATTACTATGAGGTCACATTTTCACACTAGAGAGGAGGAATCAAGCTAATCAGAGATGGAACTGTTTGAAAATATCTGCTTTGTCGTGACATTTTTACTTTTTAAAATGAGCCCTGGTTCACCTTCAGAGGTGAATTGTTGCACTAACTCCCCCACACACGTCTTAAGACCCAAACACCTGCTCCAGTCTACAACTATAGCTACAGCTATAAATGTAAATTGGCGTTTGCAGAAGTCACTTTTAACAGGAACACTTGCTTCGTCGACTCCAGCTCTGCAGCTTGGGCTATTTTTAGCCACGTTATGAGACAAGGACTCGCTCTGAGATGCCTGACTGTCTCCTCTGACGGAGCGAGAGCAGCGACTGAAGACAGAAACCTGCTCACCAGGAAACTGTGAGGATGTGGTTTCTAACGCCGAATGTAGACCAGATGATGTGAATTTCCTTATGTAAGCAGTGGGAGTTCAGAGTGGAGGTTTACATGTACTGTGCTGTGACACTGATTTTGATTTATCTTTATGATTGTGTATATTAAATAATGTTTCCCTATATGGCCAATATTATGTGGACAGTCTGTCTGTATGGGGCCGGTTTTTATTGTTCAGGCTCACCCACCTTGTTCCAATTAATGGAAACCTTAACGCTACAGCATACAATGATATTTTAGACAATAGTGTTAGCCTAGGCTAACTAGCTACAACTAATAAAATAGTCATATAAGTCAACAAAATCAGCAGTGATCAGCTATAAATAAGAAGCCAGATTTGGTTTACTTCTGTGTGAAATGGAAGACCCATTGTTTCAAATATGACTGAATTTTGAGTAGTATAGTACAAATTTTCAAATTGTGCATAAAAAAACTCAAGTGGAAACGCCAGAAATTGGAAAAAATAATTATAATAGCTACTGAAAAAAGTTTTTTCGCTTGGCTGAACTGGAAAAGTTGGTGTGCAAATGGAAGCAGATTTAGTGAATTAATCATGATGCACATGAAGCATGTGACGTTTTCCACATGGTTTTCCATCGTTTGATGTTTTGACTGCCGCTCTTTTAATTCCCTCATCTAGTCTTCTTCTGCAGTACTTTGCAGTACCAATTTTCTGGAAATATTGTTAAAATTCTCACTTCATTTCGATGGAAACTTGGCTATCGTAAGCTGCATACGTGCAGTGGGGCTTAGTGAACGGTCAATTTCCTCTTACATTTTCCCAAAACCATGATTTTATTTTATGTAAATGCAGGAAAATGTGCAGTAAAATGTTAAAGAACAGACTGTTGCAGACGTTTTTGGGGACGTGTGAAAACCCCAAACTGTGACCAGAGAAGAAGAGCATACAGATTCTCAATGCAACTTTTTAATGAAAACATTTTTTGTGTAAATACAAAGCCTCTAATCACAGGTCCCTCTATTATTTCTCTTGTTCTCGGATGCTTTTAGTGATCAGGTTGTTTTCAGTTTCAAATTTGTGTACATTTGTTTGAGTGCATGTTGGTTTTAACTGTTAAAAGCAGCCTCTTTTTATATTGTATGTGCTGAGAGCTTTTCAACAACCTGCTATATAATCTGAATGTATTATTATTTTATTCAAGGAACAGCTAGAAAGGAAAGCGAGGCAGATAGAGAGAGAGAGAGAGAGATGAGAGTTTTTTAACAAAGCCCTCATTTGCCCGTTGTGTGGGCTGCACTGCTGAATAAAAACCAGCTTTCATCTCTCTCTCTCTCTTTCTCTCTCTCTACATCAACCTCCCCTCCACCAACTCAGTGTCAAGTTCTGCTATGAGACACACAGTGATCTGTGTGTGTGTGTGTGTGTGTGTGTGTGTGCGCGCTGTGGAATGAGAAGCTGGCTGTCCTTTTGGCAGGCAGCAGTATACTGAAGCACCTCTCAGAGAAACTGGACTATTATTGAACTACTGAGAAACACTCGTATCTTACTGAGTGAAACACATTTTCTCTCTCTCTCTCTCTCTCTCTCTCTCCCTCTCTCTCTCTCTCTCACACACACACACACACACACACACACATAAATGCAGTCAAACACATTCAATCACAATATATTCCAGGATGTATGTTCACACACACAAACACTACAGAGAATAATCTGTAAAAGTCCTGCAGGAGCGTTGAAGAGTTCAGAGAGTTTATGAACTGTGTGTGAAGGAGTTCCTCTGTGGTTATAACAAGAAACTGTAAATAATCCTCAAATACGTTTTGACTTGTACAGAATACTTTGTAGTCATGAGTTGGGTTATTTGAAGCAGTGATTTAGTGGACTGTAAACACACCTAAACCTAAATTCAATCAGGAAAAGATACTGCAAACTTAAAAAGAATGTGTTATGGAGTAGAAACAATAAAGTAGCAGCCAGTCAGAGATTGGGTGGGGTGGTGAACGAAGCGGTAAAGGCTGCAATGACAGCAGAGAGACGAAACAGGTAAGGTAGTTTGAACATCCATCATCTCAGGATGATGATTGGTCAACAGGGAAACTGGCCGACAGACCCCGGAGAAATCACTGGATAATAGCTGAGAGGTGAAGCCCCAGTCTGATTACAAAATTAAAGTCGTAATCGTTTAGGGAGCCAGTTCAAATCTTCATTTAGTGAGAGATAATTCAGGATCAGGTTCTAGATAAAAGACAATTAGATTAATTTATTATGTTTATACCGTGATCAAAACTACAGTTATTTTAGGTATCAAGATGTCTGAATTGTTGCTATGGTTGCTTGCAGTCTGGACTGCCATGAGTACAACTTTAAAAAGATTAATGAAGATTAAACATTTGACTGGACACTTGATCTGTTTCTCCTTTACTTTGTATTTATTGTTGTGTTTTTTTAGGGATGGAATCACTGGATAGTTTCATTGCTGTGTGCTGTAGGTGACTAATTTAATTAATATTAGTGATTAATGTCATCGTTTAATGTAACAACTCTCTTGTGTCTTATACAATCTATGTGGTAGGTTTTTTTTTTCACACATAAAAACTCACTCTCTCACTCACACCTATTTGCATGTGGCGTGCAGCTGCTCGAAGGCTATTGGCTCAATAATCATGTATCAATATAATCATGTCCAGTGACCCCAAACATTTGACCATCAAATGTCAGCAGACACGTCACCATTGGCAACAACCGAACCCTGATAACTGTATGTGCCTGACACACACACACTCACTCACTCACACACACACACACACACACACACACACACTCACTCACACACACACACACACACACACACACACACACACACACACACACACACACACACACTCAATGTTGCATAACCAGTGATGACTTTAGGTATGTGCATGGCCCCCTCTGTTGGATGAAATTGAAAATTGCAAAACAACAGGTAACACTGAGGCCAAAGATGG
>SEMN01001097.1:56233-107030 GCA_005408345.1 Macquaria australasica
CAGGCAGCCATTGCGGAGGACAAGAAGAAGAAGAAAAAGAAGAAGGGAAAGGGAAAGAATGAGGAAGGAGAAAAGCGAGGGGACGGCAGCTCGGAGGGAGAGAAGGCGACCAAGAAGAAGAAGGAGAAGAAGGTGAAGAAGAAGAAAAAGAGCAAAGCTCCGGTGGAGAAGATGGACGGAGGGATGTCGTCGGATGAGGACGTCCAGCCACAGATGCCTCTGTCTGGGCAGAAGACGGAGCTGTGAGCCCCGGTTCCTGTCTGGAAGGAAACTCTTAGTAAAAGCAGTCTGCAGCTTCTTTAAACGTCTTCAGCTGTTGACAAAATGGAGGTTAAAATCCTTGCATTTCCTAATCAGATCTGTTACTGTTACAGGCGGTTTTAAAGTCTTTATTTCAGTTAATCATTTCTATCGGTTATGATACATTATAACTGCTGAGATCCGGGAGCATGTTGACATCATTAAAATTAAGTCCACAAAGACGATCGGACCGGTCGTAAACAGACGCAGTGTTTGTTAAAATCTGGCTGTTAAACTCAAAAACAAAGAAAAAACAGTAGTGCTGAAACGATTTATCAATCATTCGATCAAAATGAATCAACAGTGTGGATAGTGGAATAAAGACGTTTGTTGAGCAAAACATTATCTGTTGCCAGCTTCTCAAATGTGCATGTTTGCTGTATTTCTCTAGTTTATATGATTGTAAATGGAATATCTTCTGGCCAAAAAAAAAAAAAAGAAGCAGTTTGAAGACGACGCCGTGGGATCTGGGAACCATTCATTGACATTTTATCAACTAAATAATTCACTGATTAATTGAAAAGTCATCGATTGCATCATTAGTTGCAGCAACTCTGGAGCCTGTGTGAGTATCATCAGAGTACTTGGATGATTTGGGAGAACTTGGCTCGGAGCTCCAGATCTACAAGGGAATTTAGTTTTCTTTCTTCCTCTCAGTTGAATGTAGATGTAGGTTTGCAGTGAGGCTTTCATACTGTACCACCTCATAATGTGAGTTTGTATGTTTGTGTATTCACTGAAATATTCGTTCCATCTGAAAACCGTGACTTTTAAATGTTTTGTTTTGAGTTAATTTATTTTTGAACAACTTTTGGAAATGTTGCCTGATCAGTCAGCACTCAATCTGGATCCTGATAGAGAATTGCTTTTCCTCTGAATATTTTTAATATTGTAGTATTTCAAAATGTTTTATATCTGTAGAGGAAACTGACCTTTCAGCCATCCGAAGCGATGCAGCAGACCAGATCAGTGCATTTCCTTGAAGTCTCAGATTGAGTGAAATTCCCCTTTAATGAGTAAATACAACATGAGGTACCTTTTTTTTTTTAAATGTCTGTGATTTGTGTTTCTGTAATTGTTTATTATTTTTCATTAATTGTGTGTGTCTGCTATTTAAGGTGTGTGTGTGTGTGTGTGTGTTTTGACTCCCAAGCTGACGATGAAGGTTTGCGTGTGTGTTTTTTGCATATTTTTGTGTGTGAGTGTGTGTGTTTTTACGGATTTTTATTCTGTATTAAAATGCCTGCTGTGTTGTGTTGGAGTTGCTTTTTGAAACCATGAGCAGACGCATCAGTGGATCAATAAACGCAGGTTTTAAAACTCTACAAATGCATCGCAAATGACTGATCATTTCCATGTTTAAACTGGATGTTGTGAAGTTACCTGTCGGTCACAATCAACATTTTTCACACCATCTTCTCAAAGTAAGTTGTTTCACAATGTAAATCTCGGTTTCTGCTACAGTCTCAAAGAGCTTCACAACAGTAAATTAAAAAATATTTTAAAGAAAGTGGTGTATTTACAATGTTTCTCTGCAGTTTAGTAACCATGTGGGTGAAATGTACACTGCTGACCACCAGAGGGAGGCAGAGTTTTAGACCTCTGTCAACACGCTTCATTTATAGCAGTAATAGTTGTTGCAGTAAATAAAGAAGATTAAAGATTCATTTTAATTATTGTGTAACTTGATTTTATGTCTAAAGTTAGTCAAATAGATTTTTAATCAGATACTGTTTGTCTTTCAATCTTAAAGTCACAGTCGGGACGGTAGCTAAAAGTTATCCTGGCTGCTTCTAATGGAGCCAAAGCTTATAAAGGACGACTTTTATTAAGTCACGCGAGAAGAGTTCAAATCCCGCCGCCACCCTCGAACACACCTGTTCCCGCGCTTACCGTGGACAAACATGGCTGCCAATTAACGTTAGCAGAACAACAACTTGTTTGAAAACGAGGACTTTCTATCTGCTGGACGTCTGTTTCTCCCAAGTCGTGCAGTCATCAAAGGTAAGATGTTTATTTAAGGTGTTTAAGGTGTTTAAGGTGCTCTGGGACGTATTAAAATAACACAGTGTAAAAATACTCAAATAGACATCCTGCATTTAGAATATTAAATATACTTAAAGTACCAAAAGTAAAAGTACTCACTATGCAAAACCTCACTGATGTTGCAGCTGGAAAAGGTGGAGCTATTTTAAACTACTTTATAAACTGATGCGTTGCTTAATCTATAACAGTGTGTCATAGTTTATTGCTTGATTTTATATTTTGCATTAACATCTGAATCTGCAAAGTACAATATTTGCCTCCAGAATGTAGTGGAGTAGCAGAGGTATAAAGTTTCATAAAATGGGAATACCCACGTAAAGTAGGAGTACCTCTAAATGTACTCGGTTACATCCCACCTGTGAAAATGAGTCAACAACTATTACAAATAGTTTTATCAAGTATTTATCAAGCTCAAATTCTGAACGTTCGCTGGTTCTGGCTTCTCAAATGTGACGATTTGCTGCTTTTTATCTGTTTTTTTAAAGATTATTTTAAATTGAATATTGACACTTTGGCCTCTGGGAAATTGTGATGGGCTTTTATAGATCTAACAATGTTTGTTTTTTTTCAATTAATTGAAAAATATTAAACGGATGAATTGACGATAATCTTAGTTGCAGTCCTGGTAGGTTTAATGGGTGGTGTTTTAGTTTTGTGCTGCTCTTCCTGTGACCCTGACTTTAATGGATGTGTTGATGTTGCTGCACCTGCCAGGTGTCCGTTTGCTGTTATTGGCTGCTGTGCCAGGCTGTTATACTGTTGTCAGGGGCGGATTTAATGATTTCTGGGGGCTCTAGGGCAACCCCAGGCATGGGGCCTCCCTCCAGCCTCATTTTCATTTTACTCTCTGCTTCCATGACGTGGACCAGGCCAGCATGTCGCTGCACCTTCTCTCCTCTTGTTTTTCGTACATATAGTAGCTGCCTCTTCCTCTCTCTCCCCTCCTTTCTTGAATGCAGTTTTCTTTTCTGGTACTATTTCACTACCTTTTGTAACCGTTTCCATGAGGGTCTGTGAGAGGAAGAGTAGATTAGTGGTGCCGTCATCAAACGTGAGCGTTAGTGCTGCTAGTGGTTTCAGTGGATTTACCTTTGGGAGTTTTGCAGTGAATGCTTCACTGTCCGTCATGTTATATGTTGCTTGAGTTCAGAGTTACAGTGTTGTGACTGGAATCTTTCTTTTCTGATGTTGTAGTTTCGTTTCTTAAATCATAAATTAAAAAGTTGACACATGAAAATAATCGGTAGTTACAGGCCTTTTTCTTTTAATGTCAAATGTCTGCCATGGAAAAGGCCTATTAGTGGTACATTTTAATGATTCACGAGCATGAATTAGTAATTTACACCTTCAGATTCTGTATTGTTACTTTGGAATAATAATTTCAGTGCATGAATTAACAGAAAAGAGAGATTATATCCCCGATGATGTAACTTTATTTATATAGCACCTTTTCAGAGCAGACATAAAACACCATAAAAAAGAAATTAATTAAAATAAGAGTGCACCTTCAAAGTCACAGTCTCCTTTAGTTTTAAGCCTGGAGCGAGGAACAACCAACAAACCCTGATCGTAGGACCTTAGAGACCTGCTGGTAACACGGGGCTGCAGTAGACCTCTAATGTAGGCAGGTGCCTGGCCATGCAGAGCACAAGAACCTTGAATTCAAATATGAATTTGATGGGGTGAAGACAAATCAATCAATCAACCAGTGTCACATGAGACCTCTTGGAGGACCCAGTCTAAAGCTCAGCAGCAGAGCATTTTGGACCACTTGTAAACGATCCAGGGGTGTTTTTAGCTGAGGCAGATGAGGAGGGAGTCGAGATGGGGCCCAGGTAGTTTTGTGCAGTACCTCAGTCCAACTGTAGGTGTCAGACCGTCATTTAATTTAACTGCCGTTTTTGTTTCACCTTAAACTGAACTGACCAACAGCCAAATCCACTTAAGCTGAGACAAAATGAAATGGCCTCTCTCTCTCTGTGTGTGTGTGTGTGTGTGTGTGTGTGTGTGTGTGTCCAAAGTTAATTCAATCCATCAGCCTTTTTCTCCTTTCAACACTCAAATCTACACACTTTTAGATTTGTGTGCGTGTGTGTTTCATGGTTGAACTGAGAAACCAGTCATCTCTTGATAGGTTTGTGTGTGTTTGCTCATGTAGTGAATTGAATATCATCTGTCCATCTTTAAAATATATATATTGTCTGAATATGTGTGTATGCATGTTTCTCGTGTGTGTGAGAGGTGTTGGATGTGTTTTTATTTGTTGAATAATTCACAGCTGGGTGTTTTATAGAAGACTCTGTGGCCTCAGAGCTCCAATAACACAGGACAAATATTGTGACACACACACACACACACACACACACACACCCTTTATCAGCCATTCCAGGGTTGACAGTTTATTTGGACAGTGGAAATGGAATGTACCAAATATGGGCAAGCGCGCACACGCACACTCTCTCACGTGCACACACATTTGTTACCTATGGAGACCCCTCAGTGGCCTCATATGTTGCATATCTTCATCTTTTTCCATCCCTGTGAGGACTCAGGGTTCTCTTACACACACACACACACACACACACACACAGTGACAGCGTTGTGGACGGCGGTCGGTTGGTGATGGAACAGAGTGAAACGGTCTCCTCTAATCTGAAGAAAATGAAACAGACGTTTGAATGGAAATATTGATTCTTCCTCCCATTTCAATCTTCATCTGGTATTATCTGTCCCACCGCTGTGTGTGTGTGTGTACACAGCTCACCTTTCTTTTTGTCTCTCACACGCCCTCTGAAATGATTTTCTGTCCCATGGAACAAGTACACAGTAACTACTGAATTATATAAAATGCTACAGACCTACTGTCTCTCCACATGGTGAAGTGTATTGAGGGGGGTCAAGTTATCTGTAGAGCCGCTGCACTAAAAACTATTAACAGAAAACAAAACTATAATCAGCAGCTCCAATACAGCATTAAAATACATCAGTACCCACAGTACCCAGTGTACTATATTGATATGACATTATAGGAAAGTATTTAAAGGTAGCAATTAATTCAGACTGACTGAATATTGACAATATTAACAAATGGTGGAGGTTGGTTCTGTCCTTCCCCATATGTATGCTGGAAACTTTTGTACCCAATAAACAATAAGCTATGTATATATTTTTGCAATTGCATCCTGCAACTTCCTATAAAAATGTCTGACGGTTAATATACGTTTTTAGGAACATGTTTTTGTAAGACAGGTGGTAAACATAGCAACCAGTCAATTCAATTTAAAAACTTTATTTTTAGCTTTGTATAATACTCTATTTTAACAAAAGCTCTGTCGTAACCATCATGTTGGATGTTGACGTACCAGCTACTTTAAAGTTATTCACATCAACACTTTGAAGCTGTAGCAACAAAATGCTTCTTCTGCTACGACCTGAAGGAAGAAGATGGCGAAATAAAGAAAAGGAGGTGATAGAAATTACAAGAGAGCGGGAAACATTTGAGAGTGAGAGAAGGTAGTAAAATGAAGAAGAACGAGATGTGTGTGGATAAAGAAGAGGAGATGTCTAACCCTTGATGACCTGGAAGAACAAACCCCATCATGTCTGGAGCTGCAGAGGTTCAGATTAAATCTTTCTCTGCTTCTGCGTTAACTGTAATCCATTTTCCTCGATTTAGTTTGGCAGTGGCGTGTTGTTTCCATGTCACGCAGGTTAAACAGCAGACAATCTGCACTGCTGTTTGTCCACAACCTCACCGTGAACCTTTGAGTTGACCTCAAATACTCCATTACTCTGATCCAGACAAGAGACAGAGAAAGAGATGGAGAGCAAAATAAAACAGAAAAACAGAGAGGAAATTAGACTTAATATCCATCAGTTAGTCTTCTCTTTCGTTCTGCGAGTGGACAGCCTCGGCGCTCCAATTCATCTTCGTTCTCCTCACAGCAGTGTGTTCAGGGAAGGTCAAAACCTGGAAAATAGGCTACACACCAGGCATTTTGTCACCAGACACCCTTCACCTGCCTCCCAACACCAAGGAGCCGCACACAACTGGGACACGGCCGCGGCCAAAAATACATCAGGTGGAACGGAGCAGCAGCTCTGCATGCATTTACACCGCATTCGTTCTGCATTTACGCCGCATTTGTTGTCCTTTCGGAAGTAGCAAAAGACCAGAACGAGGTGACATTTTAAGTTGCTTTTTAAGTTTGGAGAATCAAACACAATTATTGTGAAGCAGAGCTGATGATTTCCTCCATCTCGACGGAGAGAAAGTTCATCCTGAACATTTCCCGGACACACAGATTAATCTCCATCCAATTTAGCCAATTAGCAGGATTGTTTTGGGGGAAATGGTGTGTTTTTTAAAGGGGCGGTAATGATCAATCCCTTGACTTCACATAGTGCCAGGTACTTCTTCACAATAAAAGCCTGCTCGCTGGTGGAAAGCAGCAGCAGAGAAGTTAAGTCAGATAAAGCCTAACTCTGGTATTTTTAAACCAGGGACCACAGTGCTGCAGGTCAGAGGAGACACAGTGAAAATACATGGTTTAACGTGGCACAGTAAAATGGTTTAAAATGGCCAAGCTTTTGAGTTGTTTGGGTTTTTTGAGCCTTCTCCACTAGAGGGCAGTACTGCTAGTTTGTGCCGATATTGAGTGGACGTATGGCTTTTATAAAATCTAAGTATTCCACCACCACATTTAATTATACATGTACTAGGTAACCTTTTGAATTTTGAGGTTTGTAATCTTTATAATCCTGTTGATTCTACTTGTGTAATAATGATCCATCCTGGGGGCGCCGAGATGAGTTGAAAGCAACAAATAGACTCTGGAAGAAGAACATACCATCAGAGTATTTTGAAAGACTCGCAAGCATAGGACACTTGATTTTTTTATTTATTTAGTAGAGTTGAGAAGTAGTGTTTTAAAAAATCATGACAAAAGCAGATGATATACCACTCTGATAGATGTGTTCTTTCTTCAATTTGTTTTACACTCAAACGATTTGTAGAAAAGCAGAAGAGAGAAAAATGTAGGAGCTTCAGGTGGGAAGATTTTAGCTCGCTACTGAAAACTAAAGCTGCTCATGTTGGAGATGGAAGCAGGGAGCGTCGGGTCAGATTTGCAGACGCACCCTGAGCCTCGAGCCCCGTGGGGATGATACAGCAACGACACTAATGGCAGGCTACATGGCATTTAGAGCAGAAAGGTGTGACATGCAAGCCTTCACACTTGCTGTCTGTCTGTCTGTCTCGCGTATTTGCATACAGACACACACTCACACACTCCTCAGGGCCTGCCATTAATAACCGCTGACCTTTGCACGTTTAGGCTGTGAAATGATAGTAAAGCAGACCTGAGGATGGCATATTAGACTCTCCTTCATGTCTCATCGCCTCATCCCTCCATCCCTCGCTCTGTTTGAATCACCCCTCCATCCATCCATTATCCCTTCCCTGTGGAGACGTTGTTGTCTGTTTGCTATTTTTCTGTCATTGTTCTGTTGTACAGTTTGGTTGTAAGAAATTAACCTTTTTCATAACCTCACTTATACAAAGCAAAATGTTCAGCACTGCACAGACACAAAGAAATTCATTTGGGTTGAAACAACTAGTTGATCAATTTATAAGCCGAGCAACAGAAAAATAATCACCAACAATTTTCACTATTGATCAAGCGATGTCCACAAATGTATTGGTTGCAGTTTCTCAAGTGTGACTGTAAATTCAATACTTCGCTGGTTTTGGACTGTTGGTCAAACAAGATAAGCACTTCTTTTACAACTTTACATTTTATTGGCTCAACAGTGAGTCGATTTTATTGAAAATATAATCCACAGATAAATCGCGAATGGAAACGATAATTAGTTGCAGCCCTATAATTCATTCTTTTAGCAAAAAGTAGCATTAATGATGGAAATAAACTAAATACAGTGACAGGTACTTTTTAAATTTAATTAGCCTAACGGTAGCTAGCAGCACACACGCCTGTAAATGACAGCAAAACGTGGTAGAGATCTGGTGTGGAGAGTGGGGAGATTACATTTGAGTTTGAATGTATTTTTAAAATATCGTAACCAAGCTACAATGGGTTAAGTTGATCTTTAAGGCCCATGATGGTAGGAGCCACTTGATGAGATCTACCCTAAATAATGAGACATGTGCAAGAAGTTTTTTGTCCAAAGTCGACCAGCTCTAACTTTCTGTGAAAACTCCTTTCAACTAAATTCAAAGTGTTTTTTCTTGGCATGAAAGTTAAAAGAACGCAGCTCGGCCAAACTCAGTTTACTTTTCTCTTTCTTCCTCAGTCGAAGTGAAAGCTTTATTTGGATGAAAGACTTACCAGAACAAAAAATTAATATTTGCCAAATTAATTTCTCTCAAGCCATTTTTCTGTGTTTTTCTCTCAGCTCCTTTTTCCTTCCAGAGAGGTCGATGAACGACGGAGGAGTTTCTCTTCTGTCCCCGCTCTCTCCTTCTCACTCCATCTGCTTTTCAGATCATTGTGGTCGAACCAGAACACAAACCAAACTTAAAGCTGTAAGAGATGACCAGCTGCTATCTTTGTAAAGGTCAACAAGGAATCCAAGGCCGCCCAGCTAAAACAACACACACACACACACACACACACACACACACACACAGAGTCCCCATGGATCCATTTCCACCTCACCAGCCCTCATTCCACTTTTACAGTTATTTTAATTCCTCCATCCTTTCCCTTTTTCTTTCTCACGTCCTCTCACTACCCCCCATCTCTCTCTCTCTCTCTCTCTCTCTCTCTCTCTCTCACTACCCCCCCATCTCTCTCTCTTGTTAAGTGTTCATCCTGCCTGCCAAGCTCTGCGTGGTCTGTTTGGAGAAAAACAAAACTGCTTCTAATTTGGTATCAATCTGAAGAGTCCAGTTTTGTCATTACCCTGTGTGTGTGTGTGTGTGTGGGGCTCATTTATTCCCATGATACCATATGGGCCACACACACACACACAAACACAAACACGTTCCCACCCCCAGAATCGCAACTGACAGAAATAGTTGTTCCGACATTTTGGCTGATGATGTTCACGTCCTGTTGTCCGTGTTTACATCAGTGTCACTGTTTATCCGTCTCTTTCTCTCTGCTGCGGTTTGCGTCTAAAATGGTCCGCTCCGAAAGTTTTTTTTTGGCATCGTCATTATCAGAATTTATCCATTCATCACCGAAATTGTTTAATTGCACTTGAACAGTTTAAATGGACAGAAAACAGCCTTGACGTTGTACTTAAAGCTGCATTAACACTTTGAATCCTTGGCTGTTTTCACTCCCTTTATCCACAGACTTGTGGTATAGTCGCTACATGCTGTATGTTATTTTCTGGATACGTTGATGGTTGGTCCAATACTTTCAAAACAATGACATTCCCATCATCCTCAGCTGTACTTAGTATTTAGTGCTAATTAGCTGTAGTCTTGTTTTAGCGCTAATCATTCTTTGGTTCCAGCGTCTCCAATGAAAACTTCAGATATTTTTCCTTTCATTTTTTATTTTACATAATTTTAAAATGAAGATATTTGGGTCCATTGGTTGGACAAAATGAGTTATTAAAATATATCAACTTCAGTTCTGGGAACTTGTGACGGGCATTTTTTAATATTTTTTTAAGACACATTAAAGACCAGACGATAAAATGTTCCAGTGTGACTTAATTATGACAGAGAAGGGCTGCAATTTTTGAAACAAAATGCATTGACCGGTGCTTGGAGTGAATCGTTTTTTGGCCACTAGTGGGCAGAAAAACATCTAAACAAGCTGTTAATTGCGCCGCCATCCCCATATGTTGGTTGATAAAGTTGTTAAGGCTAATGTCTTTGGGGTCTTGTTACATGAATGTTCAGTATTCATCCTCCTTTTAAGCTGTGGTCTAGTCTCCACCAACTCCTGAGGAAAAAGTATCTTGCTCTAGATATTAACTTGCTCAAGGGTTACTTGGTTGGTGGTTATTGAGGAGAGCGGTACTCGCATTTCCCAGCTCTTAGTGGGATTTGAACCACAGCCTCACAGGGTCATATCCTCCTCTGCTCCTCATGTTCTCTGTGCTGCTGCTGTCCATTTGTCCTCTATGGAGATAAACTGTTGTTTACACCGCAGGCCACATAGGAAGTCAAGCATGGCAAGAGGAATCTGTCTGTTCACCCTGATGGTGTGGACACTGTGTGTGTGTTTGTATTTTTTCATTTGGTCCCCAAAAGAATAGAAAAACCTTGAAGATTGGCAGATTCAGCTTCTTTTAATTTTCCCAAGAAATTAGTGGAGGATTAGGTTAGTGTTAAGGAATAGATAATGCTAATTGTAACTGTGTGTGTGTACTGTATTTGTGGCCACATGTAAATATAGTTGCGTGTATGTACGACCTTAAATGTGTCTGTATTTGTTTGCTGTTTTCAAATGATGTATTTGCACATATGCAAAAACATCACTTATTGTATGTTATGTTTGTGTGTGTGTGTGTGTGTGTGTGGCGCGCAGGTGTTTTGCGTCACCACCCACCATCCATCAAGTCAAATGGGCGAATGACAGGAAGAACAAAAACAAATCCCTCGCTCTGGCAAGAATAAACGAGTGATGCCGACCAATGACAAGTGTTTAGTGTGTGTGTGTGTGTGAAAGAGAAAGAGATGAAGGTATACGTATGCTGGTGTGTATGTACTGTAGTCTGTATGTATATGTTTGAGTGTGTGTGTGTGTGGGTGAAATTGAAAGGGAGAGAGATGAGAGAGATGGAGAAAGGAGAATAGACTGGTGTTTATTGTTTTACCAGTCCAGTAGGTGCGCACACACACACACACACTTATTATCCCGCTCAGTGAGCATGCAAAGTAAATATTTCCAAGATGACCAACTCAACCACTCAATCCTAGTTAGGCATGATATACTTGCTTTTTACCAGCTGTATGGAGGAATAAAAAGTGGATTCATTACTAACTTGGTTACTGCTACTATTAATGTTAAGATCAAGTCAGAAAAAGCACCAGATTCTCCTCATAACCTCCCTCCATTGTTGCTGTGACTAGAGCTGCAACGATTAGTTGAATAATTGACAACAATCTTGATAATCCAATACTCCTTTTTTAAGAAAAAAATGCCCAAATTCTCTGTTTCCAGCTTCTCAAATGTGAATAGTTGCCGCTTTTCTGAGTCTTCTATGATTGTTAACTGAATATCTTTGGCTTTTAGACTGTTGGTCGGACAAAATGAGACATCTGACATTTTTGGAAAGTGAGAACAACTTTTCTAAAGTGAGGAGATTTTTAGAAAGTGAAAATGATAACATTTTTGGAAAAAGTGAGGGCATTTTGGAAGGTAGACATATTTTTGAAAGCGAGGACAGTTTTTTTTTTTTTTTTTTTTTTTTTTTTTTAAATGAGATTTGGGAAAGTGAGGTCATTTATTTGGCAACTGGACATTTTTTTGAAAATTTCTGTAAAAGTGAAAGTGAGGACAGTTTTGAAAAACAAAACATTTTGGGAAAGCGATGAATTGGGTCAGGTTTGGGGGCTAGAGAATGTATTATGTCAAAGAGAGTCCTCACAAGTATAGTTCGTGTGTGTGTGTGTGTGTGTGAGACTGGTAGTGATGACCTCCTCCAGCTGTCGGTGGATAATGAGAAGCTGTCGGCAGCAAGGGGACACGCATGCACACACACACACACACACACACATTCATGATTACACAAACAAGTGCACATGATATTTGCACACTAGAAGACACACAAACGCATGTACACACACACACACACACACAGACACAGTCTACCTCACCCACTCTGTCCCACATCACTTTTTAGTAAAGGCTTTCTCCCCCAGCTGCAACGTCAAGTTCTGGTTCTCATGTGAAAATCCAGGCATGAAGTTGTTTGTGGAGACTTTGTTTTTGAACAGGTTTATGAGGACTCTGTTTATGAGTCCAGTTTGTCAGAAGCAGGCGGTGTCAGTACTGCATCATCTGATTTACATGACCAGATCATCAGTGTGAGTCCTCCACAACATAAGGTCCAGCAGGCAGCAGGATTGTGAAGGTCTGGGAGTCCAGTCCTGTCCGACAGTAAGGCTGAGAATAAGATCATGCTGGAGTGGTTTGAGAAGCTCCTCTACAGTCTGTGTTTTGGCACAATATTTAACTGGCTCGCCGTTGGGATCTATTATAACCTCTGAATCCTAGCTGAACACCTGCCACCCTCCATGAGAGAGCCAGCTGTAAACATCTCAGCAGTGGTGAAAGATGTACCCAGATTATGTATTTAGGTAAGGCAAGATTTTTTATACAGCACTGTTCAGACACACAGGCCAATTCAAAGTGCTTTTCAGGGGCATAGAAATACATTAAACAAGACGTTTAAAAAAATAAAAAAAAACATTAGAAAGAAACGGCATTTAAAAGACAATAAAAACAAAAAGTAAAAGCAAGGCAATAAAGTAAAATAAGTAAATATATCACAGTGAAATCCTGCATTCAAAATGATTCGTTAGTAGGAAAATTGCTAATCCTCTTTGAGTTGGCAAACAAAAGTGTATTACAGCATCATGTGGAACAGACTAGAGCTGTACCTGAAGCAGAAGTTCAGGCTGAATATTTGACTTTTTGAGGGGTTAGAGGGGCATTTTCTTTTACTCCGTTATGTGGTTTTGGTTCCTGTTTTTTCTTATGTACAGGTAATTTTTTTTGTTTTTTAAAAATGCTCAACATTGTTACTGATGGCCACCCTAGGAGCTGTAAGCAGTCAGCGGCAGTGCTGTGCAATGATTCCACTAACACAATTAGGTTTGTTTGTTTTACTTGCAGAATGTAGCACTTACTACTTACTTTTTTTATTTAGTCCAGCATCTTTCCATCTTCACACCTTTTTTACTTTTTCTCTCTTCCTTTTACACTCTCTCTCTCTCTCTGTGTCCATTATTCTTGATCTCTAATCGCCAATCGTCATGATTGTGTGTGGATATCATACTTGTTTAGACCACAACTCCCCACACACACAGTTACTGTATCTTTCCTTACTTCATCTACTGAACCCCATGTAGAAATTAACCACAATTACACAGACACACACGCGCACACACACACACACACACACACACCAGCAGGTTGGACCCCAGGGCTCAGTTTGGGAGGAAACTCCCTTTCTAATTTTCCTCATAAAGACTCTAATGAAGACTAATGACGGAGCGAGGTGTGTGTGTGTGTGTGTGTGTTTTAACAGCCTGGCTGTTCTGTCTGGGAATGTCTCTGTTCTCTTCTCGCTCCTTCTTCCTTCCATCCCTCCATCACTTCATTCAGACCCTTTTACTCTTTTTTCCATCCCCCTTTTTTATTTTCAGTCCGTCCTTTCATGTTTATTATTTTTTGCTGTTTTTTTTCTTCCCTCTCTGATTTCATCCTTGTATTTTCTTTGCTGTTTTGTTCCTCTTTCTGTTTTCTAATCATCTGATCATGTTCATCGCTCATCTCGTTCTGTGCTTTATTAGACTGACTTTATTTACAGTACTTTGTGCATAAGAGATGATGGCGTAATGAAACTTAGTGATCTTATTAGGCTGAACAAAACATGTCATCTCTTCGTATTTAACCCTGTGCTGCTGCAGCCTTTACTTAATGTAAATCAGATATGTACGTTGTTAGAAGTGTTAGCAGGTCCGACTTGGTCACTTTACCGTAATGATGGCAATCTCACTGACTGTAAAGTTAACACTGTGTGTACCAGCATACCCATGTCAATCTACATGCCGCACAAGTTTTTTTTTTTATTTACAGCAAACTATTTTACACTCTTAGAGTTGAATAAAAAGAAGAAAAAATCTAAATAAACCTGTTAAGCTGCACCCCTGGAACATAGGATGTGATGCATTTTGAGTTTGTTTGCAGCAAACGGAAGAAGTAGTGAGTCGTTAGATCGACCAATAGCAGTGTTTGAGTGGATTTCCCCTTTAAAAATCAATAATAAACCTTTTGATGATGGGTCACTGTTTGTCCCAGACATGTTTCTCGCTTTTTTATCTTTTCATTACCCATCATCCTCTGCCCCTCTCTCATCTTTAAACGCACATCATTTCATCATGTTACACCTCTTTCTCTGTCCGTCATCTCCCTCCACCTCTCCTTTCCTCCCCTCTCTCCCATTTTCTCCCACGTCGCCTCTTGGATCCTTCAATCTCTTTTCCCACTGCGCTGTCACCTTTTCATCCTTCCTCGTTGCCTCCTTCGCTTTCTATCCATCCTTCTTCATCTCTGGCTATTTTCCCTCCGTCCATCGCTCTGTGTTTCTGCCTCCATTAGGGGGAAATGGAAAAAGTGACATCAGCTATTTGGTAAACGGAGAGAGATGGAGGGAGAGAGGGAGAGAGACAAAGAGGATGAAACGGAGGATAGAAAAATGGGATGCAAAGATCAAAAGAGTGACATTAGGAATGATTGTGAAAGAGAAAAGGAAAACAAAGGGAGAGAAAAAAGAGTGGCAGGTGAGAGAGAATTAAAGACTCGTATGAGGAAGAGAGGGCGAGAGAGGTAGAGATCCATTAGAGAGAGTGAGAAAGAGGCAAAGGCTTCACCTCATTAACCTCGTAATGCAGAGTAAATATACAGTCTAAATGGAACATAGACGACGTGTGTGTGTTTACTCCCAGGCTTCTGTGAGTGTGTCCACAAAATGCATTACCAGAATACCAGAGTGTGTGTGTGTGTGTGTGTGTGTGTGTGTGTGTGTGTGTGTGTGTGTGAATATCTTCTGAAATACCACTGTGTGTGGTATTTTAATACACATTTTACATGTTATCGGCTGAATTTATGCACATGACGAACCTTAATTTCTGCGAGTTTAGCGAAAAAATGATGCAGGTGTATTTCTATATTTTTCGAAAAGACAAAAACCAACAGTATGGTAGTCCGTGTCTCAATACTTTCTGACTTCCTGTGTGTTGCTCTCAGCTCCAAGATCATTGGTTCCTACTGAGAATGTAAATCTTTAGCTGGACTTTAGTTTTCTAGCCAATGTTATTCAGACAGGAGGAAATAGTGTATTTGTTGGGGACTATTTTCAGCGGTGGATTAATCCACATTTGGTGGTCTAGTGAGTATTTAGAGTAGCAGGACAATGAGTGTGGGATTGAGTCAAAATAAACTACAGTCCGTGTGTGTGTGTTCATGTTAATGAAGGAACATGTCATCCAGTGCGACTCATGTAGAGTGCTGCAGGGATGATGTATTTTTGTAGGCCAACCCGAAAGTTGGCTTCGCCCTGGTTCCCTCGGCAAAAAGCCAATGGGAAGCCATTGGCTCTGTGGCGAACAAATGTTTATGATACTTACACGTTCAGCAAGATAATCTTCACAAATGAACACCACTTTGATGATTTCTGAAGCGTAAATGCAATCACCAGAAGTAAAAAGCTAATGTTTAATGGCCCCGACAACCTCTGTAGTCTCATTTAGCCACTTGTTAGCAACCGCCTTTTTTAAGACGCGTAAAAGCTTCAAGTCACGAGTGGGATATTTACTGACATATTTTGTCGTAGAACAAAACGTGAAAATCTCTTAAGCTTGTGTTAACCACAGTCCTTATGTCAGGCATCGAACCAAAAACCCATTCAAGTGGTCGGTCCACCACTTTGGTCCACGCTGAAATATTTCAACAACTGTTAAATGGATTGGCATGAAATTTTGTACATTCATGTTCTGCAGAGGATCAAACCTACTGACTTTGGTTTCCTCCGGCGCCACCATGAGGTTGACAGTTGTGGTTTTGGGTGAAATGTCTCAGCAACTATTGGGTGGATTGTCATTAAAATTTGGTTCACACATCCATGCTCCCCTTAGCATGAATTGTCATAGCTTTGGTGATCCCCTGACTTTTCATGTAGCACCATCATCAGGTCTAAATTTGAATCTGTAAAAATACTGGTTTATGACTTAAATACCTGCAAAACTAATGGCATTCGTATCAGCCTCAGATGAATCATTCTGTTGTTTCCTCTTTTTTTTTTTTTTTTTTTAATCTGTCTAATCTGCCTAATCTTCACGGAGCTTCAGATGCAGTGGAAACACAAACAGGAATGTGCATAAGGGACTTTTTTTGTTCTTGTACTTGAGTTTAGTTCCCCTGGTTTCATAGTTCCTGGAAGTTTTTGGTCTTTGTAGACTTCAGGTTAATATTAATTAATATATCTGAACTGAAACGCTGCTAACAATGTCTACTTATTACTTGATTGCAATTTTCACCAGGATTGTCAAATTTTTCTACCAACAAAATTGGAACCAGCAGAAGAATTTGAGGTGTGTGTGTGTGAGAGAGAAAGAATGTAAAACACCACTAGACAGCAGTCATTATAATACTGTATATTTGCAGTCAGCTCAAACCCAGAGAACAGTGACAGACTGAGATCATCAGGAGAAAAATAATAATAAAACAAAAACAAGAAAACGCTGAATGTTGTTTCTATCTACACGGAATATCCCTTTAACCCCAAACTCCACCCACCCCGGCCCCACCACCCCTCATCCCTCCCGTACACATTTCAAATAGTAATCAACGAATGAACAAACACGCAGTGGAATAAACAAAACTGCAACACAACAGTCTGCACTCTTAGTAGGTCAGAAAATCAGGGGAATAAAAAGTTTCTGGTGTTTGATGTAGCGGAGGAGCGCTTGATTTCTACACCTGAAGTACTCTTTGTCACTTCAAGGAGGACAATCGGGGATAAGTTCCCAAATCCAACCAAAAAAGGAATAAAATTAGTTATGTAAAGT
Source organism: Macquaria australasica (assembly GCA_005408345.1). Lineage (NCBI taxonomy): Eukaryota > Metazoa > Chordata > Actinopteri > Centrarchiformes > Percichthyidae > Macquaria > Macquaria australasica. The sequence continues at coordinate 73,359 of SEMN01001097.1, forward strand.
CTTGATAAAGTTTGCATGGAGGCAGTTTTAAATACAGACAAATCAAGCGCTCCTCGTCTTCTTTAATTTGACAAACACCAGAAACTTGACTACTACTTCCTGGTCACAGGGAACGGGGGTCAAAAGGTGAAAAGGTCCAAAGTCGAGGAAGAGAATTCAACGTACCTTTTTTAGGATATAATATCGTGTCTAAAAATCACTCCATTGTAATAAAAAAAAGGGGTGTGTTTTTTTTTTTTTTTTTTTTGTTTTTTTTTTTACTTTTGCATCATTTGAGAAACTGATTTCACAGGTTAAGGGTGATAGAAAATACTTCAAACATTGAAACGCTGCATCCAACATTTTCAGAGTAATGCCTCCTTACAGAGAGAGAGAAAAGGAGAAAATAAAGGTAGAGAGGTATAGAAGAAGCAAGGAAAGAAGATATAACAAAGAGATGAGTTATAGAAAAGAGAGGAGTGAAGCAAAAAAATTGGAAGAAAGTATAAGAGGGGGAAGAAGAGGGAGAGTTGGAGGTGAGGAGTGTATGGAGGATAAAATAAGCCAAATGACAACATAAGAAGTTTTCCCATGCATTTTTTTCAGTCCCTGTACGGAAAACAAAAATGAATGAAACACAAGAGACAGAAATAGCCTCTTAAGTTGTTTTCTTCAGTTTTTTTCCCCTTCCAAATGATTTTTTCCCACTTTTTTTTTTCTAAACCCCTCTTCCTCCAGTCCTGAGCTCCTCCGATTAGCTGATTACCGTCCAATCAGAGGGTGTTGACAGCCAGCCAATGAGGTTGACTGAAGTTAATGTCAAATCCAGAGGGGGTTTGAAACTTTTTTCCCTTCCTTTTAGGGAACGTAAATAAGAACGTTCAGTCATTCTCGTCTTGTCTGCACCAATCAGAATCACTTGTTTGGTCCTGGGGATCACATTGCGTTATTGGAACATTTTAAAAAGTCTTGAGTTGTCTAATCAAATTGATTCCTGGTGTTTGTTTTTCCCACATGATGTCCAGCCAAGTTGATTCGTTGACGTCAGTCCGGTCCGTTTGCTTCGTGGTGACTTTATTCGGGAATGAATTTTCTGTTTTCGAAACGAACACGGGATGAGAGAAGTCCCAGTGCAGGAGGAGAAAAAGAGGAATGAACGGAGTGAAGTTTGTCTAAAAAGAAGAAAGACGAAAGAAGTAGAGAGAGACGACCCCCCCAGAGAGTCCAGATCAGGGGGTGTGCCTCCTAGTAGTCTCATTGTTTCATAGCAACATCAAAAAGTTTGCGTGTTTCCGTGGTGATCCAGGCTGCCGTGGTTGCTGTGGAAACGGGCTGGTGGAGTTCTTCTGTGCAGGAGGAGGCGGGGAAATGTGGGAAGGGGCGGGGCTTTCTTTTTCTGGAGGAGGAGTCTATTTCTAGAACATCATGGGGGTCTTCAGAAACGCCCGGGATTCTGGGTAAAAAAAATAAACACACACAAAGGAATCAGTAAATAAGCAAAGCATAAATACAACTGACATCCTCTTTGAGTGATCGTAGCCAACAGGGCCTGCAACTAACAATTACTTTCTTTATCGATTAATGCCATAAAATTGTGAAACAAATATTCACATTTGACAGACTGGAACCGGTGAATTTTTGCCTAAGAAAATGGCTTTAAAAAATTAATACATTATCGAATTTGTTGCATATACATTTTCTGTTGATCACCTAATCGTTTGAGCTCCACTGTAAAGTCACTAAACCAATTATAGGAATACTGAATTTGAGGCAGAAGGAGAGTGTTTGTGTCAGGAGCTGTAGGTAAACGTTTGTTTGTCTGGAGACTGGTGGTTAAACTGAAGTTTTATAGATCTCAAAGTTCTGTTTCATGCTGATGCAGTAGAGCTGTAACGATTAGTCGATCAAAAGAAAATTAATTGCCAACTATTTGGATACTCGATTAATCATTTTTCAAGCAAAAATGTCCAAACATTTGCTGGTTCCATCTTCTTAAATGTGAGGATTTGCTGCTTTTCTTTGTCTTTTCTGACGGTAAATGAAGAGTTGGTGGGTTTCGGACTAAAGAAGCAATCTGAAGACGTCACTTTGGGAAATTGTGACGAGCATTTTTGCAATTTCTTGACATTTTATAGACTAAAATGATTAATCGAGAAAATAATTGGCAGATTAAGTAATTAGCCTCACTTTTTTAGTCGTTACCACCATCTTTGCACACATAGTCACTGGTCTTTTCACCTGCACACCTACCACCTGCCGTGAATCTAGAGGCCTCAAAGTAACATCTTTGTACGTACTGTACCATCACCTCGTCCCCACTGTAAGAAATCACTGTGGTTCGAAACCGTTACCCAACTCAGCTGGTGCAGTAATAAGTGTATTAAAAATGTTATGTTTTCAGTAATAAGGCACACTTGTACTTCATACTTTGATCATGATTATTAAAGCAGGACGTAGTTTTTTTTAGCTGAAAGTGTTGCTTCTTGTTCTCCATTTATGCAGCATTCGCTTATGACAGAAATCTCATATCTCCAGTTTTGCCGGGGTCGGCTCTCCCTCTTTCTTTCTCTCTCATTTCACCTCCGTCGTTCTCCTTCCGCTCCCCATAGTGCTGTTGCTGCACCCACCCACACATGAGCACGTGCACACACGAACGCACTGAACGCACACAAGCACATAACAGAAACACACTCGCGTGCACACCTTCCTCTCCCTGCGGTGTCATTGTTTTCTGCGAACGTTGCAAAGTGTTTACATTTCTGCATAACAGCAACCATAAACCTGCCCTCCCTCCTCTTTCTCCTCTTTCCATCCTGCACTCCTCTCTCTTGCCCTCCACTATTTTTTTTTTTTTTACTTATCTCCCTCTGCTCTTTGTCATCATCTTACCCTCTCATTTTGTCCTCTATTCATCAATCTGTTTTTTAGGATATGAAACAGGTTCGAGGTCTCCGTGTCGGAATAAAAAAAAAAACTTTCTTAAATTTTCTCTTTCATCTTGCGCTGGCCCCTCGTTTCCTCCTTCATATTCCCTGCCTTCCCTCCTTTTCATCCCTCTCATCTCCTGCCCTTCCCTATTTTTATCACTCCACGATCCACTCAAACCCCCTCCTCTCCTCCTTTCATCCCTCTATTCTACATGCATCCCCTCCTCCTCCTCACCTCCCCTCTGCTCCCTCCTGTCCTCTATCTGTTACACTCATATTATTTTTATCCCGACCCATTCTTCTCTCTGTCCTCTCCTGTCCTTTCTTTTTCTCCTTTAGGCAGCAGGTTTGGCCTGGTGCTTAAAAACTGTCCTGCAACTTAAAAAGTCGCAGCTTTAATCCCCCCAGTGCTGTCCTTAAAAACTCAAATCTGTAACTTAACAATTTCATGGCACCATGGTCGAAGGTTGTTCAGATTTGTACATTTTTTTATCTTATTGTTCTGGCACACTCCCTTTCTGCCAGACAATTAGGACTCCAACTAATGATTAATTTATTAGTCGTTTGGTCTATTAAATACCAGAAGATTGTTAAAAATATCATCACAATTTCAGTTGACATATTTAAGTCTTGTTCTGTTCAACCAAAATATATTATATTTTTATATATTCAATTTACAACAAAATAAAACTCAAATATTCACACCTGAGACGCTGGAACCAGAGAATATTTGGCATCTTTGCTTAAAAAAAAGACTAAAGTAGTTGATAGATTATCAACATTGTTGCAAATTAATTTTTTTGAGTAGTCAATTAATCAACCAATTGTTTCAGCTCAAGTAAAAATACAATGCATGTTCAAACCAGAGCTGTCGCACAGGAAGTGGCATGTTAAACGCCTTTTTTGTAGTTTCAGCGTGCAACTAACGATTGTTTTCATTAATTGATACATTTCTTGGTCTATAAAATCAGAAAATAGTGTCAAAATGTCAATTCCAGTTTTCCAGAGTCCAAGTTGACATCTTCAAATGTCTTACCGACCAACAGTGTATTATAGATTTCTTGTAAATATATCAGTCGGACTATATTTCAGAATAAACTACGCTGGTCAATCATGGCCCACATGTGCAAAGAGGGTGGTTATTAATTTACTGTACCTTTTTTTTTTTTAAATAAAACAAGACATGCACCAACTGTCAATCAATCTATAACGTTGGATATAATATTTTACATTGGCAACAGCTTACCAAATAGGCAATGTGGTTAAAATCAATACCATGATATTTAAAATGCTGTATTTTGCTAAGTCATACCTAGAATAAAACGTAATGTTTGATGTTCTGCACCACTTTACACACAACTCAAAAACACGAGTAAAACTTCTCATCTCATTTATTATATTTAGCTTGGGATCATTAATTTTGCCCACACAATTTTAGAAAACACAAAGATCACAAACAATATGGTTTTACTGAAAGTCATATTGATCAAATGACTTGTTATCCAGACCCACTAATCTTTAGTTTGTTTTCCAAAGATGTTCCTGGAGCTTCTCTCACCACCGTCCACAATCTAAAGTTTTTCCAGCTGTGAGTAACTCCTTCATTTCCTTTGTGCATTGCATTGTGGGTCAGTAGTGTCCATCAACACCACACTTAAAAAGGAAGGATTTATATAGAGGACCTCTTCCACTATATTACATTCTGTCACTCTGTTAGTGGAAGTGAGATGCTGCTGTTTTTTGTGACCAGATGTTTTATAGATTTTTAAAAAATATTTAAATTTAGCATCTCTTCAATACAAAAATGTAAAGAGGTAACCAGTGGGGGAATTACAGGTTGTTTTTACTATTACTTTTTTTATGTGATAACTTTTGTTTGTGCGCATGTTTCCTGTTTTCTTCTCCTCCTTTTACCTTTTTTGTCACTACTTTGACCTGGCAACCCCGTTTCCCCTCCTCCCTCACCTCTATCTGTCTCTATGTAATACACTGTGTGTGTGTGTGTGTGTGTGTGTGTGTGTGTGTGTGTGTGTGTGTGTGTGTGTGTGTGTGTGTGTGTGTGCGTGCGCGTGTGTGTGCGCGGCCTGTCCTGGTTAAAAATGACGCTGACCTGCCTTGTTAAGAGTCTATCAGCTGGGTGGAGGAAATGTCACCAGGTCTCGGAACAAGGTCACATTTTTCAAACTCCCTCCTGAGGAATCTGCACACTCCTCCTCCTTCTGTCCTCCTTTTCCTCCTCTTCCTTTCCTCCTCTCCCATACATCCCCTTTCTTCTTGTACACTGATCTTTCTTTCTCCTTTTCTCCCACTTGCTCCTTCTGTTTTTTCATGACCTTTTTGTCTTCCCCTCCTTTACTTCCTTTCCATTCCATTCCCCCCCCCTCCTTTCTCTCCTTCCATTCCTCCATCTTCCTTTGACTCCTCTTTCCCTTCTCAACCCCCCACTTCCCTCCACTTTTCCCTTCCAGTTTCTCTTTTCATCCATCCTTTTCTCCATTCCCTCCATGGTTCCCTGTCCTCCACCCCTTCCATTCCTTCTTCATTCCCCCTTCCTTTCCATTCCCTCTTCATCCTTCCTGTCTTGCTCTTGTCCATCCTTTTGTGCTCTCGACCTCCTCTGCTCTCTCCTGATTTCTTTTTCATTCTATCCTTATTCCTCCCCCTTTTTTTCCTTCTGTCCTACTCCTTCTGAACCCACCACCTTCCAATTTTAATCCTTTGGGATGGTCCTTCCTCCATCTTTCTCCTTTGCCATCTCTTCTATATTTTGTACGGCCAATTAGTCTGGTCGGCTTTAAACAACCGAGAGAAACCGATCTTACCTCTTCTTTTTAACCCTCTCTCTTTCCTCCCCTTTCTCTCTCACTCTCTCCCCTGCTTCTCGTTTCTTTTTCTCCCTCTCCTTTCTCTCCCTCTCCTTCTGATTGTAATGCGATGTCTTTCTTTGTATTCAGCAGTTTTCTCCTCACTCGTTAATTAAGAGTGTGGAAGGTGAGAGAGGCAGGGGAGAGGTGTGTGTGTAAGTAAACCACTGTAGGTGCAAAATGCTTTTATGGCAGGAGGGATGAGTGTGTTTGTCGGTGTGTGTGTGAGAGCAAGGCAGCAAAGGGGTCCTACTGGGCCAATCAACATTAATGAAATCAGGTGGGTCTGCGTGTGTGTGTGTGTGCGTGAGCGTGTTTGTCGGAGTGCTTGGCTTGCAGAAGAGAGGGGATCTAAAAGGGGTCTAAAGAGGAGAGAGAGCTAATTAGAGTTCCCTGTCTCACCAGAGTGTGGATAAAACACACACAGAAATGCACAACTACAGGTACTGTGTGTGTGTGCGCGCACACATAGATATGTGTGCCTGTAGATATTCATTTATACACACGCAGAGTTTCAAGTGAAGGTTTTCAATGTCAGGGAGGACTGAGCACAGCTGGTGGAAAGAGGACGACGCATGCATACTAACACACACACATCAGTACTGTACTTGTGAGGACCCTCATTGGCATAATGCATTCCCAAGTCCATAACCCTAACCTAAAGCTAATTCTGAGTCTTAACCCTTCAACAAATCTTTTGAGGACGTGAGCACCGGACATGTCCTCACGTTCCATAAAGTAATAACAACTTTATTTATATAGCAAAAGGTTGTTCTCAATCGCAAAACATGTCCCCTACCTTCCAAAAATAGCCTTTCCAGAATTTCTGCACTGTCCAAAATATGTCCTAATTCTCTAAAACAACTTATCATTCTCCAAAAATGTCCTCACCCTCAAGGTCTACACTCCTCAGCAACACACCCTTTAAAAAAAAACTACATGTTGACACACAAATACCCACACTGATATTTCCACACACACGCACATGTGTGTCTGATAAGGTGCACATCAAAGGGAGGCCACAGTGTCTCTGTGTCTGCTTAATGTCTCCACTAATCTAGCCTGGGCCCCAACACACACATATGCCCACCACGTGTGTGTGTCTAAAAACGTGCAAGTCTGCCTTTGAACACACTTGTGCACAGTGTCATATCTGGTAATATGTGCGTGTGTATCAGCATGACTGCATGCATGAGTGTGTATCTCAGCGTGTTTTTATGATTTTTATTTTATTTTTTTTATTGTGCGTGTGTTCAGGCACCTTGTACAGCGCCGTTGTCTTGCTGGTTTCCATTAAGTTCAGGTTTATCCTCGGCTACAGCAGCGTCTGGTATGAAACACAAAGACAAGACGATCTCAGTGGGTCGGCCAATAAAAACCACACAGCACCTTGTAACTGCGTGCAGGTCAAAAACAAACTGGAGTTGCAAAGAAAACCAAGCCTCAAACACAACCGTTCATCCAGAGAATTATATTTTTGGATGTTATTGTGTATTTTTTTCTCTTGATGTTACTTGTCAAAGCACTTCAACTGCTCTGTAAAAAATGATTGATATTAGGGAAAACACATTTGGCTGCTTCCTCACAACAAACTCATTACTGTGCCAGAGAGTTGTTTTTTGGAAAACAAATTCCTATTAGTTACCAATAGAGATTGATAAGTGATACTGCACCCAAAATATTTTGACTAACACTTACTTAATCTTCTGATTATTTCCGGAATTAATTAGTCTATAAAATGTTGCAAAATGGCGAAAGAAATTTCCACAACTTCCCAGAGCCCAATGCGACGTCTTTACATTGCTTGTTTTGTCCGCGCCAACAGTCAAAAACCCAGATAGATTCGATATAGGGCTGCAACGATTAGCCGATCAGTTCATCATATGACATTTTGACATAACTGGTTCCAGCTTCTTAAATGTGAGGATTTGCTGCTTTTCTTTGTCATTTATGACAGTAAATGCGTCTTTTTGGGTTTTGGACTGTTGGTCGGACAAAAAACCAATTTGAAGACATCACTTTGGGCTCTTGGAAACTGATGAGCATTTTTCACAAATTTCTGACAGCCGGCAGCCATGTACGGGCTGCAGTGGCTGCAAGTAATCTTCTTCCGAGCAGTTCCTCTATGATAAGTTCCTCACATTTCCACAGTCGTGTTCCTGCAACAACTCAGCCTCTTGTGAGACTTCTGCAGTTAAACAAAAAGCTCTACCTCTGTAGGATTAAGTTGTAGCCATTGCAGTCCATTCGCGGCTGCCACATGAGGCGATCTAATGGACGAATTCCAAAACTTTTGTTAACTATAAGTCATTTAGACCCCAGAATTTGTAAAAATAGAGCCCGGGTTTAAAAAATACGAGTGACCCTTTAACTGCACATTTACTGCTGCTGGTGATTACACTGAATTTTATGGAAGGAAGACAGGAAAAACAGCAGCAGCCTGTTTTTTAAGAGCTTCAGTCAACAACGGCTCATATACAACAAGTGATAGTCAAAGTAATCACAAGGCCACAAACGGAGACAAAGGAAGAAAACTACCCAGAACATTTAAATATAAAGACAGGAAGAATAAGAAACAACAAAATAACAAGAAGCACTAATTGTAACGGAAGAAATTCAAGCTGAAACAATAAAAAGAAAGAAGTAAGGGTATTAGATACTTCACAAACAAGTAAAAAATTTAGGAAAACCAAGCAAGCAATAAAAGATTTTAAGAAAACATATGGCTGTAAGATACAAGGCAGACAAAAAACAAACCCTGAAATAAACCAACAAACAGTCTGTCGTACCGTTCTTGATGTTGTTGTTGTTGTTGGCAGCGTGCAGCGGCTCAGGAGAGGACGAGGACGAGTGTTTGAGAGCGTCCTCCACTCTCTCCCTCCTCTTCGACTCAAACTCCAGCGCCTCCTGCAGCTTCCTCTTGGCCTTCTTCTCCTTCTTCAGACGCTTCTGGATGGAGGCTGAGGGAGAAAGATGAGGAAGAAATATGATCACATGAAGGTAAATGTCTCCTTCTGTATGATTACAACCTGCCTCGGTTCCTACATTTCCCAGAGTGCCTTACAACAACTTAAGCAATGGCACAGTTAGAGCAAAAAAATCTAGTTTGTACTCAAGAAAAACAATCTTCTTTCTATTGGTGCTTATGTTGTGGTGTTATTTATATGGAGTCATAAGAGTACCATAAAAAATAAATCAGTAAAAGAATAATAAATGTGGAAAGACCAATTTTTTTTCTGTATTTTTTTTTAAAATTTGTTATAATTAAAAATTAAAGGGATATTTATTTGTATCCCTTTATTGTTCCTTATTCTTTTCCCTTCAAGGAATAAGGAACAATAAAGGGATACAAATAAATGACACTACAAAAATATACAGAAAATAGAGTAAATTAAATGAAAAAATATAAATATACAGAAAAAAATGAACAAAAATGAAAATGCTAAAAATTATTCTTATAGATTTTGTCTTTATTTCCACATTTTTTTAATTTACTTATTTATTCTTTTTTAATGGCACTCCTATGACTTTCCGCCCCTCTGGCAGTAAAACTATGGATGTTTCCCTGTAGCATTGTTCAAAAAGCATGTACAATGGTTGTTTTGTGTCAGTCAGACCTCTGCTCTGTAGTTCGGAGGTGAGCTGTCGTTCCAGGCTCTCTCTCATCTCTCTTTCCCTGTAGAGCTCCATCTTCAGCTCTCTTTTCTCTGCCTGGATCTGTTTGTCCTGCACCCGGGCGTTCTCCACCGCCACCTTCAACAGGCCCTGAGACGAGACGTTTGGTACAAGTCTGGTTATAGAAAAATAACCTTAAAAGACATCTTCAACATCTAAAGTTTCCGGTTTTAATATCTGCCGTTTTAGTTTTTCATGTTGGGATTTTATACCACGATTAAATGAATAGTGAAAGAGATCTACTGGAATTAGCTGCACAGTTGTGATGTGTTTTTGTCTAATTGATCGCTTGGATTAATATATTTAGTAATATTTCTATAAGTTGCTCATTTTACAACAGTAGGTAATTTGTGATAACATAAGACTATAAAAGACAATCAACTTGTTTATTATACTCAATGTCTGTAATTGTGATATCAAATCCTACATGTTATTTTGCACATTATCATTTGCATTAATTAGTAATGTCTTTTAATTCTGCTTGTCACAATTTTCCAACAGGGATCAATATTTCCGTCTCATACGTTGTCTAAGTGCCTTAATACGAGAGAGGGGATGGACCTTTTAATGAACCAACACATCTGTGCTGTTCATCAGCAACATAATCAGATTTAACCATGATCCCAATAAAGAATGTCTTAATATAACATTGCTGCATTGTACTCTTTTAATAATTCGTTATAAGCCGTCGACACCATTGAATCCTCGACCTTTCCAGACGACAATTAAAACAACAGTATGTTATACCTATAACATCATACCTGTATGTTGGTGAGCAGGGTCTCCACTGACGACAGGCCGTCAGCGAATAGGAACGGAGCAGGGAAGCCAGGGGGCAGGGCTTGACCCAGCGAAGACTCTTCTGTGAAGAACAAAAGGCACAACTTTAAATACTCAAAAGTCCTCAGCCTCTTCTTTTTTTAAATCTGATTTTTACAAACTTTTTTTCTCTTAGAATCTATTTTATTTTTGGGTTTTGTTTTTAAATCTGGTTTCTGGTTATAGTTATTTCTTCTTATTTTAAAGAGAAAACAAGGACGAGAGTTTTTATGTTCTCGTTACAGATGCATACCAAATTATTCAGAGTTAACGAGAAACTTTTCTTGTTGCGTAACATTTGACTTTATCTTTATTTCCCGTTATTATAAAATAAACATATCTATACTGTCTTTTTAAAACCCAACCTTGCTTGTGTTGGTGTGAGAAGTTGCTTAAAGAAAGTTAACGATAAACTGAGAATCTTTCTTGGTAATATGCTTCTGTATTTATTTTTTAATGCTGCCTTGTGTGAGACGAAGGATTTGTAAAACCTGCCTTCAAAGTTTTAAATAAATTTAGCTGCAGGTATCAAAGGTTAGCTTAGCTTAGCATTAAAATCCACCTAATTAGCCGTTTCCAGTTTTTATGCAGGGTTCGAACAAAGTCTTGAAAGTTTGGAAAATGCTTAATTTTAACCGTAATGTTTTCAAGGTTAGGAATATGCTTGAATTCAAACACTCGTTAAAAAATCGACGTCATATTTGTTTGTTGTCTCCTGGTGGTTAGAGTCACAATTTAGATGTGATGATAAAGGCTGTGAGAGTCTGGACATTTTTGGTTTAGCTGCCTTGAAAGTGCTTGAATTTTACTCTTAAAAAGCTGTACGTACCCTGTTTATGCTAAGCTAAGCTAATCACATGAGAGTGGTATCAATCTTCTCATCTAACTCTCAGCAAGTAACCAAATAAGTGTATTTCCCAAAATGTCAAACTATTCCTTTAATAGTCAATGAGCTACTTTAAGAAGCCACAGGGTTAAATCCCCAAAAATACAAGTGTGTTTTTTAAAAACAAAGATGGCAGCTTTCCGTCAGCGACACGTCGTCACGAGCTTCGAGTGAAGTTTATGAAATGTTGATGTTTACTAAAGGCAACGAAGCAGCATCAGAGAAATCAATTACACCACACACACCCACACACACACAGAGGTCGTTAGTATTCAGACAATCATGTGTGGTACTAATTGGCAAGGATTAAAGACATCCTTGGTGTGTGTGTGTGTGCGTCACAGTGTCTGATCAGCCCTTAATGCCTAACACACTGACAACTGGGTTAACTCTGCTGTGAAATTAACGCTGATTAAGATGCACTCTAACTCTCACACACACACACACCATCTCTATCCCCTATCTGCCACTTCATCCATACACCCCTTTACACTCTACCTTCCCTCTCGTTCGCTCTCATATCTTTCTTCATCACCTTTTCTCCACCTCTCCACACTTGTTTTTCCCTCCTCTTCATCTTTCAAACCTTCTTTCTCCATCTCATTCTCAATTTCTTTTCTTTCTCTTTCCCAATTTCCATGTGTCCTTTTCTTTCTTTGTCCACCTTTTTTCCTTTCTCCTCTTGTCTTCCTCGTTCATTACTTAATCCCGCAATTTTCCTAAAATGTTCTTTTTCTTTAAGTCAAGTCAGTATTATTTATACAGCCCAAAATCACATTCTTTCTATGCTTTAGCTTCTGTCTATTCTTTTACCTTTCCACCATGATTTTATTTCCCGTTTTCGTTTTGCCATTTTCTACTCTTTCAACCTCTCACCATCTCTCTCTTTTCCCTGTACGTGTTGACAAAGCTTTTTAGACATTTCATCTAATTTTGGTGATGAAATGTCATCTTTGACCAAAAAAAAAAAAGTGTTAAGAGAATGAGGGGAGGAGGAGAGAGTGTGGTGGATAAGGAGGGATGAAAGAAAGGTGAGCACAGTAAAGGACAAATGGTTCAAGATGACGGAGAGAAAATGAGCAGAAAAACTGGGATGAAATAAAAATGGAGGCGGAGGAGAAGAAGAGTAAGGAGACGAGGGGGAGCATTTAAAAGGATTAAAAAAGAAAGGCATTTGGATAAAAAGAGGAGGGGAGAGGACAGGATTACAGAAATGAGGGGAGGGAGGTGTAGAGAGGGAAAACCGGAAGAACGAACATTGGTTTTGGTGTCGCTGTAATGTTTCATTGTAGCTCAATCAAGCGCTTTTATTTTGAAAAAGGAGCAGAGGGGGGAAGCAATAACTTTGACAGTTACAGTCACACCCTGGGTAGACATTTTTAGGACAATTCATGCTCATTAAATCAATTTTATGAGTCAGTTACAGAATTAAAAAACTAAATATCTGAATGGAATTCAAGCCAATCACCTAAAAGTGAACCTCAGTATTTGATGACCTTTGTTCCTTTGTTTGCTTCCAAAGTGAGATTTCAGCGGTAACGAGGGTATCAACACAATCTGGAGACAGTCGGCCGCTTAAAGAAACCAACCGAGGATATGACACCAGGAAGGTCATCTTCTATCACAAACACGGGTTTACTTTATTATGTCATTCTGCTACAGTAATTGCTCCAATATACCTTCCAGATGGAGGGAGGCCACAGAGAACATTTCAGTGTGTGTTATTTTCCCCTGAGATGGGCAGTAAGCACTTTCTCTGTCAGAGTGGCTTTTAAAAGTTTCCTAGTGATCAACACGACTTAAATACCTGCATGTTTTTAATGAGCAGCCCACAACTGTTTAAGTTTTACTGTAGACAGTCGCAGAGGCAAAGACCTCTGACTGCTTAAAAGTCTTGATACTGCAGACTAGCCCACCGTGATGTACTAATACTCATTAACTGTAGTACTTTGGTGTCAAGGGTCTTCAAAACATCTCAACCCCTGAAAACCCCATAACCCGAAACAGACCTGAACAGACCTCAAGTCCAGACTTCAGTGTGCCTCAGCTCTGGGTCCAACTCTTTCTTTTTTCTCTCTTAACGTCCGGCTGCTATTGCCGGCTTCAGTAAACACAAGTGAAAAGTCTCCTGATCACTTCACACAGCCTACTTTAAATTTCTAAAAAGTCGGGAACACACTTCCACATTTATGAGGAGGTCATGTGACCTGGCACCACCACAGAAAATGGATTTAAAAGACGATCTTTGGCGCAAAGTAATCTACAGCGTTATCTTCAGCTAGCTTCATGTTTCTGTCATTAAATATTTCACTTAAGTTATTAACGTTAGCTGCATTTGTCAGTTAAAAATCACTAAACTAGCTGCTTTGTTGGCGTTACACAATCCTGTTTATATCTGATATAATGAACCTCTTAGAGACATGATGGAAAACATTTGTTTGACTCACAGTTCAGCTGTTGATGTTTGTAAGTCTGCTCACTTCTTTGAGTCCTAAATGCTTATGTTACACTGTTAAACGGGTCAGATATTTGCTAAAATGCAGCCGCAAGGTGATCACAAACAGCAGATGTCAACGTACACAACTCAACACATTACCACCTACAGCAGAGACAGGAAGTTAAAATCCAAAGTATTGCAGCGGAGCCAAACAGCATGCAAATAAAGCACCAAAGCAGCTGTAGATTTCAAATAGTTCTGTATTTAAAAGTTAAATTAGTTTAGTTAAATTAGTTACCTGTTCACCACATTTAGTTTTAGTCCTTCATAAGCCCACTTACACACTTTGGTAACAAGTACTGCATTTAGCTGACTGTGTTTTCTAACCCTGCAGACAACTGCAGCTCAAACGTGTCACAAACCACCAGCGGAAACGTCAACCGTCACTTAAAAATATCACTGAGCTGCTTCAGGTTGGAAAATAAACCAGTGTCATAGTGAAATCTGTTAGGGAGAGGAAGCACATGTTCTTTAAGATCCATGCTCCATGCTAATTTCTTTTTCTATTAATGCCCTTATTGATTTTAAAGGAAGCATCCCTCCTGCTGCTCCTGCTGATGTCTGCAGTGGAGCTCCAGGAGTATGAATGGAGGAGGAGGAGGAGAGAAATAAGATGAGAACCGAACGTGTTATAAGAACGGAAAATACAGAGAGGGAAAAGAGTGTGATAGAGGGAGGAGAGGCCCCGCATGCTTTTAGTGTGTGACCTCTTGACCCCTTTTAGCCATGCCTCCTTCACTTAGCCTCCCTCGCTCCCTCACCCCCCTCCTCTCCCCTCCCCTCCCTCCATCTATCTCTCTCCCCCCTCATTCCTTTGACTGATGGCTCAGAGACAGGTGATCAATAGGGGGGGGGCAGAACATCCTGACGTTTCTGTTTCTGTTTGTGTGTGCGTCTGTGTATTCGTCTCTGAATGTGTGTTTTCAGTCACTGTGTGTGTGTGTGTGTGTGTGTGTGTAAATACAGTAGATGAGGAAAGCCCTCTAAGTGAGGACTATTTTTCAGTTGTCACAACAAAATGGGTGAGGGTTTAGATTAAGGTGGTGGTAATGGAATATCCTCACTTATATAAGTGTGTGTGAGAGTGTGGGGGGGTGTGTTTGAAGGTGTGTGTGGTCCAACCTTTGTCCTTCGTTATTTTCTTGATGGGTGCAGCGGGGTTGGGCAGTGCAACATCTGCATCAGCTGACACCAATCCTGTTGAGAGAAAAAACACAGCAAGTTTGAGAGAGAGAGTGTGTGTAAGCACATCTGCATCTGTGTGTACAGTATCAGAGTTTGTGTACAGTATGTTTGTATCTGTATGTGCAGTTTTAAGTGTGTGTGCACTTATACACTGTACATTACATACAGAACTATTTGCATGTGTATGCATGTGTTTGTATGTAAGTATATTGGTCTGTGTATATATACATGTAAAGTAAGTGCATTGATATGTCTCTGATAGGTGTACGTGTACAACATGTATGCATGCAGGAGAGTATCTACAGTATCTGTTACAGATTTTGATCATATCTGTGTGTGTAGCAGGGCTGCAACTATTATTTTCCTAATCCATGAATCTGTCGATTATTTTCTCAATTAATCGATCAAAGTCTTTGAGTGTTTTGTCCGACCAACAGTCTGAAAGTCAAAGATATTCAGTTTACTATCATAGGAGACTTAAGGAAACCAGAAAATAAACACATTTAAGAAGCTTAAACCAATAAATATTTGGAATTTTTGGTTAAAAATGGACTTTTAAACGATTAATCGATTATCTAAATAGTTGCTCTTTCGATCAACATACATGTTTTCCATTGTCGTCATATTGGTCTGTGCATGTGTTTTGTAGTGTGTGTGTGTGTGTGTGTGTATACCCAGTCTTTCGGGAGAGCTGGAGGCCGAGCTGCTGGGCTGCGACTGCAGAGGAGTGTTGGTCTCATCAACAGATGGAGAGAGAGAGGGGCTGTCACACACCCTCTCCTGAAGAGAGAGAGAGAGAGAGAGAGAGAGAGGAGGAAGGAAGGTGAAACCAAGTGTATCGATACGACAGATTCCTGTGAATCATTAAGAGGTCTTACTATGGTTACTATGGGTTACCAGTGACTGCCATTGATTAAAGACAAGATACAGCCATGTTGGAGATGTAGCGTAAAAATAAACATCTTAGTTTGCCCACAACGACCAGGGAACAAGGCAGATTTGCAGCTATGAGTTCATACAAAGTCTTGAAAGTTTGGAATATGCTTGAATTTTTCAACATAATCTGGTGTTTCATCATCGACACAATCACTCATGTAAACCAAAAATCTATTACTTTTTCAAATAAAAACGATCCCGTCGTCTTATTTGTTTGTTGTCTCCTGGAATTTATAGCAACAGTTTAGATGTGATGATAAAGGCTTCAAGAGTCTGGAAATGTTTGGGTTAGGTACCTTGAAAGTGCTTGAATTTTACTCTTAAAAAGCTGAAGGTGTGTCATGAGAACCGAACCCTCTTTTATATCCTCTTTTTCTTTGATAAACACTTGTCTTGTGTTACTTAGACTGAAGAAGATGGTAAAGAAATGACCAAACGCACATTTCCTCAACATTTAGAGAATTCAACCATCTCTTATCACAGCGTCTGGTCAGCTACATCTGAGTGATTTGCCTCCAGTATCTATGAAGATACCAAAACGTACAGAAGAAAGGCAAAGGCAGCTGTCTATTCGGTCTTAAAGATCTATGCTCTGTCTTGTGCTTCAGTCCCTGCAGGTTTATTCTGAAAATCTGCCTTTAGTTTTTGTGCACCAAACACAAGGAATCATCTACAACATACTCAAGATCCAAACTCGCGCTACCTGCGGACAACTCAAGACGATGATCTCAAACCTCCGTGTGCATTTGTTTTCATTAATTGTCCTCTTATGATTTGTTTTACTCTGTATTTCTCTGTATCTCGACATCAAATGATTTTGAGGTTTAAATAAAGGTTCAATCCAAAAAGACTTTTTAACTCCTTCATTCTTTAATTTGTCATCAGTCCTTCAAAGTGACGGCAGGCCCTGGTAATTATTAGTAACCAATATCCACACGCTCTTAGAGAAACCCCCAAATTTCTCCCAAATTCCTCCTTGAACGTTTATTTGGAAAAGTAAAGCAAAAGTTCTGTATTGTGTTTTACCTTGATGACAGGCGCGCGGTGTACATGAGTGTGTATCTGCTGGGCGGCGGCGGCCATGTTGGCGATGGTGTTGAGGTGGTTCATCTGTGACATCGCCATGGCTACAGATGCAGGCGGCAGCCCCATGGGCAGCAGAGGGTGGGGCATCATCATGAAGGGCAGGTCCAACCCTGAGAGAGAGGAGGAAGAGGAGAGAAGGTGAGGAAGATCAGCAACTACACTTTAATTAAAGTGGACTACATTGAAATGAACATTAATGTCACATTCTCATTATTTTATTCTGAAATTCAGTTTATTTTACTGTAGTTTATATTCTATAATACACACATGGTGGGCTTGTAATGGTAACAGTTTGTGGAACAAACAAATAAAAATAGCTGAAATAATTGTTTTTGTTGCCTGGTAAAAAATGATCTACAGGCAGGGTTATGGGGTTTGGACTGTTGACCTCTGTATTTTAAACTATCCTACGTCAATAGCCAAGTTTTCCTCCAAATGTGGCACACATTTTAGTCAAATTCTCAGAAAAACAGCTGAGCAAAATGCTAATTTGTGAAGATTAGGAGTTGACACAGTCCAGTCAGGTGCCATGAAACCAGTGCAGACGAAGAAGATGACGTCATTAAACGAGCTCCAGTCAAACCTCGAATGAAAACATTGAGGAAAACGTGATGAAAATATGACAGATGGTCCACTAACTAATATTTTACCAAAACATATGAAAGCCAACGCTGCACTTTTGAAGGCTTTTGGAAAAGTGTTCCTTTTTTTTCGGTTGATAAATTTCTTTTATTTGTATTTGTTCTTCAGCTTTTCACCATTTTTCCTTCACAAAATTGCCAAATTTAGCTTGTTTTTAGTAAAGGTTTGTTGACCAAACTATCAGTCATCCTGATTGTCACTGTTATTTAATATGTTTTAGATGTTATATTGTAAGAAGTATTGATACTGAGCGGATTTTCCTGGTGAAATACAAGTGAAACGAGTCATTGATCTTGCTTCCAGATTAGCCACCGTGACTTTGTCCAGGCTTCATCCTGCAGGAAGCATCAAGTCAAATCTCCAGTCCGTCTTTTTAATCTGTTTCATCCTTTTTACATTTTCCTTTTCGTTTAACGGTGAGATGAAGCCTCAGTGAGAGTAAGGCAGCAGAGAGAGAGACGGGATGGCATTGTGTCTGTGAACTTGTGTTGAACTTAACCTTGAGGAGAGAGAGACGGAGAGAGGTGTCATGTCAGTGTCAAATGTCTCGCTAATAAAAGTTGACAAAGCCGGCGAGGAGGGAGAGGAGAAAATATGGAGGTCAAAAGGTTAAAGGGTGATGAGGCAAAAGAAAAAGGAGGTCAATCCATCTTTTTTTTTACTTCCTTTTTTTGTTGCTTTCTTGTACTTTTACCCTCCTTTCCCTTTCTCTTTTTTACTCCTCCCATCTTTGTTTTTCATTCTTTCCTCTTTTCATTCATGGTTTATTTCTGTCTTTTTGCCTTTGTCTCTCCATATTTACATTTCTGTACCCTTCCATTTTCTATTTAATCTTCATCTTTTCTCTCTTTCACCATTTTATCTTCCTCTTATTCGTCCGTCTCTCTCTCTCTCGTCTTTTCTTTCCTTCCTTTTTCCCCACCCTCCTCTCTTTTTCGCACACACCAACAACCGACAACACTGCATTTGTGAGGACGTTCCATTAACTTTAATTCATCCTTTAACCCTGAACCTCCTAAAAGCATAACCTTGACCTTTGACCTCAGACCTTAAAATAGCCCTCCATTTTCAAGGAAAGCTCCCTGAAGACGTACACTCTTGAGGTGTCGCCTCAGCTGTCGAGAACACACACACGCGAACACACACACAAAAAAAAAAATTGCAGCGGCTGCTTTCATTCCAATGAAACAATAACACTGATTGCTGTTGTCGTGACGACTGAAGTGATAGAATAATCAATGTGAGTGTTTGTCGCCTCACGCTGCCCAGTGTGTGTGTTTGTATGTGTGTGTAAATACATTACTTCTGCAACAAGAAAAAGAGCGAGTAAGAGTGTTTGTTTGCGTGTGTGTGTGTGTGTGTGTGTGGTGTTGATAAATTGAGTCATTTATTAGAGTGTGTGCTGATTAATCCCGGCAGAGTGTTAATACAGGAGATGGGAACAGATTAAATGGCGTACATTAACAAATATTGCCACCCCTTTAAACACACACACACACACACCCACCCACCCTGAATGTGTCTGTGTGTGTGTGTGTGCGTGTTTCTGCCCTTTTCCCATGTATTTCGTCGAAGTGTGTTGTCTGTTTGGATATATATCTATCATTATAAATGTGTGTGTGTGTACGCTCACTGTTAGCCAGTAGCTGTTGTTGCTGCTGGAGTTGCTGTTGATTGACAGCTCCAATGGCCGGCCCCCTCCCTCCTCCTCCTCCTCCTCCTCCTCCTCCTCCTCCCCCCGCTGCTCCTACTGGTGCTCCTCCACCTCCTGGTCCTCCGCTGTGGGCTCCAGCAGGGGGGCTGGTCAGACGCTCCTTATCCCAAGAACACTCGCTCCCCCCTGGGTGGAGACAGACACACGGAGGCTTGGATGAATTGATCAAAAACTTAAGCAATAAATACTAAAAACGGGACAACTTCTGTTGTTGTAATATACAGGTCACATGGAGTATGTATGCAATAATGCACTACAAGGTGTCCCACTGTTCAAAACTATTAGACAATTTGCTAAGCCCCGCCCCCCCTTAGTTACTGTTGCTATGCCAGTCGAGCTTTCCGTTAGCACATCTGCATTTTACAGATTTAGCACTCTTAAATTTTTAGTAATCATTGAAACAATGGCTCCGTTGTTTCAGTCAGAGGCAACGAAATTCAGTTTTTCATTTCTGTCCGACGACCGTCGTTTTTGCCGGCTGAAGTGACGACTGATGCTATCATATTTTACAGACAAACTACCTGATTTTGATTTATCTATTAGCATCCAGGACCTTTTTATTACGTAACCTGTAACCCCACAAAATAATGTAGTTAGCTAATGACAAGCTGCTTGGCTTAACGCTACATTAACGCTACCATTGTGGCTAGTTTACCGGACATGCTAATGTTCGCGGCTGACGTTGGAACAGATAAACACACCGTTAGCTGTTTTTGTGTTTAGGAAAGGCTAAAATAAAAACTGCCTGGTTACAGTTTTGATTGGACAATCGCCGAGTTCAGTGGACGGTAAATTGACAAGGTGGAAGCAAAGTGCATTATTCTCCATATCAGGACACCTCAGAGTGCATTATCACATTTAGACCACGGCTACTTGTAAAAACAGAACATGATTCATTTTGAAAGTTTGTTTATAGTCAGTTCAACCCGAGGTTATAGGTGAAGTGTTTTGTTGAAGTGCTGTTGCTATGGTTACCTGCAGGTTAATGTGCTGTACCTGTCACACAGATTTAGAACGGTCGAAATCCGATAACAAAAGTGTCAGTTAATGTTGAGTTTCACTGATCATTGACGATTTTAGGAAACAAAACCATGAAGTGCAACTTAAAGTCATTCTAATTTATTGGCCGATAATGATCATAAACATCTGGACTCAGTATTTTCAGTTTTTATTTTTCAGAAATACGTGGATTTATAGGTGTTTATTGTAAAAACAAATGAGGAATAGGTGGAATTTGGATTTTTTTAAAAATCATAATAAACATATCGGTAAAAAATTTAACAGGAAAACATTTGCAGGAAAAATTCCTTTTGTTAAATGACTTATAATATAAATATTATTACTAATTATTTTGTTAATTACATACATTATACAGAAACTACTATAAATCCAGAAAAAATAAATCTATTTTAACTGATCTGTTCCTCGTTTAAAAAAAAAAAAAAAAGTATTTTTTGGTTAAAATGGTTATAAACATTGATCCTTACAAACAGGGTTTAATCACAGAAAATCAAATGCATTTGTTAATTAACGTAGAAATGATGTAATCATTAATATGGTGACAGTTAATACGGCCTTATTACAGAGTGTGATAATGATCATTATGGTGAATATTATTAAACCAGTTTGCCATCTTCAGGATAAAGTTTGAAAATATCCTTAAAAAAATCACTTTCTCTCTTCACACCTTCATTCCTGTACTCCTCGTCTTCCTCCCTCTCTGTGTGTAACGCTGCCTCTCTCGCCCGCCACATTTCTCTCTCTGCTCCCCTGTTCCCTCTCTCATCCATCTTCATCTCCCTCCATTAGTTTGAATTAGCAACCGTCTCTCTCTATTATTGCCTACCGAATTCCCTGCGCTGTGTGTGTGTGTGTGTGTGTGTGTGTGTGTGTGTGTGTGTGTGTGGATGACAGCTGGGCCTCATCCCCTCTGCCATTTACACCAGGGAAGAAAAGAAGTATAAACAGATGGGCAGATGTTCACATCACACACACACACACCTCAATTTTTCCTTGGCCTTGTCCTCTCCTTCTCAGCCTCTCTCTCCTCCGTCACCGTTTCTCTCTCTCTTTATTTTTTGGGGATTTTCTTCCATCTCTTCATCGTCTTACCTCTTCTCTTTTGCTCTTTTTGCTCTGTCTACTAGAGTTTAATCAAGTTTAATTCAAATTTAGCTGCTAAAAATACGCCTTTACTCTTTCCACCTTGGTACCCACATCTGTTTTTGTCCATATGTAACAACATACATCCTCGAGTTAATACAGACGATGGTCAAACACTTCTACACACATCACAAAATGAGCTTTCTTTCAGGTTTTAAAACACTCTTCAGTTTAACTCGCAGGGTTCATACAAAGTCTTGAAAGTTTGGAAAATGCTTGATTTTAACCGATATGTTTTCAAGGTGAGGAATATGCTTGAATTCGAATATACTCCTTAAAAAATGTTTGATTTTCAACATAATCTTGTGTTTCATCATCGACACAATCACTCATGGAAACCAAAAATCTTTTAATATTAGAAATGAAATCTTCCCGTCAGCATATTTGTTTGTTGTCTCCTAGAATTTATAGTAACAGTTTAGATGTGATGATAAAGGCTTTGAGAGTCTGGATGTTTTTTGGTTTAGGTACCTTAAAAGTGCTTGAAAAGTGTTTGAATTTTACTCTTAAAAAGCTGTACGAACCCTGAATTCAGTTATCGAAACAACTCACCGAGAACCCTACCACAAATGTCCACTGATCCTGGACAGCGACCTACATTAAGACCCCGGGACAAGTTTCCTAACAACTACTTTATTTTAAATTATTTTACTGTGAGTAAAAGTCCAAACTCTGCGGGAGGTGACATGATACATGTGATACATTAAAATGTCTCTTATTATCTTATTATCTGCTGCCATATTTTGTTATGAGAGAGGTTGTGTCCAGTGTATGGAAGCACACATTACTACACTACTGCAAATATTGTGAGACTTTGAATTTAAGCAGCAAAACTGAAAAACTCCCTTTAAAACTGAGATTGTTCCAGCAAAGCCACAATTCGTGTGGCTTTAGTTGACAAAGGAACCTTTAATTCATCTTTCGCAGAGTCTGTAAGGCGTTAAATCAATCTGTGTACTTGCTGTATACTTGTGATTCAGGAGCGTCTTTGTGGCTTCCTCTTATCTGGCGTAAGATTCGTTTAGGCAGCGAGAGACAGCGCCTGGAAGTGTCTCACGCCAAAAACAATATGAAATGAAGAGCACAAATTAAATAATTCATGCACAAAAAATAGTTTTTATGTCCTCCATGACACCTCCTCGGCTCCGTACATTTATTTCAGTTATTCATTTTTACGGAGTGTCCATTTGCACCTGGGTGCAGATAGTCACACGGCAACTATTTGGCTATTTACACCTGGCGTGAGCGTCGTCCTCAGGTCGTTATTGACAGCCGCGGGTGTCTGTTTCCTAAACCTAAGGCTTTCTAACATGGTTAACTTCAGGGCTAACTTCTCCCACGTGCAGCGTCAAAAGAGGGTGTTCGTACCAAAGAGAAAATTCAAAATACAAGAATATTGGTAAATGTGACCAGTTCGAATCTGCTCGTATAGGTTCTTGTATGAGGCCAAATGTGTGCGATTGTCGACCCTGTTTGCCAGCTGTAACGTCTTTTTCCTACCACCTTTTGTCATCTTCTTTCTGCTACAGTCATATTTCACTCTCCTCTTTTCCCAGTTACACTTTTGTCTTCTTCCTGTGCCTTTGTGTCTAGACTCACTGACAAAAACAAAAGCTATGGTTTCCATTCACACACAGATCTGTCCCTCTCATTCATCCCCCTTGCTCAGTGTTTTTCTCATTTCTATGATGAAAAAACTAAACAGATACGACTGTCACTGGCAGGACAAGCCCGAGCGATCGACTTTCACCCATCAAACACCAAAACATCCTTTCTCTTTTTTCCCTCTCGCCCTAAATATCCCTTTCTCTCATTATGAGTCCATTTCTCCCCCTCTGTCCTCCCTCGCTTTATTTTCTTTTTCGTTCGTACACTTGTTCTTCTGCTCCATTGTCCGCCGGAGTTTCCCAGGCCGGTGTGAGTGTCTCTTACAAAGAAAATAAGGTCGGACAATGAAAAGAAGGCTTTCCGTGCACTCGCAAAACAAAACAAAACAAAAAACACTCTGAATGAAATAAAAGGAGGAGGAAGAAGAAGAAGAGCAGGAGGGAATAAATAAAAAACGACAGGGCGAAAGAGAATAAAACGAGAGAATAAAGTGTAACTCTATCAGCTTATTTGCCAGGTCAGCTGAAGAAAAGGAAGAAATGGAAGAAGGAGGAAGGAAAATAGAAATACAGGAGTCTGGGTGGAAACAGCGCTCTCTCTTTTCTTTTCTCTTTGCTTTTTGTTTTCTGTCTTTTTAATAATTCAGAGAAGCAAACACAGCAGAGATGGAGCGGGCCGGAAAGTGTGTGTTAAGTCTTTGTTTTTATATATGTCACTTAGTGCTTTAGGACCTTTTCCTGATAGATACTTTTAGACTGAACGTTACGATCAGACAGACAACACCATCCAGGATACCTGCTGCAAACATCCACACGTGTCTTTATTATCATCATTATTATTAGTTAGTTAGAATCTACTGCCACATCCAGCTACAAAAACTGGTTCTAAATCTCATATGTGCAGCTTAAGTAGGACATTATTGCATGCATTCAACTTTATGATTAAGTTCAGTTGCACTTGTTTTAACAATACTAATGATTTGTTTAAATTGTTGTTAAAATGGCATTACATTTGGTTTTGTTTCGAGGTACTTGTACTGTACTTGAGCGTTTCCATGTTATGCTACTTTATACTTGTACTTCACTACGTTTCAGAGAGAAATATTATACTTTTATTACTCCATGAATTATGTTTACTGGACAGGAAATTTGGAAATCTCACTGAAATAATCAACATTTTCATCATTTTTCTCTCACGGCATGAAACGTTTAGGAGTCAAACATCTTAGTTTCTGTCTTGTGCATCTTCTTCATTTATTCTGCTCTTCTGTTATTTATTCTCACACCTCCACCTTTCTCCTCCCTCCTGAGTCCACCCTGAATTTCTTGTTTTCTTCACATAAAAACAAACTGTAAAACACATCGACAGCTGTGGGGAGGAGAGCAGGAAGGAAACCAGAGACAGGAGAGAAAGTATTTAGTATTGAAACTCGACCTGAGCTCGTGTCACAGATCGTCTCTTCACTCAGATCATTTACAGCGACTGCAAACATATGGACACATGACAGAGACCTCCGTTACACGTGTGTGTGTGTGTGTGTTATGTAAATGCTGGCCGGTTGGGTTTCAATACTATTCAGTGTCTTCTTCTCTTCTTTCATTTGCGCCCTTTTTTCTTTTTGTTTCCTCACTTCAGATTTCTCTCTTCAACTCTCATTTCTTATCAGTTCTTTTTATTTTAAATACTCTAACGTTTATTGAACAGTACGTTCATGCTGAGACAGTCTATGACTAAAGGAAATGCACTTATATGGTGTTGTTGCTCAGTGAAAAGTAATCAAAGGTGAATCAGTGCCTTCGTCTGCTGCCTCTGCTCTCATGGTGATAACATTTACAGTATTTATATAAATGACCAGAGGTGGGACCAAGTCTTTGTTTTGCAACTCACAAGTCTTTGCACTCAAGTCCCAAGTCATGTCCTTAATGTCTGTTTTTGTGTGTGTGTGTGTGTGTGTGTGTGTGTGTGTGTTACCTGTGTTGGAGTGCAGGTCGTCGTTGTCCGACTCGTTGCCGTTCTGGAGACTCATCATCATCTTCATCTTCTGCAGCTTCTGGAGCTCGGCCATGGCTGCCGCTGTCAGGCCTGTGACACACACACACACACACGCTACAGTTACCTTCATCATCCTCATCATCATCATGACAAACATCTGTAGCAGCAGATTGTCGACTTATTGGAACCATCAACTCCGATATTTCTCACAACTAACCCGTCGCAGCTTTTGTGATAACTGCTCCTCGGCCCTCGCAAGTGCTGCCTGCCTTTACCCATGATGCTTTGCAGCGAGCTGTGACATGCACGCAGACGCTCGCGCCCGGCTGTCAGCGTCAAAACATTTTCTTTTCAGTCCGAGCGTTTTGTTGAAGTGTTTCAGGGTGTGAGTGCCGTTTCAGACGCCTCGGGGCTGATGTATATTCACTGATATACACATGCAGACAAACAAAACACACACACACACAGAGAGAGAGAGAGAACACACCCCCACTGCTACACACACACACACACACTCTTTTGTATGGACTAAGATCCCTGGCTCTGTGCACTGACCTGGAACTGACTTCTATACACAACAACCAGCAGAGTGAGAGCGATGACCCTGTGTGTATGTGTGTGTGTGTGTGTGTGTGTGTGTGTGTGTGTGTGTGTGTGTGTGTGTGTATGTGTGAGAGAGAGAGTGTGCGAGAGAGAGAGCGAGAGAGAGAGAATGCTTTATTGTGTAAATACACTATTATGTTTGTAAGTGTGCACGTGAGCTATTGCGTGTTTGTACAGTTTGCTTTCATGTATAAGTGTGTGTGTGTGTGTGAGGGAATGCATGCATGCTTATCTGTGCATACTTGTATACGTGTGTGTGTGTGTGTGTGTGTGTGTGTGTGTGTGTGTGTGTAGGTCAGTTGGTTTTGCCCCGGTCACGGTTGACGGCCTTGGAGGAATGTCCATTACACACACAGTACAGTTGTCTGCAAGCTATAAAGAAAACAAGATAGAGGGAGGAGGAAAAAAAAGGAGTAGAGGGAGGAGGAGGAGGAGTTGTCGCGTTGTTTGAAATTTAATTTAAAGCAGGATGGAGGGATGGATGGACGAGGGGGGTGTGGGAGAGAGCAAGTTACTGAGTTTTTAGTTTTGTTTTTCTAATTAAAATCTTAAAATTTCATGTCATTTGTTTTTTTTTTGTGGGGAAAAGGAAAGAAAAACACTAAGTTACTTGATGTTACTGTAGTCTGACTCAAAGATTATTTCAACCTGGTTTCATTTCAGATTAACTTATTATATTTTTGGATTGTGCCGTGCAGAGACCTGCTTTATTCCGCTGACCCTCATTTCTAGATAACTCGCAGTGTAAAGGTGTCTTTTGTTTATGTGATGCCTCCATAAAAAGAACAGGATGATGGAGGATCAGTTAAGGAAGGAAAGTTGCAGTTTGTTTGTTTTCATTTGTTGAAGACAGGATGTTGGCGCGGGACATGAAGGAGAAAACTTGTGATGGCTGCTGCATGTGTGTTGGTTAGGCAAGGCAAGGCAAATTTTGTTATATAGCACATTTCATACCTAAAGGCAACCCACAGTGCTTTACAGAATACACAGGCAAAAGCACAAGAAACAAATGATAAAAACAAGAGAGTAAAAACAATCAAAAGCACACAGAATAATTCATGAAAGGAATTATTAAAAGAAAAGTCATTAAAAGCAAAAGGTAAACAGGTAGGTCTGTAGCTGGGACTTGTTTTGTGAGGTTTTAGTTGTGTTGGTGCTACAGCTGTGAATTAACTGATGAGCTAACAAGGGAACATTTACACTGATGTTTTTCAAATGTCGATGTTGATTTAATATTGTCCTTATCGTACAGGATGAGGTCACAAGTGAAAAGTGTCCGTTTCATGGTGACTATAATCAATGTTTTGACTAACAATGAGCATCACATGACTATTTTTTATGTGAAAGGTGTCGCTTGTAGTGAGAATTATCACCCTGAGCCACAACTTTACTGTTTCGCTTCACTCTTGCTGTCTTCAGCGGCTGTTTTCACCAAAAAAAAACACCTAAAAACCCAAAAGTCAGCAGCAAACAGCCGACAGACACAGCTAGCAGCTAGCAGCTGAACGTAGTGAAGCATTTAGCAGCTGAAGAGCCAGATGTTTCCCTCAGGAGTTGGTGGAGACCAAAAACACGTCAGAAACAACTCCTAATCAATGCTAATGTTTCTCCATATTCGCTGGATGTGTAACTAAATAAGTTTGCTGTATCAACTTAAAAAGTTGATATGTCAGTGTTGTGTTCACAGCTCGTTTCCGCTGCCTTAAAGTTGCCAAAAAGATCAGTTACTGTAGGTTTAAACTCATCCTGTCTTACAGTAAAAAGAAAAAAGAAATAGTTTAATGAAGAAAATACAATCAATTTATTTTATCTACATGCATACTTAAATAAGATAAGATGAGATAAGATAAGCCTTTATTGTCCCACAGCGGGGAAATTTTTAGTTTTTTTAATATTTATCTATTTTATGACTTTCTACTTTATAACTTTTATTTATTAGTAACTTATACAAGATGTAATTCTAAAAGAGCTGACTATTTCAAATTGGACAATGGATCTTAATCCGACCCTGAATATAAACAGAACTCTTCCAGAATCCACCAGTAAGTGATTTATAATATATCACTCAGTTTAACAAGTGCACCTAATGAGGAAAAGCTACTGAGTAAAAGAAAGGGAGAGAGAGAAAGAGAAAGAAAGAAAGAGGTCCAGTCAAAGAGCCCGAGGCAGAGTGACCAGACGTATTGTCTGCTGTCCTGCTGGGAGAGAGGAGGAGGAGGAGGAGGAGGAGGAGGAGGAGGAGCTGCTGCTCACAAGCACAAACATAAAATGAAGGTTATAGCAAATCGTGTCAATCGGATGTAAATAATGTGAAAAAAGACTCTGATACAAGCTGAGATATACAACAACTTTACATGTATTAACTCTGTTTCCCACGACAACAGAGGACGTAAAAATGCTCATGAAAAATGGATTAAAAGGTGAAGAGAATGGAGGAAAAAAACAAAAGGCTGAAAGGGGGAAAAAACGAAGTAGGATTGATGTGAAAGGAAGCAGAAAGAGGGGAAAAGATGGAGACAAGAGGATATAAAGATGGAAAGGCGAGAGAGAGGCATGGAGATGGAAAAACAGTCAGAAAGAAGAATGAGTGACGTGAAGAAGTGGGATGGATGAAGGCGAAGAGGTCAAATGGATAAAAGAGAAACAAGGGGGAGTAACGCCGGGCGCTGTTGTGTGTACCAAATTTTGTGCCAATAAGTCTAATGCATGTTGAGATAATTCAGTCTGGACTGACCGGAATAACCCCGTCCAACAAAACCAGTAACTAGTCATTTCTTGCAGGCTGGGAAAAAAACAAGCTGATCCTATAAAGTGAAAATGTTTGCAAATAAAGTTTTTCAAATTTAAGAATGAACACGAGAGAGGATGAGAGAAAAGAGGGCGGGAATAAAAATGGAAAATGGAGTCAGGACTGCATTCACACATTGATTACTGAGGAACACCTTGACACACACACACACACACACACACACACACAGATGCATATACAGATACAGGAAACAGCACCACACACACACACACAGGTGGACATACACACTCATACACACACACACACACACGGAGTCAGAACGCCCGCTTCGCCTCAATGCAACCAGAAGACAATCAATAGTGAGGCCACAGCCACAATACTGTTCTCCATCATGACTATCAAACACACACACACACACACACACTCACTCTCTCTCTCTCTCTCTCTCTCTCTCAGATCGATGGCTGTCCGCTGTGTCCACGGTTACCGAGCATCGACCCCGTCGCTAATGGCGACCACGGAACCTTGGGAATTAGTGTGTGATTGATTGACAGACTGCTTCAAAGACACACGTCATATACAACCAGTGTGTGTGTGTGTGTGTGTGTGTGTGTGTGTGTGTGTTTCAGTGGTCCCCTGTGGGTTGTCCATACGTTGTTTACCCATCTTTTTTTCCCTTCATGTGCATCCTTAATGCTCTCCGAAGGACAAAAGAGAGAGAAAGGAGAGGAAAAGAGGAAGTTAAGTGAGGACAAACAGGATTATGACAGAACGGAAGTGAATCGTCAGCATAACGTGATAAACATCGCCGGGGCTGAGAAAATCGGGAGGACTTTTCCCACCAGCGCTCACATGATGGTGATGGTGACTTTGCTCTTCCTGGTTAGAAACGCCACAAGAAGTTTGAGGGAAAATACAAGTAAAGATCTGTTCTATTTTAGACTTTTGTATAAGTCTGTTTTCTATTTTTCTATCACTTTGAACTTGTCTTTTATTTCCTATTCTTGCCTTTTCCTACACTGGCATCTGTTTTCTTTGAAAACCTGATGATTTTAAGACTTTTTACTCGTTTTATTTTGCTGTCTTTGTGAAGCACTTTGTAACATGGATTTTGAAAAGTACTCTATAAATAAACATTATTATTATTATATATAAAACTGGATCATCTCTATGCTCTTTTTTGTGTTATGCAAGACAGTATTCTCCTTTTTGTCGTCTGTTTTTGTATTTGTAATCATCATAGCGTTGTTTTTATGGCTTTCCAGATGCCAATGTCGGTCGGTTGGTTTAGACTGAAATATCTCAGCAACTACAGGATGGATTGCCATGAAATTTGGTACAGATACCCATGGTGCTCGCAGGATGAATCTTAATGACTTTAAGGATCCTTTGACTTTTCCTCTAGCGCCACCAGAAGGTCAAAAATGTGTCTTATCCAGTGAAATATCTCTACATCTAGTAAATGAATTGGTACAAAGTTTGGTACAGACATTAATGTTTCCCAGAGGATGAATCCCACTGACTTTGGTGTGAATAAACTAAGGAAGAAGACAGTAAGACAAGAAGATATTTTTTCCTTGAATCATTTTTAGTGTCCCTAAAATCTGAACTTGGCAAAAATGTGTTTTCAACCCTACATTGCCATTTGGCCGTGCAGTTCTCTCGTGTAAAACAGTTCATGTTTCTCAAAAGATGTCCTGATTAAATAAAGTTTAAATAAAAGATTAAAGGAGTGTCACCACAATCCCACCCACATGTTTGATTAAATGGTCAAATCAGAGCAAAGTACACAGGTGAAACTCAACAGCAAAGGAGAAAATAAAAAATCCCTTGTTGTCAATTACAGCTTTGATTGTAAACCATTAAATGTGCCATGTTTTGTTGCTGATTGTGGAAATCAGAATGCTATAAAAGGTTCAAGTTTTGAATGCCGAAACATTTGGGAAACTGACACTTGACAGCAACACAGCATGAAATTAAAACAAATAATTAAGCTTTTTGCAGGAAAGTACGTTAAATGAAGATATGTTTCACTCTCTGGAAGCAAGTTCTTCATTTTGTACCGAACAAAACGCCCTGTTCAACAAATTTGTATGTCCAGAACTCTGTCCTACATAGTACAACTAAGTCGTTAACGCCCCACCCATCTAAAAGACGTGTACCATTTCCTGCTACTGTAAGGCCTTTTTCGGTAAAAGCATCCACCACATGGCAGGCGATATTCTAAATGAGATCTGACAGTGTCCTTCCACAGCACAGGATGGTCTTTAATAGCTTTGAGTTGGCTGGTGGAGGCTGTTGGGTGATCTTTGAGAGTCCTAAACCCCCTCTCCTGAGCTCGCGTGAAACCCACCCCATTTGGCCGCGGTCGTAAATATTTAATCCACTGCACCTACATCTCTGACGAAGTGCTCTGAATACGCTCTCAGAGACAGAGTGACACTTTGAATAAAACAAACAGGAAAACCGAGAAATTGCTCTTTGTGTTCTGAATTTAGAAACGCACTGTTCTGGCCTTTTTTTTGTTTTTCTGTTTTTTTTCCTTTCTTCCTGCGAGCACTCGGGAGTGCCAATTTACAAATGCAGTCGATTGCTCTTGTGCTGAGTCAAATAGATTTCAGCTCCGCATTCGGGCACTTAGGTCACCCATCTTTAGCTTTCACTGGAAGTCCAAGGCACCCATTTGGAACCATTTTACAGCAGCCATCTTGTGTCATCTCTAATAGACAGACACCGGCTTTAGAGTCATTGTTTTTGCCAAGTCTTTGACTTCAAGATGTTTTTGAGTCTGTAAACAGCTCAACAGGAAGCCTTGAGCACTGCGTTTAGTCATCGGACTCAATTAGAACTTCCCATTAAGTTTTTCAACAGTAAAACTCGTCCTGTTAGAGGTTGTCAATGGTTAGAGGTTCAGTTAAATTAAATTCAATGTTAAGAGGTTCTATTCCATTTAAAAGACAGTGATTATTGGTTCTTTTGTCTAATAAAATTGGGTTGAACTGTTGGGTCTCTGTAAATATAAAGAGTCGGTCTAGACCTGCTCTATTCAAAAAAGTGCCCTGAGATAACTTTGTTATGATATGGCGCTATATAAATAAAACTGAATTGAATTAAAATCAATACTCAATGATTGGGTGTTTTATTCCCTGATTAAATTCAATCAGAGACTCTATTAAAGTCAATAGGTTGGGGGTTTCAATTGCATGTTTAAAGTAAATGGTTAGGGGTTCTATTTTAAAATCAGTAGATAAGGTTTCTAAATTCATTGATTAGGTGCTTGATTCCCTGTCAAAGTCGGTTTTGTTAAGGTACCATTTCCTAATAAAGTCAACAGTTTGGAGTTCTGTTACCTGTTAATAGAAGTCAATAGATAAAGGTTTTATTGCCTAATGAAGTCAAAAGGTATGTGTTTTATTGCCTGTTTAAAGTCAATTGTTGGGGGTTCTATTGTCGACCAAAGTCAATGGTTGGGGGTTCTATTGTCGAATAAAGTCAATGGTTGGGGGTTCTTTAGCGCAAGAGTCAACATAAAAGTCAAAATTATAAGTTAGGGATTATGTGTTACCTAATAAAGTCAATGGTTGGGGGTTCTATTCCCTGTTTAAAGTCAATGGTTAGTGGTTTAAGTCAATAGTTAAGGTCAGTGCTGTATATTGAATTTGAACAGTAAAAAAAGGAAAAAAAGAAAAGAAAAATCCAGTCGTGAGGAGTTTGTTTTACGATCACTGTCTGTTTGGGGTAAAAAAAGAAGTTAATTATTGCTTTATCTCTGAAACACCATGGATTGAGAAAGTGCAGAGGATTTTGTTTCTTTCAATGAGTGGTTTCGAACTATGAGTTCTGATCGTCAACAAATCATTAAATTGGTGGACATCAATTTAAGTCATCAAGTTAAACAAACAACGCCCAGAATCAACAAGCCTCTTTTTATTAGCAGTAATTACTCGCAGGCTGGTAAAAACAAGCGGTTCGGAGTGTTTTATTGTAATGAAGTGTGCTGCAGGTTATAATAGTTTATAACCTCATTGATTTCGTTCTGGCAGAACTTCACACTTTTAACCGTTTGAGCGAGGGATCGTTCAATTAAACTGTAATCTTCAAGAGTTATGTTGTTTATTCAGTCCTGTTTTGTTTGTTGCTCACTGCTCAGTGTTGTGGTGTTTCACAGACGATCAGCTGTCAATCAAATGGTTTTCTGTTGCTTTAGTTTGTCGTGTCATTTCCTGTGTTTTAGAGCACTAAAAAAGAATAAGAAACAAGCTTTTATTGCCCGTTTTAGAGCAGTTTCTCATTCAGCTGTACAATAACTGATGTTTCCTCACCAGTGGGGGGCGCTAGCAACCACTTATCATGTGTGTGTGTGTGTTTAATCCTCGTATAGAAAAAGAAAAAGCGTGGAAACGTGATGCAGGAGGTGGAAGGAGAAAAAAGAGGAGGAGGAGAGATGAAAAAGACTTAATGTCACTTTAGTCCTCTTCAGCCCTCCCTCCCTCCCTCTCCTCTTGCTCTCCCACTCCTCCCCCTTCATCGCTCCCTCGATCTACCACCCTCTCTCTCTCTCTCTGCAGGTGCACATAAGAGTCCTCAGATGAGTGTATTCTTTTCATGACAAGATTGAAAGCACTTCATCTGTAACCTACACACAGTACTTGTGTGTGTGTATGTGTGTGTTTTAAAGTGTGTGTGTGTGCTCATGCGCCAGATGTGTTGATGTTTATGTTTGTCACTGCAAAAAATGTGTGTATTTGTGCAAGAAACGTGTTTATGTACTGTACGCGTGTGTGTTTATACGTCTTTGTGTGTGTGTATTAAGTGTTTGTAGGTTTGTTTATGTGTCTGTATGTGTGTATTAAGTGTTTGTAGGTTTGTTTATGTGTCTGTATCCAAAGTGTGTGCGTGCGTATGTGTGTGTGTTAGAAGACAAGGCGAACCATTGAGCTGTTTTTGAAGTGAATTAACAAGTCAAATGAGTGCCGCAGCACCCTGCATAGGTTACCACACACACACACACACACACACTCCCACGCTTATCACAGCTTCTTTGTTAAGGAAGATGAGGCCAATTAAACTGATATCACTCTCTTGTTGTCGTTTATGCCTCCTCCCTCTTTCTCATCTTTCTCTGTTTCGCCCACTTTTTGTCTGTTTCTTCTTCCTCTGCTCCATCGTCCATCATCCATCTTTCTTTACCTCCTTTCCTTTCTCCCCATTTCTTTTATCTTCCACCCTCCCATACCACCATCTTCTCTTTGCAGCTTCCTAACCCTCAAACAGTTTCCCTCTTCTTCCATCTTTCGCTGTCTTTCCACAGGTCTTCCTCCATCCATCTTTCCTCCTCTTTCCCTCC